>JAFELO010001903.1:375690-392722 GCA_017140195.1 Eumaeus atala
CCCCGACCTCCTATTTGATCTGATTAAGAATAGGCAGTTGAGGAGGCTCTGGGGCCGGACCCGCTGCGTGCTGATCAAGGACGATCTAAATCAACTAGCTGAGGACGCAATGTTGAAGAACTGTCAAAGCTGGCAAGCTGAGAATGAACCATCGCTCGAGCTGGCGCGAACGACACATCTCTCCATGCTCTGAACAGACAACACACCAGGTCGAAGATTACGATCAGCCTACTCACTGACACAAACGGCCAGCTCAGCGGGGGAGATAAAGTCCTCCCCGCTCAGTGGCGGAGTCACCCTTCGTCTCTCGGGGCGCATATCACCAGGTTCCGGCAAAATCCACCTCCCTTCCGACAGCACTGGTGATGATGCCAAGGCGCACAGCCGCTCTCACAGGATAGCTAACGGCGTTCTCCGCACGTCTCACATTCCAACATTCCGACGCTCAATAACCCTTTGGGAGAGGGCGAAACGCCTGCTTACCTTTCCTAGTCCCGAAAGCCGGAGCTAGCAACTGGGAAAATACAGCGGCTGCTGGATTGATTGCCGGAGTGGCTTGACAAGTGGAGGATGTCTGTCAACGTGGAGAAAATAGCAACCCTATTTGTCAGCATGCGGTGCAACATGCCGGAGCGGTTGAAGTTAGGAGGCCAGGAGTTGTCTTGGAGGTCCCCGGTGGTGTACCTCGGATGCGGCATTGATCGCACGCTGCGGATGTGCTCACAGGTTGAGCGAATGATCAAGCAGGCGAGGGCAGCGCCCGCGCCTTACTACAACCAGTGCTCGCATCGAAAATTATCCTACGCGCGAAACTGGGAATATACAAGACTTACAACCGATCGCGCCTCACTTACGCTGCCCCGGCATGGTACGCGCTCACCTCCCCGAGCTAGAAGAAGCGCCTGCAAGCCCAGCAGAGCATATACTACGTCCGGAATGACCTGATCCGTGGCGAGATAGTAGCCCGATTGTCTCGTGGCATGTTTAGTGCCGCGGACCAAAGTCTCAAATCCCTGGAAGTGCTTCTGGTCCATGAAGGAACTGACGAAAGTTACCCTTCCCATGACACTAAAACGCTAACTCGTTGTTGTTTGCGTTTTACCAGTCCTAACTTACGGTGCTCAGACTTGATCACTAACCGAGCTTCAGAAGTCCAAACTCAAGATTTGCGGATAATGAGGCGCAGTCTGTTGAATGTTCGAAGAATGGATCGCGTTAGAAATACCACACTGCACTCCTTGACTGGCATTGCTGATGTTGGTGTGCAGACCGCCAAGCACAAGTGGGATTGGGTCGGCCATGTCTGTCGCATACGTCTACACAGGTAGGAGAAAGTCGTCACTTATTGGGCGCCACAAGACGGACGCCGGCACAGGGGCAGACCGAGACGGAGATGGCGGGATGACCTCGCGTATTTCTGGCAGGGTGGATGGACGTGGCCCGGGAAATGGAATCATGTTTGAAGCATGGAGAGGCCTTTGCCCTGTAGTGGGATACATAATGGCGCAGAAAGTATGGAAGTACGCGCTGACAATATTGCGGATGTCTATGGGCTGCGGTAGTCAGTGAAACAGCTCTTCTGTTCCGGGCCAGGTATCGATTGCTACTCATCTTTACAAGATGATCATGAATTATTAATTATAGCGTTGATAAATTATTCTATTACATTGTGCATTGGTTACTTAATTTATATATTCAAAGTTACTCTACCTACATACCTAAATGGTTTCAATGTTGTGTTAACTGCTTACCTGCTAAGGAAGAGTGGTACTACCTGCCACAAGTACACTCTCATACTTACTATGTGGTTCCCTATCTCTGTATATTATGTAACAATTATGTGTCTTAATTGAAATAAATTTGATCTGATTTCTTTTTTGATTGATTTCAACGGCGGCCATTTCTATAGAGAGTAGCCATTAGCGTGGGACATATTCGTATTATAATTCACGAGTATATGTACAGATCAGATCACATACTCTATTCCCTCATTCATTTATTTCAATGGAACAGTCTGGCATGCTAAGTCGGACTCCAAATAGTTTATAATAGCAAATCATAACAGTTCCAATAGCAGTATATCATAGGCACGCATGTTCAGCCGTAGACATGAGCTACCAAGATTTGATACCCATGGGTCGCCTTAAAAATGTTATTTATTATGTTTTAAGTATTTTCTTATTCTAAGTTGAATTATACAGAGAAATAACCGACAGGTGGATTATCTATATTAAGATTTAGTTCAACCTTAAATAATCTATTTATCTACAAGCTAGTTCCAAATGACAGATTACATAATTACGTATATATATGGCAGGCAGTCTGACACGACCGGACAAAACTCAGGGGCAGTAACAGTTAACACCGCCTACTTTCTGACATCTATTAGACACCGAAAAAATCCATTAATACTTTTTACACCGACCCGGGACTTGAACTCAGGACTCACCACCAGACTGCAGGGCAGACAATAAAAAATTATACAAAGAAAATGGCAAAAATTTCATTCTGCTGCGTATAAGGAAATCCCTCATGATAGGGTCGGATTTACGCGCCGAATACAGCCGTATAAATTATGAGTTTATCGGCACCAAGCTAACGCTCAAATTTCTTTTTCTATTACAATCATCGTCGTAAGCTCTTTTTGTGTATGACTCCGCGAGGCTTCTTAAACTCCACGTTCTGCACGGGGGGCCATGGGCGTAGGTGAGGACGTCCACGTGTAATTTATTTTGATCCAATTGACGTTAAGCAAAAGGTTCATGAAGAAGGATATGGCTTACATTGGGTGATCTAAATGCTGTGAATTATTTGTAAGTTGTAACAGAGAAGAAAGTAGCTTTCATTTACAAGCCCGTTGGTATAATAATATATAGAATGTATTTAAAATACTATGAAATAAATACAAATTTTGTTCAATACCTGTAAATTTAACACAGTTTATTTTACTTTGCCGATTCTTTTACTATAACTGTTCACTGAATGACTTTTTTACTTTGTATGAATGAACTGATAGATGCTTTTTTTTTTATTTCATGTTAGTTATGAGTTTATGTAAGAGATATAAGTTTTGCTTGGCCATTGTATTAAGTTTGTGTTCCTGTAGGATAGTGTATATACATAAAATAAATAAATAAATAATTTTCACTACCAGCGTCATGTGAAAAAATTATTCCTGTATCCGATCAAATCCAGGTCTTATGGGTGATGTCTATCTAGTCATTTCGGTGGCTGGAGATAGGATTTTGCCACTTTTCTGTGAAAAGCATGTCAAAATATTATCCACAGTAGTCAAAAGCATCGATGGATAGAATATGGAAAATATCCATAACAAAATTTTTTGTTATGGAACATATAACAACAAATCGGAAACTTTTTACGACTACCGACGCTCATGAACATCCACATAATCACTATACCGATGCGTTGCCCTCCTTACCCCTCCCCCCTCCCAAATGGGCCACCGGATACTCACAAACAACACGAGACGCGACACTGAAGATGTCACTTAGTGCCAGCCCAATTCCGTAGCACAGGTAGATGTAGTGTCATGCACTAAGCAGGGCACTACCTCTTCCTAAAACTATTGTTACCATCATAAATGCACTTCATATTATTGCCCTGGCGTATCTAATACTAGTGCCCCGAGTCACGCCCCCGGGGTCAATGTGAATCACGAATAAATAGCTTATAGCTACATAGCTATAAGCTATTTATTCGTGACGTACAAAAAAAATTGCTATTATTACATAATAATAGCAATTTTTTTTGTTAAACTATCCACTTCGTCCACTGGGACTAATAATTTAACGGAACAAATATCCACATTTGTTTTGTAAACTTATAAAAAAGAAGATTTACATTTTGGCTCTGTGCTTTTGTTACAAAACAAGCTGATCTCAGAGTAACTTCAAAGTAGGAATGCTACTTTCATGTTGCTGTTATAATTTTATACTTTTGACAGAGGGCGAAGTATTTCCAATTAGTTAAACATATTTTCAAAGTTACACAAAATATGAATATTCAATCCAGTCTGGTCTTTCGTTTGATGTGCCTAGTCTTAGATTATTCGAGTAGGATCAAAGTGAGGATTTAGCACTAGGTATAAAACCAATATTATATAACTGAACACTACTTTATTAATTAAGTACCCCGCGGTCAAGTAGTTAGCATGTAAACATGCTAACACAGCCACAGATATAAGGTCCAGGGTTCGAATCGAATCCCGGGTATCCTACACGGGGTTCGATGATCAGGATGAAACAAAGAGGTGTTATTAGGATTTTTCTATGTCTAATAACAGTCAGAAGTTTGGAAGTTAAGGCGGCGTTAGAACCCCGTACCTCGGAGAGCATCAGCCGTCTGTCCTGAGCCCAATTTATCTCTGGTCGTATCAGATTACCGTCCCATCGGAATAGGAGAATTAGGGAATAGAAAGTACATTTGTGTCTGCGCGAACATTCGTGCAAATAATTTATTGCAATTTCAATAGAGACGGCCGCTGCCGAGATTCGCCTAGGACAAAATTATCATTATCATGTGAGAAAGAGGTATCTGGGGAAGCACGACCGGGGCTGGTGCGAGCCCAATTCGACTGCAGTACAGCATGAAATTTCCTCTTACTAAAAACTTAACGGACAATGTTAAGATGTTCAGTAGTCTGTAGTCACTAAATGGCCATTGCCCCCCCCCCCCCATCCTATTAAAAAAAACTGCAGATGTTGACTGATGACGGAGGCATCATGTAATATTAAGCGGAGCTCTTGCGTAAAGGGTATATAATTAATGAGGTACGTCAGTAAATCAGGTAGCCCAGTAAATATTAAGCCCGACTAATTATGACTACAACTAATGGATGTCGAACGACACTCGAATAATAAAGCAATTAATAATCTCCATCGCTTCATCCCCTCATGCATTATTTACGTCACAGTTTCTGGTTATTTACTGTGTAGCGGAGTCATTTGTCTTATCGAGGATGGAGCAGTCTTTGATGGTCGTAGAAACAAATGCTGATTGGAGTACAAAACCTGTAAGTTTTCATTACCTACTAAAAAAGAGGGGGTAAACTATTCATTATTATCGATAAGACCCGGTCGATTCTTTCCCCTGTCTAACTAAAGTGGAAGCTCACACGGGATACCTCAAGTTAGTATTGGCTTAATAATAATAGAAAATCACGTGGATCTAGGAGTGGTGGGTGCATTTACTTCACGCTGAAGTTATTCAGGGAGTATTCTCCCCGGCCAGGCTGAGCCGACTCAACTGCAATGCTGTTACGCGCCGTAATAAAATCCGCTCCACTTCGCCCACGCAAGTCGTTTATCTCAACATAACTGCTCCCATTGACCCCGGAGAGTAAACTTAAGAGAACCATGTCAATAGGTTTATTTGGTTGCAATTTCCTCTTTGTCAACCTTAATGCCCCCGGCGACATCTCGATGGCGCTAACGTCACATTCCGTCCGAAATAACTAACGGCCTTATTCAACTTATGGGCTATTTTTTTATGGGCGATGTTGTCTATTTATTTCCCTTTATTTTGTTGTAGTGTGTTTCATGCGTGTCGTTAAATCTTACGACTGATTGTTCATAAAATATTGTTTGTCTTTTCTATTATTCGGAAAAAACTAAATAGTGTCGTAATGTTGTTATGATCCAACCCAAGATCGCAAGCTTTGAGTGAACGTAGAGAACTGAATGTCAGATATACATATTAATAAGGATATTAAGTAGTGCGTGAATTAATAGAAAGTAACGTTAGAAGAATTCAGGGGACCATCGGCCCGGCTGTTACAACCAGGTGTACTCTCTGACTTGAATAGGTATTTGCTGGGTCTGGACACACGGAGGCAATTACAATTTGGAGAAGCTGCCTCACCCTTAAAGAAGTGAATCGTGATTATTATAACTGACTATAGAGATGTGTCCCTGAAAGCGTTGATCAGATTTTCTTTGTGATTTTTTTGTTTACATTACATGTTTACATTACATGTTTACATTACATGTTTACTTACATATTTTGCTTTAACTTGAAGAACAGTGCAGATTTCATCAAAATTGTATCAGTAGTCTATAAACTAAACTCTCTCTAAAAACGTATGATCAATTCCAAATTGTGAAATAATTTTATTATTGAGATCGATGCCAATACGACTTTGAGTTCATAATATGTTTTTCAAGTTATCTAATTCTTTTAATATAATCCCCCAAACGAGCAATTAAACCAAAACCATCGGAACCGATTAACGTTGGGGAAGAAAGGTTCTCGAGTGGGGGCCCCACACCGGAAGACGGTGTGTTGAACGATCTCCTACTCGGCCGATACAAGTGGCTCGTGGCAGGACTAAGTCCTGCAGAGGACGTCGTCCGGCTGATTATGGACACGTATAAATATGGATTTGCGTTGATAGTTAACATCATCGTGTTAACTATCAACGCAAATCCATATTTATACGTGTCCAACCTTCACACTATCCTCTCAATGGGCCACCGGCTACTCACAAACTGGACGGAACACCACAATATAGCCACCACTTTACGGCATGCGGCATTATGATTTTACTATAAAATTTAATCTGATTTAGGATGTTGAGGTAGTCCATGAGACATGTAGGTACACAAGCAAACCAGGGTTTTCATACATTTATACCCCCTCAGTTAGTAAACAATTAGTATGTCCACAAGTTAGACTTAAGTTCTAATTCCGTCTAACTTGTCCGGAACCTCCGTCCTTTTAAGTTTAAGTCTGCACTTAAACTTAAAAGGACAGAGGTTCCTTGTTCTGTTATGATGCCTAAAGGATCACAATGCAAATTATATGCTAATGAACAAGTTTTATGAATATTCATTCGAGTATAAATCTTGGGTAAATTATGCGACCTATGCTTTTTACTTATGTATTATTTGTTTAAACTAAATGTGGGTTTATCTGATGATGATAAGTCAAAACCGGTCATAAATGTAATATGAAGAATCGGTATTCGGTTATGCGAGCGATGTGCCCCGCCTGTTGCTACTTCAGCGTACCGATTCTCAGAGCTATGTCGTTATAAGCAGTTTCAATAAGGAAAAAAATAAATAAATGGCAGACATGTACTCTCGCTGAGACTAGCGTCAACAAAAACTATTATTATATTTTTTTATTTATTAACACAGTAATGGTGGCCGGTGTATTAGAATTTCTATTTATTACTCGTGCTTTCAACGTAGGCATGTTAAGACGTCATATATTAGCCCGGCATTCGCTATCTTTCGAGGAATTATTATTTGTGTTTCTATAACTCAAATATTACCCCTTAAACGGATACAAGGGATATCAATGACAGTCCCCTAATGCTCTGCCTTCTCATTTGGCCTCGAAACTACATAAAAAATAATAAATAATTAAAAGTTAATGTTTTAGGAAGAGGTAGGGCCATGTTGCATATGAGGTGATAGTGCCATGCACAGTACATAACACTACATCGTCCTATGCAACGCAATTCGGTCGACACGACCGGGGAGGTAAATTTCGCACACATAACAACAGCGTAAAGTGACATCTGTAGTGTCGCGTTTCGTGCGGTTTGTGAGTAGCCGCTGGCCCATTGTGGGTGGAAGGACTATGCCGATACGTTGCCCGTATCGGCATAGTAATTATGTAGAATGTCATGGGCGTCGGCAGTCGTAAAAGGCCTCAGGATGCTCGTGTGCCTCCCTATTCTCTATAAAAAAAGACCATTTAATTCAACAATAAACGGCATGACTTAATAACAACAACAATTTAAGAAAAACATTCAATAACGATAAACTTATAATACTAACAAAAAATCTATTCCAAAAACATGTGTCGATTATTTTTTTTCCTCAAGTACCAGCTTTAGGTTAGTAAATATGACGAAGACAGCAATAGTTTATAAGTGAGATAGCTGAAAATCTGCAATTTAAGATTCTTTAATGAAGGGGATACCCTGGTTTGGATTGCGGATTTTCGAATACCAAGCATAGCTCTCTCCTTAGCACGCTGAGTGGCTTTGAGCTTGTCTGCCCGTCAGACTTGTACTTGACAATCGGCTTCATTGTTCAAGTTGGATTTACACATTTTGTTCTAGGTGAGTATTGAGTAAAAACTTCAAGAACTGAGTGTCCCACGTTGACTGATATAGATGTCACGTGAACATTGGATATAACTTTCGTCTTATCCAATTATTTAATTCTAAGATTTACCCGCCGGAAAATTCTTACGAGATATCCGGACATCTTTCTCAAGTCTTCCAGCTATTTTTCAATGACCACGATATTAAAGAATCGGCGAATCGAAGGTGATTGATGTATTCACTTGTGCCTGGTAATATATTCGTAGGTCACTAATATAAGTAACGATGGTGTGGAGCTGATTAAATATGAGTGAAATCGCTCACTATTTTATCCACAAGTTCACTATTTAATTTTAACAGTAGGCAAAGAAGGAATATAGATACGATACAAGTTAAAAGCACTGAGCAGATAGTTCAGAGGAAGACTGAAAGGGAGAATAAATTAACACAAAGCATGCGTATGATTTACGTGAGCTGAGAAAGCGTTATCCTTCAACCAAGCGGCGTCCGTTCAGCGTCAGATACACATTTACTCTGATTAACAGGTTTTAATCGAGATCAACGTCCTGAAGTGGAAATGAAATGAAATTAAATATTCTTTATTATGCACTTAACAAACATACCATTCAAAAGAAATACATTTACTTATATTACGTACACAAAAGCGGCCCTATTACTCAGGTAGTAATTTCTTCCAGGCAATTTTGTGACGAAAAATATTTATGTTTAAGGAGAGATAGAGCCAAATCGTAATATCGATAGGTATACATAAATACAGTAATACACATACACACAAATACAAATTTTTAAAAAATTTACATTCATACAAATACATATACGTGCATACACAGATACTTACAATACACATACTATGCGAAAACATTTATCAACAATCATATTCTTAAAGTTATTTGTTTTGGGCACGTTTAGTTTTGGTAAGCAGGGCGTTCCATAATAAAATAGACTTAATAAATTTCAGATTAGCGGGTCTTTAGGATCAAATAGTATTGTATATAGTAGCGAAAGGATTTTAAAATTACAACCACTTAAGTTTTATTTGATACTGAGTTAGGTGCTCATATTTTCGAATGCCATAAACGAATCTGATAGCTAAATTTTGAAGACGGTCCAATTTGTTAAATATTGATTTCGTTAAATTGACATAGCAACTATCTGCGTAGTCTACTAGTTGAAACGCAATTGAAACTTTGGTTGGAACGGGAAGAAGATTACCAAGACGCCTAATCGAGTGCCACGCTGCAAATAATTTCCTACTTACCTCCTTTCTTTGATGTGTCCACGATAGATGCTGATCAAAATATATACCGAGGTTTTTAACACGCTTGCCGTAATGCATACTTATGCCATTTCTAGACACCGATGGAAGATTATCCCAGTCCACCCTCGAGACCATCCCAGGACTACCTATGATCATTGTTTGTGTTTAATCGGGTTAATGTGAAGACCATGACATCTGCTCCATTCATCAATTGTTGCTAAATCTTGGTTCATGGTACTGATAGCACTGGGAAGATTCTCCAGGTTTGTCTGAGTGTAAATGTGTAGGTCATCTGCGTATAAGTGAAAGGATGAAGAAATTGACTGAATAATATTGGGGATTTTTTAAATATATTTTGTACGCGGACAGACGAGCAGTCGGAGCCGTTTGATGAATACGAACGCTCATAGAAATTCAGATAATTGTAATGTAAATGCACTGCCCGAAGTTATCACCCTGCGGCGGTGTCATGTGAGCGAGTGAATCCTCCCCGGTCGTGCCAGCCCAGTTTAGCCACAGTGCAGCATAGCACCTCCTCTTAAATGATTGAATACCTATGAACTGTTCACAAAGTGGGCCATGGGTCGATATAACAACGGTGCACAACCAGCCGAAGTGCGCAACGTAGTTTCACTTAAAAGTGCCTCATGTATGCTGACGATGATCTTGTCAGATAAATATATTTTTATCTTTCTCGGAATAAAGTAAATAGATAATGTGGACGGCTGCAAAAGATTTTCTATTACAGGGGATTCCCGCCGATTCAATGATAGGCACCCGCTGAGAATATATCTTAGAGACGCAGTTCGCCCCGTGATATGTATCCGGCATCCACTTCGCTCGTAAAACTTTTAAAGCGATCGCGTGAATATAAATGAATTATTATAGAAAAAGTTTCGTTATAATAGCGAATGTGTAACTGTAATAGCGAATGTGTAAGTGCACTTATAAAGTGTCGCCTCAGGGTTTGAACAAAGACATTTTGTGCTGCGACAATATTTATTGAAATTTAAAATCATACCATTTATTTTCTTTTCTGGTGACGCAGGGAAACGCAACGCAGGGCCCGGTGGTATGTGGGGCACGCGGCACATCAAAATGCCGAATACTCTCTGAAACAAACGCGTAAGTACCATCAGTGCTGCGTTTAGTGATGAGGTGAAGCCCCGGAGCTATAAATCATCAGGGCAACTCAACGGTTAATAAGTCCTAAGGGTTCGACGCCATCTCCACTGAGGGATTGTCCAGCACCACAGGACAACCCCATCAACTTCAGTCACAAAAGCGCCTACTCCTTCTGCTGTTTAGTCTTCTTATCAGAGGGGTAAAAAGAGCAGCCCCATCGATTCAATTGGCCTCGCTCGGAGAGGCTGGCTTCACCCCAGGCTGCTGAGCCCTACCGCCACGACAAGGGTTGAGACAAAGTGATGGTCAATTTTATGTGCTGTTTTATCATATCTAATCATCTATACCTATTTTAAACTGTACCTAGCTCTGAATTTAGTGGTTATTTTAGAAGAATGAGTGTACGTACATGCACTAAAATAAAACTCAAAATGATCTGCATATTTATATGCCGAATACGCAAGAAACACTACTAAATCTATGAACATTTAATTAAATTATTAGCCTAACTTAAAAACTGGTCATACTACATCGCTTTAGAACGAGCAAAAAATATACTTTAATATAACCTAATAAGAGCTTGGGAAAAGAGGGGGACCTGCCCCCTTAAGCTAGAACAGGTCCTCGCCTACCTTGTCGTTTGATGAAATGTTATTTCATATGCAATGCAATGCAGTAAGAGTTAGTATAACAGCGGAATTGGGCTGGTACGACCGGGGAGGTACCTCTCGCTCACTTGACACGGGCGTAAAGTAACATCTTCGGTGTCGCGTTTCGTGAGGTTTGTGAGTAGCCGCCGGTAGCCCATTGGGAAGGGGAGGGGAGGGAGAAAAGAACAACGCGTCGTCATATTTATGTGTATTTTTCACGGGCGGATATATTTTCAAGGGCTCCGGTAGTCGAAGACAGTCCCCGATTGGTAGTTCACCCCCCCCCCCCATCGCCGCCGTCCTTGCTTGTTTTTTACTATGAAGCAGTATGCAGCAGTTTCCTTACATTTATATTTTTGATAAGAAAGTTGAGGTTATATTGTTTTAGGGTAAACATATTGTTGCCGGTCCGGGGTGGATGCGATTAGCAGGAGACCGGTCGTCTTGTCGTTCATTGAAAGAGGCCTTTGTCCAGCAGTGGAATGGTAAGGGCTGATAATGATAATGATGATGAAACATTTGATCACGTGAAAACTACGCATCAGTTCAAATTTGAATAGCAGCCATGGACACGGGTGGACTCTGAATCCACCGCGACAAAATCCGTAAAAGTAGTTTTATTGTAATGACTAACATGCGCGTAAACACCGGACTTCAGTATCCCTCTTCTTCTGAAGCTGGTCGTTGTTGGTTAAAAAAACAGGTAGAAAGACTGATATATAACCTGCTTCCACAAGGTCTATTTATATATTTTATGATAATCCTTTTATATAGGACCTAAAGTGAAAAAGCATATAAATTGACTTTCTTTTTTTGTATGAGTATTCATTTATACTAATACAAAAAGAAGTTTTGTTCATGTCTGTAATAAGGACGCAAAATTTCATCTTTTGAGTACATATGCAAATTATAGCACAAGTTACCTTGTGTTTATGACCAGTACGTATGGTAAGTGAGTGAAAAAAGCACCGGGATAACAAATAGCAATGCCGCTTGATTGTACGTGTTCGACAATTGAGGGATGAAATTCTTCAAATGGAGAGTAGTTAGGTGATCCGTAGTTCTCGGGTTGACGTGCTCCATTTATCAAGTATGTCAGTGGTTTAGGGCAATTCGTTTCTATTGTACAAGGGCAAAACTGGCCCTCCTTTTCTAGCTAGAAACGGCACAGCATAGCTGTCACTTTGAGGGGGTGATATGTGAGCTTTAAGTACCGACCCGTTCTGCCCAACTTGACAATGTAAGGCTTCATTGTTGGTAGTAGTAGAGTAATAGTGTCGTCCTACACGAATCGGCCACGGCGATTGGACATATCATAGTGCACAAGTGTGTGCGCAGGCATTAGAGCACTCCCTGTTCCCTCATCCGCCTATTCCGATGGGACGGCAATCCGACACGACCGGAGAGAAATCAGGCGCAGCACCGACGTGCTCAACGCGCTCTCCGAAGCACGGGGGTGTCACACCGCCTACTTCCCGACACTGTCGTCAGAAGTTGAAAAATCCCAATAACACTTTGGCCCGACCTTGGACTTGAACCCAGCACCTCACGACTATAGTTGAACTTTCTTACTACTAGACCACGTGGCAGACAGACACCCTTACAAACTGAGCCTATTGATAACTTAAATGAGTAATGCCATTTTAATCACGCTATTATGTAAATGCTACTTTAAATACTGTTGTCCTTTTAAGTCTTGTCTAGAACTTAACTGTATTACAAGGCTTAAACTACTTTGGAACTTGTTAAATTAACTTGTAAGTAGTTCCGGTCTTGTTTAATCGATTGTTAAATTAGCTCTATTGTAAGAGTGTTTTAGTTACGAAATAAAACTCATATTCCTTCTTCAAAATAGAAAAAAATAATATTTTTGAACGTCAACAATTAAATCTACCAGCAGCTTTTTCTTTTTTGTTGGCGCGAGGAAAAGTATCCACGCGCCTTCACCGGCCCTGTGGTGTGTGGAGCGCGCGGCATATTGTAGTGCCGAATACCCTAGGTAAACCAGGTGGTTTAGCTTGGCCGGGAAGTAATTGGCTGAAAAAACTCAGGAAAATAAATATCACATTCATTTCAATTACTTTATTCTGCAAATAGAAAATGGCATTTTAATTAAAAGAGTACATAAATATTTCAGCTACAATTAATTGATTTATCAAATGCTTGAAGTCTTTTGGCTTTCTTCCATTAAGAGTTGAACGCTAAGCAAAAAAAGCAAATAAAATTAAATTTTGGTGGTTATTTTATCTCTAAAAAGGGTTCTATAAGTACGAAAGTAAATTATCAATATTTTATCTTCCATAATGCTTTTCCACTTGTTTGTAATGATTTAATTTAATATTCATGGGACTTTCAGGTTGATTGGTTGTTAGATAGGCCATTCGCAGAGGAAATTGGGAACTATTTGAAGCCTTTTTAGATTAAGTGAATAATATTAATAATTTTAGTAACAGGTAGGGGCCATGCTGTATTACAGCGTATTTAGGCCGGCACGACCGGGGATGTGGTTTACGCTTACATGTTACCGCCGTAAAACGACAGGGGGAGGAGGAAAATTGGACTACATATTTGCATGATTATTATGCGGATGCTTATGGGCGTCGGTAGTTATCGAAATCCTACGGCTGGTCGTTTGTCCCCCACAATATAAAATTAATATACAAAGTGTACTTTAATATATTAAACTATAGGGAATATATTATATATAGTATAGGGAATCGAACGAACATTCTAAACTTTTTTGCGATTACCGACTGCCCTATAATTATTGTACATACTGTTAACATGGCTCTAGGCAAGCTCTCCCTGCGACTATGTCCGCATCGATCTTAGGTAATCCATCTGCTTGAGATGAACTCAGTCAAGGTATACTATAAAACGCAAAATTATGGACTACTGCTGTAATAATACAATAATATCACGCCACGTTAGTCTAGTCCTGCGGTAAGTACTGTAAGGACTTGTGTTACAGATACTAGACAACGGTATTTCCTTTGTCTGTATTTAATATTGTTATAAATTTAAGAATTTTTTATATAATACATGACTTAGGCAGGATTTGAACCTGCGACTTCTGGCGTAACACGCGGACTGACCGCCACGTTACAAACTGAGCCAGCCGGTCGTGTTGTGCCGGCCGGATTCAAAATTTCATGCGATCGTGTTTGCGTTATTCTTGTCATGTCTGAGCTAACAAATCTGCCCACACCTGACCATGGTTGCTGGTAAAGCTTCTGAAACGTCGTGCTAGTTAAATAATTAAAGAAACCGCGATAAAATCCATAGAAATAGTTTTATTGTAACGCGCAGGACATAATCTTGTAGATTAATGTTTGCGCAGGCACAGGCGCACTCTCTTCTTTCCTTCCGATCGGACAGCGATAAGACACGACAGGAGAGAAATCAGGCTCAGGACAGACGGCTGATGCTCTCCGAGGCACGGGGTTCTAACACCGACTACTTCCAAACTCCTGGCTGTTATTGGAAATTGAAAAATCCTAGTAACGCTTTTTGTTTGGTCCCACTGGGGATGTGTAGCCGGGACTTTATATCTGTAGCTAAGCATGCCAACCACTATACCACGAGGTACCCAATTAAAAAAAAATGTTCAGTTATATAATAAATTAGTAAAGTACTTATACCAGCCACGTGTTTTACCACAAGGTTTCCTATTTGGTGTACCCAGTTGTAGCAAACAATTCGAGCGATTAAATTAACATGCAACAATAGATGAAGCCATTTCAACAAGCAATATAAATTGGTAATACGATTCCGATGTTATGATATCAATGTTCCAACTTTTACCATTGGCGGTAAAATTACAAGACCTCATGGAAGTTTTTTGGAATATGGTAAATACACAAATCTTTTTCTTCGAATGTAAACATTAATTGGAGTGAAAAAATAAATATGAAATGTTTTTATCTACTGAGGTTATTTGTGTATATTTTGTGAGTAAAACGTTACCCACACCACGGTATGCGCACAATGGTAAAACGTCTGTAATACACAATTTTAACACTGTCAAACATATGATATATGTCATTCAGTTTTCTATACTAAATACTAATGTTATACACAGGAAATATTTGATTCTTTGTTTCTTTATTTATGTAAAATTGATTACACACAGAAATACACCTTTTGCGTAGATTGATTTATAATCTAATATGTATACATAATATAGGGTAACTCAAGATTAATTACCGTATAGCAGAGCAGGTTTAGTAAGGTCCAGCGCCGACGGATGGGGTGGCAGCGTGGACCAATTTAGTAACCATCTAAATTGAACCTTAATGGCTTATTTATAATATATATTTTTTATAGCATTAGGGGAACAAACGAGTAATGGTGCCGTAATCTTCCCAACCAGCCAATCACAAACCGTACGAAATACGACAGCATAGCGATAACTTTGTGCCGTGCCGGCCCAATTAGTCTCCAATGCAGCCTGGCACTATATATTACCAAATGAAATAAAAATGAAAATCGCGATTGATTATTTTCTTTATTCCAACTCGAGCTCTAGAGGAATAACATTTTAGTTTCAATTCTTATTGTTATTGTACTGTATCTTCGTTGCCGCCCTGTGGGTATGCGCTGATCCCAAGTGAAAAGAACTTAGAACTTTTTAATCCTTTTCACTGCGTGTAGTAGATATAAAAAGGAACTACTTGACCTTCCAGTATTTATTCCTAGAAGTTTATTCCTTAATAAACGATATATGCCTCATTCAGCTGTGATCGTGTGAAACAGTAACGCTCAAAGTTTTACCGTTTAACGGCTCTTGTGCACCTTCAACTTGAAAATCATGTTCGTTCGGATCAAACTCTAGTCGCTGTCGAGGCTGACATTTTACTGTTAAAACATATTTATCTTCAAACTTCATTGACGACTTCAATGAAGTTCGAATATATAAAACAATGTGCTACGTAGCACAGGCGAGTGAATCTATGTCTACTTGTAGCACTGGCTAGTCGAGCTGCGCCACCGTGTAGTATAGGCAAGTAGAGCTACGCCACCTTGTTGTATAGGCTGTATAGACAAGTGGGCTACGCTGCCTCATAGCACAGGTAAGTGGAGCTACGCCTCCTTGTGGTATAGGCAAGTGGGCTACGCTGCCTCATGGCACAGGAAAGTGGAGCTACGCCTTCTTGTAGTATAGGCAAGTGGACTACGCTGCCTCATGGCACAGGTAAGTGGAGCTACGCCTCCTTGCAGTATAGGCAAGTGGGCTACGCTGCCTCCTGCCACAGGTAAGTGGAGCTACGCCTCCTTGTGGTACAGGCAAGTGGGCTATGCTGCCTCATGGTATAGGTAAGTGGAACTACGCCTCCTTGTAGTATGGACAAGTGGGCTACGCTGCCTCATGGCACCAGTAAGTGGAGCTACGCCTCCTTGTAGTATAGGCAAGTGGGCTACGCTGCCTCATGGCACAGGTAAGTGGAGCTACGCCTCCTTGTGGTATAGGCAAGTGGGCTACGCTGCCTCATGGCACAGGTAAGTGGAGCTACGCGTCCTTATAACGTAAGCAAGTGGACTACACTGCCTCATAGCACAGGTAAGTGGAGCTACTACTACGCCTCCTTGTAGAATAGGCAAGTTGAGGTACGCACACTAGTAGCACACGAATTATTAATATTTTCTAAATTAAATTGGTGACTTCATGATTTCTTGCCGACGCCATGTTTCCTATCTTATGTTTCGAAAAATCTTTAAGATTAAAATGTCTTAATTCTTTCAAGTGTGCATTTTGATATAGTTATTTACATGATCTGTATGGCTATTAATTATATTAATCATCATTAATGTGTTAGTTTGAATAGTATAGACCACGTGTGAAACTTGGGTATTTGATTCTATTTCATGGTAATAGAGCATATACATATATATATATATATA
>JAFELO010001903.1:401541-440584 GCA_017140195.1 Eumaeus atala
TAGGGTCCTAAGTTTAAAAAAAACTCTTAACGTAAATCAAAAACAAACTGATTATTAAGACAAACGCTATTCGTATACTCAAATTGCTAGGGCCCTAAGCCCATATTAATTTAAATTTCATCTTTGAGACTGTCAAAGTAAATGAGACGTTTTTTTAATCCGCTTAGTAACTTAAACAGCTTAAAATTTGATCCTATTAGCGATAGAAATCTCACATCTTTTTATAAATATTTGCCATACGCGGTAAACACTCTACTATAATTATCGGTATCTTATTTATCCATTGCAAGTGTTGTTATTTAGATACATGTATCTCTAGCAGTCCGTCCTGGTTGCGCTCAGATGTTTCATGAAATATGGCAAAAATTCATTGATTAACGAAAGTATCAAAATTATGAATTTTACCTTTGGCCCCATAAACATTACGTGTTAGAATGACAACAAATTAAACTTATGACAGAACAACATCTGCCCGGACAGCTAGCTGTCAATAATTTCTGCAGCTAAATATGGATTTACTTTTATATTTTTGTTACAATTTAGTTTCATTATCGAAATATTCATAATCATTGAAACGTTTTAGAAAATATTATGCCTATGTTTATTCACTGATAATGTAGAATACTAATGGTGGAAGAAATTTTCAAATCGGTCCTGTACTTTCTGAGCCTATTCAATGCAAACAGATAAAATAAATCAAATCAGGGCCGTATTGTTTTGTGGCGGACCAGCGATTAGACGGTTTGACAACGGCTGAGTGGAATTCCGACAGAAAGTGTTCTACGTTATACGTTATTCGTGAAAGTTTTATTGAAATAAAGTAGATGATTATCAGCCTCTTTGGCACATTTTAGCTCTTAATTTTAACACTCGCGGCGTTTATGCTTGGTATGACAACAGCAATGACGTCGATTGTCGCATGCAGAGAAATAAAAAAGAACGTCCAGATGTGCTCAAAGGTTAAGTGGCAGAGTAGTCTTCGTGGTTAGGTTATATTTTCTTGCACTCAAAACACTCAGACTAATTTCATAATTGTATCGATCAGTACCACTAAAATCAAGATATTCAACGCGTCAGCCGCCGCTTCTCGGAAAGTCTCGCAACGACAATACGGCTAGTCGTTGGCCCGCCACGACACAAAACTGTTTTTGAAAAAGTCTAGCCGTAATGATATACGGCGATTTGTACAAGACAACTGCGACATATAGATTATTAGAAACCATTGGTATATAGCCATGTGGTGGCATTTTGTGAAGATTCTTAACCTACAGGAGAATGTCGGATAACACAGGGCATGTCATCCACATAACTTCTGATACTTACTTCTTCTTCTGATTTTGCTATAGAAACGACGATCCTTCCTAATTTTATAGTAGCTACAGTTAAAATAGAACTAAAACAGAAAAACGAACTTTTCTAATTTTATAGTAGCTACAGTTAAGATATATTGCAAGGACTAAAATAAATAATGGAACTTTTCTAATTTTGTAGTTGCTACAGTTAAATATATTACAAGAACTAAATAAAAAAACGAATTTCCTAATTTTATAGTAGCTACAGTTAAAACATATTACAAGAACTAAAATAAAAAAACGAATTTCCTAATTTTATAGTAGCTACAGTTAAAACATATTACAAGAACTAAAATAAAAAAACGAACTTTTCTAATTTTATAGTAGCTACAGTTAAAATATATTCCAAGAACTAAAATAAATAACCGAACTTTTCTAATTTTATAGTTGCTAAATTTAAAATATATTACAATAACTAAATTAAAAAGCGAATTTCCTAATTTTACATTAGCTACAGTTAAAATATATTACAAGAACTCATTCACTTTGTGCCGTCGCTAAAAGTGATTGTCCCAAAGTAAATAAATCACGTGGAAGCTCAATGGGACCACCGGTATTGTTGTGAGATTCCATTGTACCGGGAAATATTAAAGATACAGAACATAGAGAGAGAGAAGACCATCTTGTAGAGGTGACAACTTGAAATGTGTATAACGCTTAGACCAAAATAATAATATGTATCCAATTTCTCCAGATAGATACAAAGCTAATCTAATACCGAAAGCAGAGTATTTCTGGAAAGATTCGATATGATATGATTCTTTGACAACGCGCAACGTGCGCATATACTTATATTACATTTTATCTCCATTCACTTACGTTAGTGTGTAACCAGTCCGAATCCCATGTCCAAGCTGTATTGGGCTTCTCTTCGTTTCCACAGCATAAGTTCAGGTCCGGAAAAAAATAATACCAGAAACTAGAAACTACCATAATAAAGAATAGTTAATGTAGATATGAACATGTATGTTACAATTTCATTAAATATTTATAATTTTCAGCGTATTCTGTAGATTTGTTTAGTTGAAGCAATAGCGCCTCAGAGATGGTGCGCCTTATCTTTACCCTCCATAGTTGAAACGGTTTATTTGACAAAAGAAAAAGTTTAATATTAACCACGACGGTTTTATTTAGACGAACTTATCTACTGTTGTTAGTGTTTCATCATGATTAATGCCTATACGCAATGCAGCCGGCACCCACTGCTGGTCATTTCCACAGAAACTGTGGGGGGTTACGTGCATGGAGGCGGAACTCATAGCCCGGGTTGGGTCGCAAGGGGACGACTATCCCCTCGGTAACGAGGCCGCAATAATTGCGGGTTTGCCATCCTGGCTTATTGGCTCAGGGAAATGTAGGCCTGTTTAGGGCCTGTGTGTCCTCGTCCGGATCGCAGGACACGCAGTCCCTAGTCCGCTTGGTGGGTCACGGGGGGGGGGGGGGGGGGGCCAGGTCACGTAGGTGAGCATGCGGTCCATTGTCTGCCCTATTAAACATAGCGCTCGACAATCGAACCACAAACTCATCCAGCGACTCCATCCGCAAGTCACGCGCGATCACATCATTGCGGACGTAGCGACCGGCACCCGTGATGACCCGTAGGGATATATTTTGCTGGGCTTGCAAACGTTTCCGCTGGGCCTGGGAGGTTAGCGCGTACCATGCGGGGGCGGCGTAAGTGAGGCGTGACCGGATGTCTTGTAAATCCCCAGTTTCGTCCGTGTAGGAAGTCCGGACGCTAGTACCGGGCACAGCAAAGCGCGGGCTGTTCTCGCTTGGTTGACCGCTCGGTCTACCTGCGAGCCCATCCGCAGCGCGTGGTCGATACTGCATCCGAGATACACAATTGGGGATTCCCAAGACACATCCTGGCCTCTGATCTTTAACCGCCCCGGCATGGAGCGCCTCTTGCCGACATATAGCGCCATCGTCTTATTCACGTTGACGGACATGCGCCACCTGTCGAGCCACTCCGGCAACCGGTCCAGCATGCGCTGCATGCGCCCAGTTGCGAGCTCCGGCTTTCGGGACGAGGTTACGTATGCGCTGTCGTCGGCGAAAAAGCGTGAGCATGACATCCACCTCACCCTCTCCCGAAGGATCGTTGAGTGTGGGGATGTCGTTGGTGTAGGCCGCGTACTGGCAAGGGGATAGGCAACTGCCCTGTGGCACTCCGGCACGTATGGCCTTCATCGAGGAGTGCCTCCGCTCCACCGCTACCCGGAAGGTCCTACCTTCCATGAATGACGCCACTAGTCTCACAAACGCCAGCGGGACGCCGGCGTCCACCAACTTGTACAAGAGTCCCGGGTGCCACACCCTGTCGAGGGCCTTCTCCACATCGAGAAAGACTGCTACAGAGTGTCTCCCCTTGTTCATCTCTACAGACAAGTGGTGGATCACCCGCGTCAGTTGCAACGTGGTCGTGTGGCCTCTCCGGAAGCCGAACTGTTCGTCCCTTATGGGAATGTACAGCTTCAGCCTCCGAAGCAGAAAACTTTCGAACAACTTGGCGATGTGGGACAGCAGCATTGTCAGCCGGCAGCTTCCAGGTAGGCTTCGGGGCTTGCCCGACATCGGCAGAACGATGACCCTCCGCTCTTTCCAGGTCTCCGGAAAGTGGGCCGTCCGGAGAATGCCATTTGCGATCTGAGTGAGAGACACGGCTGCTCGCCTAGGCATCATCACCAGCGCTGTGGGGGGGATGTCATCGGGGCCTGGAGCTTTGCCCCTCGAGAGGCGAAGTGCGACATTCCACAGCTCAGAGGGGGAAATGAAATCCTTTGAAAGAGCTCTCGAATGCGGCACTCCACCTGCACGTGATGCTCTGCGAACGACGGCGCCGCTGGGTGTGGTGAAAACTGCGTGTGTAGATGTGATGCGAGCACCTCAGCGCGAGCCTGCGCTCCGTAGTGTTTCGCGCCTGTGGTGTCTAGAAGTGGAGTGATGGTGGTCTTTGGCCTCGTGAGATGTCTGTTTAAGGCGTGCAGGCTAGTGTCGTTTTCGCTGGCATGGAAGACTGCGGAGTAGACAGTTGCCCGGTGATGGTGAAGTCAACTAGGCTATCCTGATAGACGGCCCAGTCGATCCTCTCTTTGATCCACACTCCTTCCCTAAAGATTGCTCCGGAATAACGTGTGACGAGGATGGGTAGGTGTTGAGTGTCGAGGTCGTACAGGACCTCGATGTTGACCGTGGCCTTGTGGTCCTGGTGTAGGGCGATGTCCAGAACGTCCGGGGTGCACAGGGGATCCGTAGGCACGTGTGTTGGACACGGTGGTCCTTGCACCGTGTAGCCGCGCTCTTCCGAATCCTCCTGCAGCCTGAAGCCAGCGTTGTTTGTGACGGCCGATCCCCAAGCTGGATGCTTGGCGTTCAGGTCTCCGACCAGCAACACCTGGCCGCCATTCCCTAGCACGTTGTGGACATCACCTAGGTCAAAACTGTTCCCGAGATGTCTGTACGCCGCGTAGATCCTGAGCTCCTCCCCCGTCATGTGAACGACTATACCAGTCGAGCCCATGTCGGTGATGGGGCCCTGTCTCAATTCGTCGTGGATGACATCCCGCCGAACGAACACAGCCGTACGGCCTCCCGCTCGGCGACACCTCGTCCCTCCGATACGCGACGTAATTCGGTAGCCGGACGCTCTGCGTCGGCCTTAGCCAAGTCTCGCCCAGCAGGATGACATGTAAATCATACTGCTGAGCGAGCAGCCGGAGACTGTCGCTCTTGCCTTCTATACCTCCGGGGTTCCAGTAAGCGACCCTGAGTTCGTCACGATCCATCACTGGCTCCCCGTTGGTTGGCTCCGTGCGTGTGTGATTTGCGCCCAGATGCGCGGGTCCCTGAGCACCCTTGACAGCTCGTCTTTCACGACCGCCCTCAGCTCCTCCCTGACGATCTCCCGGATTAGCTCCCTGAGATCGTCAACGTGGACCCTTGGCTCGTCGCGCCGACGCTGCTCCACTTCCGAGCGCCTCGGTTCCCGCGAAGGTGGGGGGACTGATGTCCGTGGTGTGGGAATTGGTATCTGTAATGTGGGGTGAGTTGGTGAACGTGATGGTGAGCTTGCGTGTTCCGGGTCCCTAGCCTGTGAGGGTACTCGGCGCACCGCGGTCGCGGTGGTCTCCAGTTGCGGAGGTTAGCAGCTTGGGACGGCCACAGCTTGGGGCTTCCTCTTACGAGTTCGCCTCCTCTTGAGCTTGGCCGTCTTCACCTATCTGGGTTTGGGGTCGTTGGCCGGGGCGGCAAGGGTTGAGCCTGGGCCGTAATCGACCTGTCCCTCCCTCCGCAACGGAGCCGCGGGCGCAGGTGCGGCGCGGTGTTGACCGTGAGGGACCAGTATAAACTGGTCTCCCTGCACAGCGGGCTTGGGTGGGATGGGTGGATGGATGACCATGCCTCAGGCTCTGGCCTCCCTAAGGAAGGCCTTACACATCCGGTCATTGGCCGTGTGAGGGCCCTTGCAGTTGGCGCAGGTCGGGGTGGCTCCTTTCGGCAGCGGGCAGTCCCCGACTGCATGGACCCCACGGCAGCGGACCCACCTAATCTCCCAGTGGCAGTTCGTTGAGGAGTGTCCGAAGAGCTGACAACGGTGACACTGTGACGGTCCCTGTCTGCCCTTCCACCCCTCCACGACCACTCCGGGCATGCAGAGGAGCTCTCTCACCTCGTAGAGGCGCGTGAGCTCCTCGCTGTTCAGGCGGTACAGCTGCGTTGCCCTCCCTGACTCTTATGCAGATGCATAAGGTGATGTCTATAAGCATTGGTAGTTCAATACTCAAAGTGATCTGGTGACACATTTTCTCCCTGTATTAAATTTTTATAGTAGGTAGTAGGTAGGTTATGTATAGTAGTATAAAGGGCAAACGAATAATTTTCTGTCCATCTCATGCCATGAAACGAGTCCATGCCTCGTTGTACATTACGTGGCATGTTCAATTGACGAAGTAGTAATTATGAGTCACAAGAAGCATTGTGAAAATGAGCAGTCGTAGCCTTCTGACCACTGACGCCCACGGACATCCGCATAATTATTATGCAAACGTATTGCCCAGGGCCAATACGCCCGAGAAAATACCCCTCGCTCACATGAAAGTACTTTAAAGTCACAGTTATTCTGACGCGTTTCGTGTGATCTATTAATTTCCGGTGGCACTTTAGATCTCATTTATACCCTTATATTACAAAAAAGGCAGATACGATGGCGCAGACGCTATTATATGGCACGTTGGGTTGTTTTGTAATACAAACCATACAGAGTGGGCCATCTAAACAAGAATGTTTAGAAATAAGCTAACCTGTTATTTAATAATCAAGTCATCAAAATACATTAAAGCGTAAATAAATATTGCTAGTAAATAATAAATAAATATAGCTAAATAAATATAGCTTCACCGAATTTAGAGTTTAGGGCCAGAAAATATGGGCACCGTATGATACCGATAGAAACTCGCAACGGACAAAGGTCAAAGACGCCGGGCACGTCAGCTGTGAGTCTGCCGCCTGGCCGGGGTACCCAGGCAGTAAGAATTACAAGGAAAATTAAATCAAATTTCAGGTACATATTTCTTACATATTCGTCTTCAGGATCGGGTACGTAATTGGTTACGTCATTTTGTATAGTGCCAAAAATCATCTACTATTTTTGATTTCCTTCAAATTGTACACGGGTAAACCGGGTACTTCTAGTCAATAAAAAAATAATTCTGACGACAACGAAGCCGACGAGGGCACTGAGATATTTAGAGTATCGAAACATCACACGACCGTCCCATTACCTTGTATCGAAGTGTTACACGCAATTTGTTTAGCTCCCCTCGGCCCGTAATGAGGATGCGCTCAGTTCCCGCGCCATCATACCACTGGGGGCCGGTCCTGCCTTGCGCTGGTTTACTAATATTGAATATTCAATGTAAACATGTCGATGATTTTGTAGCGGCTTTTATTAGAGTGGTGATACAGCAAACATTCTTTTCAAATAGCAAGTTTTCAGCAGGTTATGTCTTGCTGCATTGCAACTACATTGGATCGGCACAACTTGAGGAACTTTTGATTTCGAATAGCCGTCGAGATGCCCTGGAAAATAAAAGTTTCGGGATGCATCACCAGGGGTGACGCTGATGGAGGATGGATGGGTATACGGTACAAGCCCAAGTCGTGAACCCTACTTTCTACCCCGGGCCCGGGACGGCGCGTAAAGATATTTCCCAGTGCCATCAGAAGTAGAACGTGCGGTTAACGCCACATGAACGGAGTGGAATCCCTTTAGTTATACGGAAACGTAACTGTGGAGAAAGAGAGAGAAAAAAAATGTGTGCTCGCACCTCTCTCTCTCTCTCCCGCTCTCCCTCTCTTGCGAATTGTAACTCTCTCTTTCTATCCTTACAAAATTATATCCCATAACGAATTCCGTTAATCTCGTTTTGGTAACGGTCTCGTCCGTATTCACCAGCTTATAGACTAAGTCATGCGTGCTTGAAGAAATTTTACTACAAAAATAAACACATTTTAGTAAGCAGATAAAGCCACTGCGCGCCAGGTAAAGACCGTTTTATTATGAATACCAGCGTGAAATTATGACAATTTTGTCTGTCCCGTTTCCTTCGCTTTGTGAAACGAGAGGCTCATTATATTTCGGGGAGAACTGGGTTCTTATAGAACACAACTGAATATTTATTAACTGGTAAACTATGATCATCATTAACCAGAAAACTTTAACCTGATTACTAATTATTAGCTGTTAGTTATGGAAGTTTTGATGTAGGTATATAAATTAAAAAATCACCATCGATGTAAACACACCCCCAGAGAAGCCCATTTTCATGTTCCACAAATTCAGTTCGCAATTGTCATCCATCATTGATCACCTTCAACGGAACTTTACTAAAGTTAAGAAGAGTTTTCGATTAACTGTAGAGAGGGTGCAATAACCTCGCCAACTAGTAGTAGGTCCTTCCGAGAAAAAAAAAGTTAAGAGGAAACAAACGCATGCACAGCATTTATTGAAAAACATAATTTTACAAATGATGAAAGTTATCAATAAGACTGAAGGAAAAAAGAAAGACATGTGATAATAATAAAAATAAAAATAGTTTATAGAATTAAGATAACAGATAAAATCACACACTATACAGTCAGTAGTAATATAACATAAGCGACAGGTACCACTGATGATATAGCGATAAAAAATCCAACATTAAGATGCTATTGCTCAATATCTATTGCTGTATAGCGTTTACAAACATTATATATTTTTTTTTTTATAGAATTGACTCACAAATAACACGAAACGCGACACTGAAGATGTCATTTACATCGATATCATGTGAGCGACAGGTGCCTCCCCGGTCGTGGCGGTCCAATTCCGTTGCAGAGGAGGATGTAGCGTCATGTACTATACATGGCACTACATCCTCCTATGCAGAATGGCACTGCCTCTTCCTCTTATATTTTCTATTATATAATTAACTCGTGATCCGCCACGGCTTAGTCCATGAATAGCTATTAAATTATACACTAAAAGCATCCCCGGGAATTACTCTATCCATTGGTGAAACTCGCATGAAAATCCGTCCAGTAGATTTTAAGAAAATATCATATACAAAGTGACAGCTTTTGGGAACTTTAGTTTATATATTTATGAAATTATTAACTTTATAAGTGTCATAGATAATATTAATATTAACTTTCCCCACAGAACTAACAAGACATTCTACTACTTTGCAATCTGAACTACTGAAACACTGGAAATAGATATTTTTATTACAAAATTGCCCCTTCCAATACGCAAGAACTATAAAAATACGACTAGACAAAATTCGCACCTTGTATAAAAATAAACGTATGACGTCCAAATATACAAGCTTTGATGTGGGTGACAGATTTATCGCAGCTTCAAACAATTTACTTCTTTTCCCCTTACTCTTTAGAATGGTGTCGCACCATCTTAGGACTCAGCAGCCAAAATGAAAAAAAAAAAAACGGAACCCTTTTAGTAACTGAGTCCGTCTGGCCGTTGGTATGTCACAGACGATTGTGAGTGCAGGTTGTTAGAAATGTCGAAAGTCACCTACTTTTTATGAACAGCTGCAAAATAATGTAGTATAATTCAAAAAAATTAAATGATAGGAAATGAGAATAGGTCAATGAGTAGGTTTCTAAATATTATGGGGGTTTATAAACATTTTTTTGATAATGTTAACGCTTTTTAAATATCGAGAGAAATTTAAAAAAGAAATGGAATTACAGAATTCTATAAAAACTTTAAGCGAATATTATTTATTAGTTTATAGAAAATCGTAAGGTTTTCTTGTTTGCTGTTACGGAACTCTGCATTGGCGATTCCAATTCGCTCTTGATTGGTTTTTTATTTTAAGATCTTAACACGTATCTGTAAATGAGTGTAGTGCTACCAAAATAGTATTGAAATTGTGGCTTTGGATTTGTTTACTAACCGAAATAAAAGAACTAAAGATATATATTCATTTCGTGTGCAAACACGAAGCTTTAAAGTTTTTTTGTCCTTCGAGTATATAAAGTAACACATATTTTCCTTCGAGTTTATAAAGCAATACATATTTTTCAGTCAGTACTTTCACGCCTGTTATCCCCGAAGAGGTAGGCAGAGGTGTGCTAGTCTTCTTCAACTCGTAAGTCCAGTAGATATACTAGAAGACCCACGATTAGCCAAGGTACTGAGGCCCATGTAGTCATAGGTGGCAAGCCTATGGCCACATCGGGCACATTCCAATCTCGGACAATGTAATGCGTACTCAGAATAACCCGAGAAACATTTAGCAACAGTCGCCCGATCTGGTGATCGAACCCAGGACCCCACGCAGCTGACGGTCTTAACGGGCGACACCCGCACCTTTACACCACAGAGGCGATATATTTTCCACTAAATATTTTTTACTTTTGCAGTGTGTTAGTTTAGTACAAATATAAACCCCACTATGGTTCAAGCCTAGTCGTGGCGATGGAGCTTAGTAGCCTGGGGTGAACCCAGGTGAAGCCAATTGAACCGAGGGGATCTTTGCACCCCTCTTATAAGAAGAGGGGACTAAAGATCAGGAGGAGGAATCGCTCTCAATACCCCTCTTATAAGAAGAGGGGACCAAAGAGCTACAGGAGGAGGCGCTTTTGCGCGCGGGGCAAAGGGTGAGGATGGGAACCTCACCCCATTGCACAGACCCAAAGTCGGTGGGGTTGCCCTGTTGATTGTTTTTGGGGGTATTCGGCACTATTATGTTCCGCGAGCCCTACCCACCACTGGACCCCACCCAGAGCCAGCGAAGGCGTGTAAATGCGTATCCCCGCGTCAACTAAAAAAGTGCAAATATAAAAAACCTATTCGAAGTGGAGGTCTCCATTGGTCCAATCAAGCTTGCGTCAAGCTCGATCCACCCAATCCCAATCCTTGCTGGAGGGACCATAGTTGATTATTGAAGATGGTGTTGTGAAGGGGCTTAACAACATTCTCAGGAACGGTATCTTGATACACTTGTGGCGATGTTTTGTTACCTTTTTCACAAAAACGTGTCTCATTAATAGCTAAAAGCACACCATACCATCACTGAAGTCGGATAATGCCCACGTTGCACTCTGTTGGCTAATTGGGGAGCTTTGAGCATAAATACGCTGATTTTATTTGTGAAAGTGTTGCTCAATAATAAGGAAACAAATTCATATGTAAACAATTGTTTTGTGTCCCCTTGACCCCTTGCGTACCGCTTCAGCGACTGATTTTTTCTTGCTTTCGCGGGGAAAGGCATTGGCACACTGACAACGGTCTTGAGTGAGATCCAGAGGGTGTATGGGACTCGTAGATGAACCGAATAGGTATAATATAATAGGTGCCCACCCTAACCCGTGGCCCCATTTAAAGAGGTTGCATGATCTGTGCATAGCGCCTTCGCACTCCCACGCGTCGTCCGCGAGAAAGGCCGTCCTCCATCTCCTCCTCTCTGGCCCGTCCAGCGGCTTCCTTCTGGGACATGACCATTTCGCAGAAGGAGGCCATCGTCTCCCAGAACCTGTCACTCTCGAGCATTAAACAGATCACACTCGACAGTGAGGGGTCTGTCCCTCCCAGCGCCGCTACCAAATCAGAGCGCTGCACGAGCCATTTAGGTGTGCTGGACCGTATCCTCAGCAACGCCACACTTATGGCAATGCGCCTCCATCTTCCGGTGGATCTGACACAGATACGCACTCAAGCATCCATGCCCGTTGAGCACCTGTATCATGCGAAAAATGAGGGGCTTCCGCTTGTGGCGCATCCAACGCTCTAGGACCGAGCGCAGTTCGTTGGTCGTACGTACTCCGCATCAGCGTCTCCTCTCCTCATCGATGCACTCGTCGGAGGCCCCCCCCCTGCGGTAAGTACTCACCTCGTGTCCTCCCCATTTGAACCAAGAAGTAAACTTCCCAATTCCCAAGAAAGGTTGTATCCCCCTGCGATTCACGAGCGGAGCCAGGGCGGATGGTTAGTAAATATATCAAATATAAGGAAATAATGATAACAAGTAGGTACAGCCGGGTACTAGGTGATCAGCCTTATATACCACTGACACGACGCTCTGCTCGATCTAGGCGGGGCGTGCATGCAATAGCAATTCCCGCAACTCTCTCCGGGAGACACTGACCGACTATAGAGCACGAAGGCTGCGTTATACTATACTGAGCTCAGTATAGTATAACGCAGCTAGTCACAAAACTATTACTCTGATAAAAAAAAATATAAACCAGCGGTGGGAGGCTCCATCGGGCGACGATAACGTCCTCCTCTACTAGCTCCCAGTTGAGCTTAGTAAGTGCACAATGCGGAAACCAGCTTCTCCCCGTAAATGCAGCATGGTCCGATAGTGTCTCCGTCCCCCTATTCACCCTCCACTGCCTAATCCTGTGCGCTACAGCAGGAGAGGCGAACGTCAGGTCCACTACTGATCCACCCGTCTGCCGTACGCAGGACCGGATAACCCCAAGCTTAGGACTTAGCATTGAAATCTCCGGCTACGATAACCTCAAGAGGTGCTAGCTGCCACATTGCCGCCGCAAGAGCGTCAGGGGATTGCTCTAAGTCCTGCTAGGCTTCGGTTAGGGGTGAAGTAAACACCTGCAATTGTAGTCTCTCCCCGAACCTCCACCACGTACCCGCGACTTGTCGCTTTGACTACGAGAGGTGGGCCGGCGTCAGGTTTTGCTACTATGGCTACGGAGTCATCCAATTCCCCCATCCAATTTGGGTAGGGAGGCACATATAACGGCTCCCCAACTACCACCACCTCCACATCCCACTCCGCAATGGATTGCAGGAGAAGATCGCAGTGGTTGACTGAAAGAAGCAGATATGTACTAAAATTATTCAGATATTTCGGCCACCGGCGCCTGTTGCCCACTTAGTGTGAACTCCAGCTCCCATCATGTGGCCTCCCGGTTTTCCTGCAGCAGTGCGAACCGTGGTCGAGCTACACAATTCACAGATATGTGGCCTGCCTCCCCGCAGCGGTAGCATAGGCGACTGCGATCCTCCTTTGTAGGGCATGTCTCGGCGACATGCCCAAACATTTATAACAGTGTCTGGGCCGCGCTGGGAGATTAACTTTGCTCCACCCCACAGTTATGATTCCTGCCGCTTTAAGCTTTTTAGCGGCAGCGATTGGTCACTCCAAAAGTGGGGAGTGGTCACCTCGCCAGTCGGGACTAATTTTCCCACCTTTCCTTGTGCCGGTTGGCACCCTCCCACTCTAGCGACCATGTCCGTTCATCCATGCCCGTGAATCGGAAATCCGCATACTTCACGGGCCTATGCTTTATCGTGACTGATGAATCCGGGTACTTCTATAGGTGGGCCCCGGTTGCTGCCTGACGTATTCGAACAGGCTCAATACCTAGCTCCCCCAGATTGATCTCCCGCTCGGCTTTAAAAAGGGCCGAGCAGTAGCTAGCTCCACTCTGGGCTGCCTCCGGCCGTTACACAATTAACGGCCGTGGAGCTAGGGAGTTCTAGTTTAACCTTTTTCTGGTCCGCCTTGTTTTCTTGCCTCAGGGACTGTTTCGAGTTTACCAGGCTATTTACCTTTAATTCATCAATTAAGAAATGACCAGCGCGTCTTTTATAGGCTGCAATTCCTAAGTCATCTCTTAAAGTAAGCGACATGTTTCTAGGTACTATCCTCATTTCCCGGGATAAAATTTAATTTCGTTCAGGATTTCGTCGAATTCTTTTCCTTCCTTTACGACTTCCCAGACCTTTCTCTGTGACAAACAGCCCGGTACACAAATATTCTACTATCACTAAATGTATGGAGAGTTTTGAAAATTACATTTGATTCCATATCTATTTTGTGTAATGCAATAACAGCCACGCAATTCGCTTTACCACCAAAATGGAGTGGCATTTTAAAATAGCAAAATTCAAATGTAACGTTTTTAATTACTAATAAGCACTGTACAATTTAAAAAAATATTCTCGATTTCGCAGATATATTTTTGTTGTCATTCCTTTTTTATTAATTATTCAAAATTTTCGATGGCTTAGGATTGATTACGTCATCAATGGCATAAAGATGGCTGTCAGCATTCGCTTATATTTCATCGTTTTTTCTTCTAAACTGGTAAATGTCAAATATGTCATGTTAAATTATCAAAACAAACCCCACTTATAAATACTCATAGGTACCAAATAATAAAAGTATTCAATTAATACTATAATTCTATTAATACTATAATATCGTTTTAAGTGATATGAATTACAAATCAATGGCGTGGTATTTGTTTTGCTATTATAACTTGACATTTTTGGCATTTGCTTATGTCAGATAAAAAACACAAAAGTAAAGTATAAGCAAAGGCTGACAGCTATCTTTTTGCCAGTAGTGACATATTCAAGCCAAAACCATCGAAAAATTAAAATAATTAATAAAAAAGAAACGGCAACGAAAAAATCAAAACTGTTCACATTAGTTTCTTGTATCTGCGAAATCTAAAATGAAAAATAGGTAAAAAATGGAAAAGGACAATGCCCATTGTAATAGTATTTATGGCCAGACTAAGTATACTTACGGAAAAAAGTTAAATATAAGTAATAATAATATATGTGGACTTACCACACCACGTTAGCCTAGCTCTGTTTAAGTACGTAGTAGTTATGAAATTTTAGATATTTAAGATTTGCGTTATTATATAAATACATATATAACAGATATGTTTAAACATTCTTGACCTAGGCGGGATTCGAACCCGCAAACCTTTGCGTAACACGCTGACTAACCGCCACGTTAACAATTGAGCCAGCCAGTCGTCGTAATATGTTTTGGGTTTTAAAGCCAAATAGTAAGTCATTGGTAGCATAGGTTACGAAGTAGACTCAACAAGGGCCCATAGGGCGGAGACAAAGCTGTCGCCATCGTAAGTGAAGGCGGTGTAGCGTACTAGCAGTGTGTGTACTCGTATGCGTATCTGTTGATGATAATGAATGAATCGAGAGGATAATTTAGATGGGTTCCTTCACCTTCCCAAGCTTTTGTGCAATCTAGAGGGGGGAGTTGAGGTAGGCGCTTCAAATGTGTCGTGGGAATCTATTGAACGGTTAGAAATCTAGAAACATAAACTATTATTCAGAAATATATAACACACAAAATATAAAACTGACCATTTTCACGAATTCTGTAAGCTACAATCTACCCACTTAATGAATGTCTTCTGTTTGCTCACTTCACAAAGCTCATATACGTTTGATTGCCAGCATGAGCTGAAGGTTTTAATGTTTAATATCTTAAGGCAAATAAGCAGGATCAAATCCTCGCAATGTCTTAGAAAACCGCAGCAACCGCTATGTTATTTGCTGACAAAACTACAGCAAACTAAATCCAAATACTCCTATTTTTTTTGTTGGAAATGCATTTACGTGCCATCACCGCCTCTGGGTGGGCATTCAGATCCAGTGGTTTATGGGGCTCGCGGAATATTATAGTGCCGAATACCAAATTAAAACACCGCGAGTGCCATCAGTGCCGCCTTGGTACGGTGCCCTGTAAATATTAATCATCAGAGACCTCTAAGGGATGGACAGCATCTCTAGAGAGGGGTCACCCCGTGCCGTAGGATAATCCCACCAACTTTGGGAGAGAGCAATAATGTAGGCTCCCATCCCCGTTCTTTGTTCCGTGCGCAAATGCGTCTTTCCCTCCTGCACTTTAGCTTCTTTTTCCTTATAAGAGGGATACAAAGAGCAGCATTGTCGGTTCAATTGGCTTCACCCAAGATCTCTGGATTATTTTCTGGTTTTTGGTTAGGTTAGGGTCCAGGCTACCAAAACAAGGCCTAAGCGATCTTGGGGAAATCCAAATACTCTTGAAGAGTTATAAATGTTGATGTCTTAAGTTTACGCGAATATTACTCATTACAATGAAAATACTTTTACAGATTTTACCACGGTTTATTTAATAATTTAACTAGCCCGACGTTTCAGAAGCTTTACAGCAACCATGGTCACGGGTGGACAGTCCATCCGTGACCATGATTGCTGATACCACACACGACATGGGTAATTTTCAGCTTTAATTAACCACAATCCTACTAAAAATTAAAGAGCTAAAGTTTGAATGTATGATTGTATATTCACGTAATAAGGATTTAGATGTAATTGGTGCAGATATTGATTACAGTCTGGAATAACAAACAATTATCCTTTTAGATTTTTATGTGGGCGAGATTGCGGGACACGGCTAGTTGTGTCAACAGGTAATGAAAATGCTGGCAATGTATCACAGTTTAGTTTACTACCTGGAGACGAAGTTGAGCCGAACAAATGGGAATCGTTGAGGGTTCACGAATGGGAACTCAATTTAGGGTAGAAACGTACTTTATTTATTTACGTGATTTGGGGGGATAATTCTTTCAACTTTCAAATGTAACCTCTCTGACATGTTTTCTTTAAGAAACTTTCTTTCGCTTAAGTTTTACAGGAAATACGTAGCAAGTTGTATTTGGACTGAATTGATACTCGTAGTTTACGGAGCGTAAAGTATACTTGAGTACAACTTATTGCCTGTTGGATGAGATCCAAATTACTTGTTCAATGGATTAATGATCCTTTATCTGTTTTTTTTTTCGTTTACGATGATTTGAATTTGAAAGTGTAAGGTTTATAGTAATAATAATAAAAAATCAAACGTGTGTTGTTTAAGTTTATGTAAGTATGAATGAATCCGCAATCAATTGATTGTTACGGAGTTTGTGGGCCCCAGATTCAGAAGTCGATTACAAGATGCTCCGAATGTATGCCGATGGAAGTAGAAGCCGATCAAGGAGGACAGAACCCCCTACACGACAACCTTCCTGCAGATGGAGAGGACGCCTCCCGATAGTTATTTAAGATAACCTAAAGTAACTATTACCATGTCATCGATCATGGCCGAGGGGCCCGGATCCCAATGTCCCTTCTTTCTAAAGATGGGGGCCCTCCGACTGCTCATTTACCTCCTTATATGTAAAGTAATATGTCTAACTAAAAATTATATATGCTAAATTACACAAGTCTGCAGTTAACACTGATTTTCTTTTATCCCACTTTTATCAATACACGTAATAATGTAATAATGGTTTCTACCATTAAAATAACTAGTGGTATTTGGCTAGTTAATTTAAATTAGATGATATTAAGTATTTATACCACTATCCCCCATGGGAGCTCGTGACGGAGGCTCATTCCGAGACCTACTCCTATGCCTTGGAAGGCGAGCTCCAGTAGGTCCGGCGGATAGGGCAGGAGGTACTAATGCGGTGGTGGGGGGGAGGTCATGGTGCGGCAGTCATAGAGCACAATCGTAACGGCTGCTTTGCGCCCACTCCTTGAGCGGTGGATGCGCCAGAGGCGCAATACCGTAAGGGTATTGCGCCTCTTCCGCCTGACGCAGGCACTCAACGGATTCAATTCAGAAGAATTGACAACCTCTGAACGATTACAGAATGTTTTTTTTTCGGACCTACACTTACGCTGTGGAAGCGAAGAGGAGTATAGCACAACTTTACCGGACTTTTGTAAATGCACATCGGATGATGAAACTGGAACCTAGTGCTACGTTCAGTGTAGAATAAAAATAAAAAATAGAAAAAATTAAGGAATTAAGGATACCTAAATCGAGTAGGTAGTGACTTGCTGAATTGAGTCGGTACGACCGTACCTCTCGCTCGCCTGATACCGTCACCAAGTGACCGCTTTTTCGCGTTTTGTGCAGTTTGTTTATGTAATCTGTAAAACATGCCAGTGACTAATTATAAACTAGTTTGACTAGTTATCACCCGCGAGTGCGTCCACGTGGCCTACAAATAAAACCACGTACAAAGGTTATAATTTCTATAGCCCATGTGTTTTTCTTATGTATAAATTATATTATTGTAAAGTTTTATTAAAATCCATTCAATACTTTTCACGTGAAAGAGAAACAAACATCCTTCCATACTTAAAAACTTTGTTGTAGCCTTAGCTGGATTAACGGTTTCGTATTCGAGACTAAAAGGTTTGTATTGCTACATGTTGAGTGTGGATATATTTGCACTTTCTAGCTTTTCAGAACTGAACGTAGCACTAGGGTACCTATTTACAAATTTGTGACTGAAGCGTCATGACGCTATTTGAAAAACCAAACAGTTAATGTTCTAATTTTAAGAGATTTTAATTAAATTTGTAAGTTAAGCAGATAGTAGCTAAATAACCCTCAGCGCCGGCTGGTGGAGAGGATCGTGACTGGGGTGCTGTTAAACATCCCCCGACAGCTGTTGAAATCATTCAAACATTGATAATGTAACTTGTGTAAATTATCTCAAATCATCAGTCCCGCTGAGAGTGCTTCGCCGGTTCGTCACAGGTCAGAGTTGAAAAAGGGAATTGTAAAATCCTACTTTAATTAAATATCTTTATTATATATTGATGTTAACAAGTGATGCTTCATTTGTGGTTTTCATTTACCAGCAGTGCTTTAATAGTATCTGAATGATTAGAATCATTTAAATGTTTGTTTGTTGACTGTCTTTTCGCACATTATGCTTATCTCCTAGATATTTGTTGTAATTTTTCAGTTTTAGTTTTTAATAAATCAGTGCTGTTCCGAATTTTAGAAAAGAATGGTATAGGTAAAAAATCTTAAACATATAAGATCTTTTAAATACATAAAAATATTAAATATATTTCCGTCGTCTAGTACCTGTAACACAAATCCTTACGGTACTTAGCACAGGGCTTGGCTGACGTAATGTTATAAGTCCACATATATTATTATTATTATTATTATATCCTGAGTCCACTGTCAGAGTCGGCTAGATACCAATACCCCGTACATAAAATAAAACTATCTATTTAATATAATAATTCTTATTGCTTAGCTGATTAGAATTCGAAAATATCACACACAAATATATGCCCATTTATATGTGATATTTTCAAAATCTAATTAACCACATTGCAATCGTTCTAAACCAAAAATCAATTAGGATAATAGGTAGAACATTAATATTAAAAGCCGAAGACATACTTTAAATTTGAATAAATTAATTCCATGCCATTAGAATATAGACCGAATAATAAACGCACAAGGTTGAAAATTTAATTCGCAGCCATCTATGAATGACGCAGCCGGCATTGAAGAATGAGTCACAAATCTCGTTCGCTGACAATGCGCACACGCATTGTGCACTACCGTCGCTTGTCAGTATTGTGCTGTCGATCAACGGAGGCGGATGTCTGTTACGCGATTTTTATTTGGCGCGAACGAACGTACCTAGTTAATTTAAAACCGACCTAACGAAAATTGTGATGACTGATACTTTGGCATATGTTATACGTATTATTGTAGTGACCACGTTGTATTACATTTTGATTTGTATCTTTAAAGAGATCAAACGATATATCATTGGCGACACTGTTCAATAACACTGGATTTTTATGAGGTAAGTGAAATATAAATGTTATTCTATTTTGATAGGATAGATTATTGTATTTTCAACAGTGCAATGGTTAAGGTATACTTATGGTAAATCGTATCACATATCACGTGATATTTATGCTAATTGATCTAATCTGCGTTGGAGGTATACTTATGTGCAATAATATTGATTAAAAGGAAACTCAGGTAAATAAATTGTAGTAGGATATAATTATTCTATAATTTTTGTAGGTAACATGCTAGCATTGTTGACTTTGTCTAAATATGAAGATTAATTCTCTTAAATGGTAAGAATGTAGCAGATTGATCATGACAAATGTAGTCTTTGACGATTTGCATAATATAATAACTGAATCTCGGTGGAGATATGACTTAAGAAAGTTGGCGGGTGGCGGATGGTTGCGGGCTGCCCAGAATCTGGGATGGTTGGCGCTCCATGGGGGAGGCCAACGCTTAACAGTGGACGGCTATTTGGTGATTTCAAGATCATATAACAAAGACATATAAAAAGAAAAAATCCATAACAAAAGAAAAAATCCCATCTGAAGATCTCCTGTCAAGAAAAGGTGTGAATTTATCTTATTCCGTGGACTACGAGCTACATCGAAGATGGATAAATTGTGTCATTCACACAGATGGGTCCTGCTGTTGACTCGCTAAACCCAGAAATTATATCCTGCAGATTTATATTTTCCACTGACAAGATTATTGATTCAAATTTTGCGTTAAAGCTTCTGTGGCTTGTGGCAAAGTTTTCGATTCAAACGTTTCCTTATTCCAGACTTCCAATTTTTTTTAGGTTTAGTTGTGTTTAATATGGCATACGATTAGTTTTATTTATAATTAGCAGGACGTTACAATGATAAAAAATTAATTTATTTCAGCAATAAAGTCTGTCAGGACAGCTAGTTGCCGATGATTTCACCATCTAAGTGATTTACTTTGCCATTTTTTTCACATTTTGGTTGCATTATTGAAGTCTTTAATAAAGATTGAAACGTTTTACATATTGTTATGCCTATGTTCATATGATAATGTAAGATTCTAATAGTAAAATAACTTTTCAAATGAATCCAGATATTTTTTTAGTATGTACAATGCAAACAAACAAATGTTTTACAATGTTAGTTTAGAACTATGTCTAATCTATACTAATATTACTGAATCTATATTCAATATACTCGTTTAGCTCAATAGCTATAAAAATATAAAAACAGTAAAAGAGCCTATGACCTATTTAGTATTGTCATGTGTTACTTCACCACCATAAGTCTTACCATGTAAATTTCCCTTATGACATAAAATCTGGCAAAAATTCAAATGTTTCATCGTGTTTCTGGAAGCCGTTTAAATGTCTCTTGATTTAAGACAGCGTAGTATATTTCAGTATAATTTTTGTGTTTAGTTTTTTATTTTTTATCTAATGATCATAACATACCGATTAATATTTCAAAAATTGTGATAGTTTCACCAACTTAGCCTAACGACCTGAATATCGTGTTTAGGGTTGTGCACAGCAAACGGTAAAAAAATTGGAACCCGTTGTCAGTCTGTTTGCGCACATCTGAAATGATATTTTCCTCGAGATATACGGAAGCTGAAAGTTGTGCCTATTATGGATTAACTCAGTCTGCGCCCTCATGAAGCACAGAAAAAAGTTACTTCGAAGTCGACGCAACCAAAATATACAGCTGTTGTGTATGAGACAGCGTGTTACCTAACACTACTTACTACATCGTGGCTTAGGACGATGAAATTTCCCTACCATGGTGAAGCCTTGTCATGGCGGAGGTGCTCAGAAGCCTGGGCTGAATCCAGGCGGAGCCTATTAAACAGATGGAACCTGTTGAACCCCTCTCATTGGCAGAGTTTACTACAGAGCAGGAGGAGAAGCCGTTATTTGTAACTCTTACAAGAGTAAAAAAAGCGGCTCTTTTGCGCACGGGACAACGGACGAGGATTGGAAACCCCACCCCACTGCCCTGACAAAAAGCTGGTATGGTCGTCCAGTGGTGCGGGAGAACCCTATCTAAGGAGGTTCCCTCGGCCCCTTAGGGGGCTGACTGGTCGTCGAGGTGCCCTGACGATTTGTTGCACCTATGACACGCGCGATGTTTTTGTGTATTCGGCACTACATTGTACCGCGAGCCCCACACGCCATTGGACCCCACCCAGGGCCAATGAAGGCGCGTAAATGTGTATCCCCTCGTCAACAAAAAAAAAAGGACGATCAAATCAGACGAGAAATACGAACTTACAACTCAAGTTAAGAAATTAGTCCGAAAATTGATAGATTATAATTGTATCACTAAATAAAGCATTACAAACTTATGTGTAGTTCTTTTGATAGAAAATATGTGCAAACGTCCGCAAATAAAAGTTTGCCGAATTATCTACACATATAAGGTGATTAGCTCATAGTTACCGTTGATACGGAACCCTTCGCTTGTCAGTCCGACTCACATTTGGCTCTTCCTTTTGTTTCACAGGTAACATGCTATGGGACATAGATGTAACACTTACGAGTTGTGTCCGCGGATTGATCCAAAGAAAATCCATCCCAAGTAATCCATAAGTTTTTCGCAATAAAATGTGGGTCAAATTTTATCCACATCCGTTTAATATCTAATAAATAATAAATGTATTATTGTGTCTCTTTAACGGATTTTATCGCGTTTCTTTAGATTTCCTTGTGGAATGAGACAGAATCACCGTCATGAACGAATACGTCAAAATTGTAGGCGTATAAGTAGGTGTGTAAGTATAACAAGTGAACATACAAACTTATATCTATTATAGAATAGAGTAGAAATACCATTATTCACTGCTACCCAACATCGCAGTCAAAGTGGTAAACTGCAAACAAAGAAAAGAAAGTGCAGATTGCATACAGTAAGTGCTTAAGGTTTATTCATTAATAGTTATCTGCACAGTGATGCGTTGTGAGGAGCAAAGAATGACATGTCGCTCGGCAGGTGTGGGTGCATATTAGTAGAATTTTAAATTCGAGACATTACTGTAATGCAATGAAAAAATAAACTTATGTTGGTACGTACAAACAATTTTCTTTACAGTGTAGGGGGACATACAAGCAATTGTATCCTTTTATTTTGCAATTACTATGCAGTGCGTTGCCCACTTTTTCTGTGTAAGCTTCTTTTGCTGTGGAGGTGTACCTCCCTCGTCGTTACGGTCCAATTCCGCTGCAATGCGGCATGGCAAAATTTGTATTAAGTAGTGCAGCAGATTTATCGTGTCAGCATGACAGGGAACTGTCATTCGCGCACGTATTACCGGCTTTGTCCCTTGGCATTGTCAACAATGATAGTAGGACTAGTTAGTTCTTCAGCAATATATACTAACCCCTGGATAGTAGCAAAAGTCTCCCTCTTATGATACAAAATAAATATCAAAGGTTAGCACCGCCTCGCGGCTTCACCCGCGTAACTCCGGTCCTATTATACGTAGCGACATTGTTGTAGCCTAGAGGCTCCCGCGACAAACGAACTATTCAACACAATATTTTTTTTTTTACTTCGTGCCAGTAGTTCCTGAGCGCATTCAAATAAACAAACGTAACTCTTCAGATTGATATTATTAGTAATAAATAAATGTCAATTAGTAAAAAAATGACATATCGCCTCTGTGGTGTAACGGTGCGGGTGTCTCCTGTCAAAACTACTAGCCGCTTCGGGTCCTGTGTTCGATCCCCGGCAACGGTTATTAAATGTTTCTCAGATTATTCTGAGCACGTATTACACTGTCCGGGATTGAATGTGCCCATAGTGGCCATAGTCTTGCCACCTATGACATCATGGGGCTCGGTACCTTGGCTAATCGTGGCTGTGCTAGTATATGGACTTTCGAGTTGTGGCTGTACTAGCACACCTCTGCCTACCTCTTCAGGGATAATAGGCGTGAAGGTACTTCTTTACTTTACTTTAAAAAGAAGGTGATTATTATTATTATTAGTATCGAGCTAGGTATCCACTTGAAGAAATGTTATTTCAAATGAGCATTATCGCTGTCTATGGTAAATTTACTGTATGCATACATACTTAATGTACTTCAGTTCAAGTTTCCTTTTAGTTTTATCTTTTTGTCGTTTATAAATGTAAAAATTTCGTTAGTTCTGCCTGTTTTAAATATATCGGTCATAATTGACCCGAGGTATATCGAGCTTGCATTACCTTAATGCATGTACGCAACGCCCTACCGGCCCATTGGTTGTGCCAGGCTCGGTACGAGAAGTGTACCACTTACACGCGCCAAGAAATCTCTGTGCGAGCCTTCCGCCGACGTGTAGGGTGTAATGAATCTTTTAGCGACAGGATACCTAGAAAAGTAGCTATACTTTCTTAAAGAGTAGAACGAATGTTTGACCTTTAACCGATACTTTTTTTACATTTCAATTGCACTCTAGCAAGCCTAGTTTCTTTTTCTTCTAACGTTGTAACAAACAAAATGTGCTACAGACCGGTGGCACGTATTTCTAATACGAGACACGTGCTTTTCACTCAATATCAAATGCTAAAACACATTGTAACAACAAGACCACAACATGAGCTCCCACTGTTCAGCTGTGTTGACTATTGGACCGTAACACTGTGTGATCAGCATAAGGGCAGATTTGCACAGGGTCGGTATTTGTAACAAATTCGAGACAAGTAAGCCCTGATCTAGGAAAGCTAGTGTAAAGGGCTTCAAGATAGTGCCACCAACAAGGCGAGCGAGAGCAGACCAAGGGTTCCATGTATTTTTTCCCAAAGGGTTTCGTAGTATTTTTGAAACCCTATAATATTGTCTCTCGGCTAGCGATACATCAGCCGTTTAATGGGCAGTCTTATACCTTGTTAACAGCAGAAGTGGGATAATGGCTAAACATAAAAAAGATATTTGTATTATAGAGTTATTATTGCACAGTCAGTTCGAATGGAACATGGATAGCGGACATCTCACTTCCTAATTTAAAGTACCACATGCTATTGACCTTTTTTCCGGATTTAATGTGACGGATGTGCGGAAATTCATACGGTTTGTAATGAGCACTGAATCTGGACATATACATTTTTTTTAATGCACCAGGCAACAAGACGCCCTCATTATTGTTAATAAACTTAAAAACTATGTTAGTGTAATAATAATAATAATAATAATAATGTTAAGAAGCGTACAATTAATACCCGACTGTTCCCAAATGAACCCTAAGAACAAACCTACAGTGATTCAAGCAGAAACATTCGACTCTGTCGGACATCACAGCCAGAACGGGGCGGGGGCTGGTCCGCGGAACAATCGAGGCGCAACTCTTGCGGATGGTCCGATACACTTCAGGAACGGGGTGGCCCCATCAACACCCGGAACGCGTTCTTATATCGGACGCGGAGAGAGTTGTATGCTCGCTGAGTAAAACTTGCCCACAGGCCACTCATGTAAAAGGACATCCAATAAGCTTTAAATAAAATCACTTTTACATGCTTAGAGCAACCAGCAAACCTGAAGCGAGCATGGTCGCTCTAACAGATAACGCTCTCCGCTACCTCTCAATAACGGCACCATCATTTAGGTCTGCTGTTACCATGTACCCCAGATATTTGAACTCATCCACTTTCTTCAGAGTCAGTCCATCCAAAATAATGGGGGGCAAATGGCAAGGACAATTACTGCCAGCCGCAGAGATCATGCACTCACTCTTCTTGGGGTTGTGTTTCAACCTATGAGCTCGAACATAGGACTCACAATAACTGTGAGCTGTCTCAAGCCCCCGACCGACGCGCTCAGCAACGCCATGCCGTTTGCGTAGCTGATATTATTCACACTAACACCACCAACGCGACACCCGACAATCCGATCGCTCAGCGCGACGATTAGTTCGTCCATGTAAGGACTGAAGAGCTTCGGTGAGGTCCGCAATGGATGTTGTTAGTCACCAAATTGATTCAATTCCTCAGTTACTATACTATACTAAAATATAGAAAACCCGTGCATTACCGTATTATTCTATGGTATCCAAATGGATTACCATAGAATAATATAAAGCGCTGCGTAGAAGCCATTGAATTCTATATGAAATCAGTGAATAATTATTTATTGTAAGCTATTGTTGTATGTTAGTAGTATGTTAACACATATGTATTCTCTACCTAGTAGGTAAATCCTTGTTCTAAAAAAGCAATTATCTCCTATAACAGATAATTAAAATATTTTATCATGGAAGGAAAATATAATGTCCTACTAAATGTTTAGTATAATAGAAAAACTATATTTATTGTTGGAACTTTAAGTGCAGGTGACTATTGGTGAAAATACTAGCTCAAAGTGTTCGTAGCTGTAATTTTTTTTTTTATAGCTGGGGCCAAGATTGATGTATTACATAAAGTATTAAAGTTTGATAAACTATTTAAAGCTTTCATGTTCAAATTTCGTTTGTAAAAATTTTAGTGAAATGCAATGACTGAAACATGTTTTATTGTACAGGGGGCAAACGAACAATCAGAGAATTATTGTCATGCAGTTGCGTTGAACACCTCTCACAAGTCGCACGAAACGCGACGGCATAGCGGTCACTTTGAGGCGGTATCATGTGAGCGAGTGGTGCCTTCTGGTCTCGTGCCTGCTGAATTCGGTAGACAATGAAGCATTATTCATATTGTAACAATATCATAGAGTTATGATTTATTGGTGCATAGAGAAGGCGGCCAGCCTAAGATAAATGAAATAAATAATAAGCCTAAATAGAGTCATTTATAGTATGTGCGTAGTAAACAATCCCCTTTTTTAATGAAATGCTGAAAGCTAAGAGTAATATAATAAGCAGGTATAATGTGGATGATTTAATGACAACAGTACATCTTCACGCCAGTTCCCTAACGGGGTAGGCAGAGTGAACGAAGCGCCACATGTCACGATCCTTACGTACCTGCCTTGCCTCCTCCGCTTTCATAACACTCTTCATACAAACACGCCGGACTGTACCCGACCAATGCTTAAATTAATTATGTAAAAAACATGAATATTTTACAACACTGGCAAAAACGAATAACTCTCTCTTCTCCATCTTTTATGGGACATTCACCAGGCACGTGAATGCGAGTGTCCAAAAAAAACCTAAGGCTTCTGAACTCTACGTACCAATATTAACTTTGTCTCTATTCCGCGATCACAAACGGTATTATTTTAGTGAAGAGAAAAAATGAACTGGGTTTTTCCATGTACATACATTTGAACGGAACTAATTAAAAACACATAATCTAATCACCATAATATTCTAATTATAAAAATTTAAAGAAGTCTCTTCTATATTTACATTCCTGTAATAAGTATGATAGAGTAAATGTCGATCCTGATAATCATACTTGTGAGACTAACCTTGTATACATAAAAATATACTAATTACTCATCACTGTAAGAAAATAAGAAAGTAATATTGTTAAAGAACACAAAGTTTTAGAGCAAAAAGCTATTAATTCAATGCATGAATGCAACGTCATATTTGCACGAGAATTCTTGAGGGATACAATCGTGTCCATTTTCCATGTGTCCTTTGCGCAGTGTAGGCCAAAGACCTAAGATCCTTGCGGCACTAGGTGACCTAGTTTTCAGTATATTGATCTAGTCATTGGCGCCATAGATATCTGGAAACTTTCCCGAGTGCAATGTTCCTTCGCTTATCCATGGTTTATATCTGACATTAAACTGCAACGGCATAAATGTCATAATTCCTTGCGACGCGTTAAGAATTGAAAACAGTGAGCAATATATCTGTCGTTATTGTTTTGTTTCTTGGAAAATATTAGCGCTGGATAAATATTTTTGCCAAAATTGTAACGGGACTAGAAATATATATAAATATAGTACTGCTTCTTGTTCATAAAGCAAGATATTGATAACCTGGAACATGTTCTCATATCTCCAGTTTTCTTTTCACAATTTGTGCAATTTTTGTAATTTATTATTAATTACTACACAAGTATGTCGATTACATTTACATTAAATCGGTTGTAAATGTGAGAAGACTCCGAAAAGTATAGGTAAAAAAAAGTATGGGAAAATATCGTGTCAAGATTGTTAACGCTAATTTTCTTACCATTAATGACGAAATAAAAAGTCGTACGAAAGATTGTTTCCTCTGTAAGTTTTTCTTTTTTTATCCGACTGCAAAGCAAGGGCTTTACAACAGTTCCCTGATGGAGAAGCCATTAGGGCACCGGCGGGAAGCGAACATAAACAATGTTTTTCTTTTAGTTTATTTTTTGCCTGATCTCTGCAAATACATTATCAAATTTATATTTAGATTAGCGCATGGACGGCATAAGGACACTTGGCTCGCATACGCGATGTCTTGCAGTTGTCTCAACGACTGATTGCGAGACATGTGACACTACAATTAAAGCCGAGTGTATCTTTTACCATCAATTTAAACCCATTTGCACGAGGTTAATAGATGAACGCCTACGACTTAGACACAGCGTGAGTATTGCATTAATTGAATTCTATGCCTATGACTAGCAGCTGGTCACATTTGCTGAATGAAATAATATAAAACATATCAAGAGCTAGTAGTTAACCTATGTTATGTCTGTGAAAATTTTTATAGCCTGGCAAACGAGCAATCGGAGCTTTTTGGCGACTACTGATGCCCAATGATGATACATGCATTATTGTAATGCAGATGCGTTCTTTCCTCCTCCCATCCAATGGGCATTGCTGTCATGTTACAGCGGTGTCACGTGAGAGGCACCTCCTCGCACTTTCCGGTCCAATTCAGATACAATACAGCTTGGCACTACCTCCTACTATCGCTAATGTTTAAAAAATAGTGAACAAATCCGTTTTTACTTTATAATAAAACTATTACAGTCATTCGACCTGTAATCACATATCGACTGTAGCTAGTATACAGTAAAAACACATTTCTTTCCCTAGGTTCTCTAGGTAAGACATTAATAAAAAGTAAGAAATTGTGTGTGTGTATTTATGTACATGATAGAAGTTAATACTTCTTAGACGTTACAAGATACAAATATACAAGTTACAAAGATAAGTTACAAAATATATATTTCACCTTATTCTGTGTTTGTAGAAAAAACGACACTGACAACAAAAAAAAGGTATTTAATGCATACAAAATTATGTTGTAACTTATTGATGTCTCAAGTGTACGCGAATGTTACTCATTACAATAAAACTACTTTTAAGGACTTTATCGTGGCTTATTTAAATATTTAACCAGCTCGACGTGTCAGAAGCTGAACAGCAGCCTTGTAAACTTTTATGAAAAACTAAAATGTTGACTATAGCCAACTCCAGGGTGTCGGTTTTGTTGCGTCGGTGTGCGCGCGCATCGTAAAAAAATACTTAAATCATTTTTCCCTAAGAGCGCAAAAAAGGAGAAGTATAACTCCAGAAATAATACGAAGTATAGCTTTGATTCGATTCACAGGATTTGATACTTCTATACTAGGCTACTGAGAAATGGAAACCAGTCGTCCGACGTGTCTTGACTTGACGCGAGGAAACGCATCTACGCGCCCTCACTGACCCCGTGTGGGGTCCAGTGTGCGTGGTGCTCGCAGCATACTATAGTGCCAAATACCCACAAAAAGCATCGCAAATAACATCCGTGCCGTTTTTGACCGGAACTGAGGCAATCGTGGCACTAGCCGGCCGGGACCGACTCCAGTTCCACAGATGGAGTTGGCTCTCACTACGGGATAAACCCACATACTTTGGTACAGTGCAATGGGGTGAAGTTCCCATGCTCGCCCCTTGCCCCGTGCGCAGTAGCGCCGTCTCATTTTTCTCTCTTGTCCCCTCTTCTTATAATAGAGGTACGAAGAGCAATCACATCCTCGGTTCAATTGGCTTCACCCAAGGAAACTGGACACTTCCATCAGCATAGCAAAAAAAAAGTAATGGAAAAGCGAAGAATGAACTATATCATCAGAGGCTGTATTGTTTGAGTTGATAATAATAGATAAATAAAACACGACTTTCCAGTACGTCTGTAAGTATTTTAACATCATACATTTCTCTCACAATAGGGTGACTAATTGAGCTGGACGAACAAACGCGGAAATGAAAATCAAAACGTGTTTGTGACACTGAGGATCAAATACAATTCGTTGACACATTTTTGCTATGGTCATCTTATTGTTTAAAAGCCGGTTAGGCGAGAATTCAAGTGGCATCACTTAGCCAACAGATGGGCTGAGCCGTGTCGAATAACACATAACGCCCAGGGTGGAGATCGAGGCAAATAGTACATTACAATACGCACGAATTACGTTGCATATTATTGAATGGCGCGAAGGGCGTTAAGCACCGTCGCCGTGCTCGTGCATACCGTGCAATAAAACCCACACTTAAAGCACAACGAATACTATTTTGTAGTACAGTCACGAGCATAAATATATTACTACAATGACGATGGAGTTCAATAAGTTCTGTCTGCTCGTACGCAGCAAAAATATCTGATATTAGGCAGCAAAAAAAAGTGGCACCAACATTATCTGATGAAAATGTACATCATATAATTATCAAACACTGTCGTGGCGTAAATGTGTGACATTACAAGTGGTCCGGTCTCCCATACCTTGTGGAGAGCAGATAAATGTATCGTCTTCTATTTTTGCGCTATGTGTGGGCGTCAACAGTCGTCAAAAGTCTGATTCATCGTTTGCTCCCTATATTATAAAAAAGATAATGATAATGTAAGCCACATAATCTATGATAAGGTCAAGCGTACCTGTATAGTGCCCTGCCGCCTGCAGATGATGCCATAAAACAGATCCCTCGTCTATGAACGTTTAAACGACCGATCATCTACTACAGTGTCAAATAGACAGATAGGTAGATAGATAAGTTTTTTTCATACGTTCCGTGCTGATTTGTAACAGAATTAGACCGGCACAGCCGGGTAGGAGTAGAGTAGGGCAGAGAATTACATAGAATAAAAATTTTGAGATACATACGAGGTAAAAAAAAAGAGTATTTCAAATGAATGTGTTCTTAATATACCTAATCTCAGTGAAATTCGTAAAAAAATGGCTTTACGTAACGCTATTGACACTAATTGGAATAAAAATTCAAAACGTTCTTTAATTCAGAATGCCTTACACGTGCGGAAGTTCAGAAGTTATTTTAGAAATTACCACAAATAGAATGTTATGTATGACCAACATTCCGTCTTCAAAGGTTTCCGTGAATTAAAAAAAAACATGTCCAACAGTACATAAACGTCGCAGGGTGATAAATTAGTATTGCGACACTAGCGCGTAATATGTTAGTGTCGATCGTAAAAATTTCCTTCGTTTGTGTCGAGTAGATGGGATTGTGGAATAAATGTTAGTTTATAGGACGGACCGTGGTTTCTACCACTTCTGTTGGACCTACATATTTAACTAGTAGGACTCCGCGGTTTCACCCGCGTTACTCCGATTCTATTAGAAGTAGAGCAAGACGCTGCTTCTAATAACAGACGTTCGCTAACATAAGATTATTTGAACGCATTATTTTTTTATTAAAACAAATAAAATTTCAATGAAATCACAAAAGCATACGACAGAGCTCTAGGCCCGTTCGCACGAGAACTTTTTATTGTGTGTTAAAAAAGCGTTGAAATGGAATTGATTTGGATTTATGTACACCCATACGTCTGTTGTTTACGTCTCTACGCGGCGTTACTATGACTCGGAACATTACGATGACGTCATATTTTTCGTGCACATAATTAGCGTTATCGATTTACAAGACGTCTCGTCAGAACCCAGGTAATAACAGACACGAAGAAAGGTCATGTTGAAGTTAATTCAGTTCATAATTATTGTTTGTTGATCTGGAAACAAAATTACTTTGTGACAGGAAAAAAAAATTACGCACGGCGTGCATTATCTGCCCAGTATTTGGGTCAAGACGTTTAAGGGGGGGGGGGATAATGGGGGACGAACATGTTTCACGCCATATTATAACATTCGCTTCACCTTTTTGCTGATAGCTAGTTTTTATTTACTCTAAGATGATAAATAGGTGATGTACCATCTCTCTATTGTTCCATCATTATCACTACTAAATAGACAAGATATCATTGTACTAATATCTAGTCAATGTTATAGGTACCTATTTAGGTCAACCAGTACAATAAAAAGTACAACACTTCTTAGGTTGAATTTATTCGGCTACAGCTAGGCTTTACTAACGAAAATCATGGGATGTAATTGTTTATTTCCGTTCCTTAAATGATCAGCGAGAAGTAGGCGCGGCCTTTTGGAGGGCAAGGGAAAAGGTGGGCAACGCCTGTGCATAACAACAGTAAAAGGCATGGTGAGTTTTTGGTTTGCTTTTTTGGGTAGGAATGGTATGTCCATAGGCCTCCCCCAAACAGCGCCATAGGTTGCGTTTATATAGTAGTATACTTTAGTATAATAAACCGAAATCTAAAGATCTCTATTTCTCTAGCTTGGTGTCAAATAGATGTAATAAATTTAGCATTCGCTCGGACGGAATACCATTTTTTTAATATTCCTTCTCCACATAAACTATTAAAGAAATCCAAGTCCCTACGTAAAGTGTGTACAGATTTAGATATTATTTTGGATAGACAATATTAGGGCTTCGAAATGGCCGTCTTAGTGTGTAACCGATTTCTTATCACTATTTTGAACAAATCTCTGGCCTAGTGATAAGCTTGTGCGCAGATCACGCGGTCCCAGGCCGCTACTAAATAGCATCACGTTATTTCAGATTGTGAATTTCACTCACACGTACACATTTTACAATCGGTCCATTTCAGGCGTGGTCTGTATCATAAGCAAAATACATATGTCTCATAAAAAATATTTCCAATTTTACAATATTTTGACAAATTGACAATCCTATATGAAGATGGCGCCCTCTAGGCCTGTTTCTTAAGAGGCCTGAAGGCCATTTTATTTCCGCACGCGACCTGCCTTCGATGTCAGAATTGGGTGACGAGGTAGATTTTGGATCTTCCCATTTATTGTAATTAAATGGATTTAATTTAATAAAAATATATAGATTGTTATAAATAACAAGTTGCAGGAATCTTTTTTAACATGATGAGAAGTCTACATGTAGGCCTGGTCCTAGAACATCATTTATTACTAGTGGAGAGAGTTGTACATACAACGTTCCTTTATATGTGTTTAAATTAAATAGATAAATTAACCTCTGTCTGTTTCACTACAAACAGTAGCATACATTTATGAACTAGTAAAAGAATAGCACATGGATATTTAGCAATCATAATTATTTAAAAAAAACCTTTAAACTTGTGTATTTGTACAAAACATTGAAAATTATGTTGTTTTCAATAGATATTATAATGAAGTATACTAAACAAGTCATTAAATATTAACAAGGTGACCCATTTTGTTAACACGCAAAACTTAACGACGTGTACACAATAGAAATAAATTTGGGTACTACACATTTTTGTAATTAGCAGACAAAAAATACAAAAGATATTGTCTAAGTCTTGTTATAATAAAACTACTTTAACAGATTTTATCGCGGTTTATTAAGTACTTAACGATCCCGACGTTTCAGAAGCTTTACAGCTACCATGGCCACGGGTGGACTAAGATGACAGATGTACCTACTGATGTCATCAGACACATATCTACGTAATCGAATATTTTATATAATAATTAGTTGTTCAGATTAACGCATAAAATTGTATTTTGGATTTTAAACTATTTAAATGGTTGAGGAATACGGTTACTTTATCTTTAGGTAGAATTGTAAAAGTATCGTCAACATACCTCTTGTAGAACCTTGGTGTTATTATAGAGATTTGCAGGGCAACGGTCTCAGAGTCTTTTCATGAAAACGTATTCGTCTATTGGTAAGCATATCAGTTGTCTCAAGAAAGCTAACAGATAACCAACTTACCATTAGTATGCTGAACTATTGCAACATTGTCTCACTTCTGGTTAATCGCTTTAGAATAATCAATTCTACAAGCAATTAGACGGCGTAGCGATGGACTCATCCCGTTATTGCAGACATTTTCGTGGAATACTTTGTTAATTAATTGTATAAAATCTTCGTGTACTGATAATAACTTATGACATCAGGACATTTGTCATCTCGGTCCATGGTCACGACCATTGCAGCTTCTGAAACGTCAGGTACGTAAAATACTTAATTAATCAAAATAAAAATAGTTTTATTACAATGTGTAACATTTGCGTAAATATAAGAAATTATAAGTCTTGTTATTTCTGTATATTTGATTCCTTTCGTGTTCTCAATGTGTTTACTGAAAGGATGTTTAAGTATTTACGAATGGCAGCAAAAACCTTTGAATCTACCGTTTACCGTTTACAGGCTACTGAGCCCCACCGCCACGACCAAGTTTGAACCACGGCGGGGCACCCAATATACCACCCGGGCGTTTACCAACCTTACGAAACGCGACAGCACAACCGGCCTGCACCGCACCAATACCATTTATTTGACTTATATATGGTGATCAAAGTTAATCAGAACTCACGTCCAGACACCAGTATTCCCATGTCGACGGAGATAACACGTTTAAATTACTTTGAGCTCTGAAATTTTAAACTACCATTCGATTAATGAATCAAAACTTAAAATTACATTCCAAACTAATTAAATGTTTGGTTTAATCTTAAACGTATTAAAAGTATATATAGATTGTTACATTAATAGCCAGTAAATATGTACATTACAGTTCAAATACTATTAATTGTACATTTACAACACAAAAGTAGAACATTCTACACTACAAAAAGACAGCATAGAAAGGAACGTATTTACAAATAGATTTACAGAAGGCAGACGATTATATTAGCGACACCATACATACAAAAAAAGGGATGTAATTAATGAAAATAAAAAAATATTATATATCTTTTTCTATTTATCAACAAACGATTCAGTTCTAAAAGATAAAGTAGTTTCAACAATGTTCCGCATACCTACATACAAACAAACATAATCCAGCTTTTTTTATAGCAGAGTGGGCAAACGAGCACCTGGAGCCTTTTGATGACTACCGATGCCATGGACATTTGCATGATTGTTACGAAGATGCGTTACCCTCATATCATCCCTCAGTGGGCTACTAACAAAACGCACGTAACGCGACAGCCACGCTGTCACTTTACGCCGTTATCTAGTGAGCGACAGGTAATTTCCTGGTCGTGCCGGCCCATTTCCGTTGCATAGGAGCACGTAGTGTCATGCACCATGCATGGCACTACCTCCGCCTATGCAGCCTGGCACTACCTCTTCCGAAAATAATTTCATGAAACAACAAACATTATGTTATTTTAAAAATTACTATTTATTTTATGTCTGATTATAATTATAAAAGGACATTTAAAAAATATAATAAAAGGCTCTCAGAAACAGATATACAGCTCTTCAGCTAGGGGGTCTTTGTTTTATCACATTTCGACTACAACAGCGACAGTAAGGCGTGACCGGGTCACTATATCTTCTCGAACTGGAGTTGGGTTTTGCAAAGTAAATTAGTAAATAGTATAGCTAGTAAACATTAAAATCAAACCCTGGATTACAAATTTGCAATATAAAAGCACAAAGCTTGCTGATGGTTAAGGAAAATGAAAATTTTAACATTACCGCCGGAATTTCCGTCTTATTATAAATTAAGAAAATATTACCAAGTAAAATATTTTTAGTAACTAAGAATTCCCTTTGATGCCTCTCAAGCGTTTTCCCATGCAGTTTGTAACAGCCGTTGCGTGGAAAGTGCTTTTGTCCTTAATATTTAAAAATTAAGGATAAAGGTACTTTCCAGGCATCATCCCCTTTAGGGAATGCTCGTGAATCTCAATAGCGGGACACTGTTTTAGTTAATTCGAGGCCCCTGCTGAGATGGTATCTGAAGGGTGGGAGGGACGCTTTTCCTGACAATGTAAGGCCAATTTTTAGCTGCCACGCGTGAGCTGCCCCACCTCGTTAGACTGAGGGGGAGAGGGGACACGTTCCTCTGGGCTGTCCCTTTGGATATTAATAGCTACTTTACCTAATCTTAAATAACTATCAGGGATACTTCCCATAGAGGAAAGGATGGAAGGCCTGTGATTGTGGTCGATGGGGGGCTTATGACCACAATCACACCTAGACCGTCGTATAAAGCTGCATTGGACACTTCCGTCGGCGTAGAGCAGTCAAAAAACTGGTCCCCATCAGTTCCATTACTAATGTGACACCGGATTGAACTTGGTAAAAAGTTGGTTACCTACTTACTGTTAGTATGAAATCTTTGATGAATGGAAGGAAGATAGTTATAAAATAACTACTCACTACACGAGACAAATATTCACAGTTGAATAATATGAGTGTGCTTTAGACCACACGACAGAAGTAAAACTTTTTTAGTCATACGAAACGTATCTTGTGTTATGTGTTCTTGCTGCAATAAGCCTTGTATTTAATGTGTTCTGTACTTATCGCTACGTTTAACGATGAAGAGAAGAAAAATGTGCCCTCGCACCTCTCTCTTGCCCCTACAGTAATGTACGTAACGTTACTCTGACTTTTTATATCTTCAATAGCCTATATCTCCCTGTCAACCGTCGGCCTCGCTTTCGTAACGCTCTCGTCGTGAATTCACCAACTTACTACCCAAGTCATGCGTGCGTTGTAATAGTAGTAGTAGTGAAGTTTTTCTTTAACGGCAGAAACAACAGCCGCGAATAACGATCTGCTTACATTACAATATCTTCCTCAGTGATAACCCACGTCCGTACACACTTATCGCAATTATTCGCGTCTGACATTGCTAATAAGGAGTGTTACAGACCGCCAGTTATTATCACTTAACTTTATAACTTTTTTTAATATTTGGGCGAACAAACGGGTGAGTAAACGAATGCCAAGTGATCCTCGACGCCCACGTACAGCTGCGCCACCAGAGGTTTCCCATTTGCATTGCACAAGTGTATGCGCAAACTCTCTACTGCACTGTCTCACTCTCCTACTCCGATGGGACTGCAACGGTCACCGCCGGTCGTCACATACCCAGTCCCAGGTGTCAGGTGTCAGGCGAAGACCAATGGTGTAACCTGCTCTCCGAAGCACAGGGATGTAAATGCTGCATACACCGTGACTTCGGCCTGTTAATATGTTGATTTTTTTTTGTTTGCAACCCTGGCCTTGAACAGGTCGAAGGTTCATAGTTTCAAGAACTTACGACGGTGGTTGAACATGCCAAATAAAGTCTAAGTGATATCATCATAAACGTCGTCTTTTCCAGCATATATGTGTCCACTTACCGCCCATTACACAGATTTTTCCTTATTAGATTAACCATGGTCACGGGTGGATTAAAATGACAGATGTCCATTATCACAAAGATTTAAAAGTAGAAGAATTATAATTATAATTATTAATCGTGACGTGTGGCGCTCCGTTCACACTGACTACACCGTTAGGGAACTGGCGTGATGATGTGTTGTTGTTGTTGTTCCGATTAATGCCAACAGTACTTATTATATCTTGTAATCTTATAAGATAATATATATCTTTATAGCGGTCACGAAACGCGACAGCCTCAAACGATTAATACCTTAGTGTGGTCATTCAAATTCGGTATCTCTTACAAAAAATACATATCTAAAGTCGCTCGTCTGCTCTGCGTCTAAAGATATTATCAATAATAACTAATTAGCCACGTGTTATCTCATTTAAGGCCACTGAATAGTTTGTAACTTGTCTTGTAATATGTTAACTGTCCTCTATGGTTTATCGACAATAACTTTGACACACTTATCATATTTCATTTATAACTTGACCTAAATGCTTTGTGTTAATCATTGTCATACGTCCAGTGTTACGTGAAATGATCGGAATAATTTGTGGGTCAAGATTTTAAAAACAAAAGCATGATCGATAGGAGATTTAGATAATCCTTAATCCGAACTGAAAAGGAGCAGAAAATTTTCCAAAAAGTATAGTGGCCAAAGCTTGCTACGACATATGGACTCCAAGTGTTTGGGGTGTTGTTTTCTTCTAGCTTGCAGCTACGTCCATTGTATTTTCATTAATAAAATATATTACTGTAAGTAATCAACTCTGTTTAATCCCTTAAATAATTAAATTCATCAAAAAGGCGTATAAACATACCGCGACGGTTCTGTCACGTTCTATGTAAATCGAACATTTAAATTTAGAACGTGTTTCTTTTTTTAACATACAGTCTCTTTGTGAATGTCTCTGGTATTTAAACATGGATTACTCTGATAAACTCCGTATTTAAATGTTGATTAGAATATAAATTAGTAGAAGAATTCGATAAAATAAATACACTCTAACTATAATCTCGGTAACTCCTTCTAATTTTACGACTATTTGTAAAATAATATGACGAAAGAACATTTGCATTATTGTCGAATTAAAGTGGTATACATTAAACGTACTCAATATTTAACACGCGTTAATCCATCCTAACTATACACTCTTTTCGGCATAATAAGTATTTTTATACTGATATTTATATTCTGTCTCCTTTTAAATTCTAGTTATGTGGAAGAAACCGCTACAAGCGGTAAGCTTGCATTTTTGTACCTGTTATGCACAAGCCCTAAGTTCTAGGATAAGATATTGTTACATAACACTTGGTGCAAAATAAAGTGTTTTTATTATCAATGAGAGTAAATTTTTACGGTGCGCGCTCGCTCCGTCACGAAAAATCGGATACTCTGAAGTTAGCCATAGTCAACAGTTTAGTTAGAAAAATGTTTTCTTGCTCTAGTCTTTTCTTGTTTCTCTCTTGTTACGCCAAAGAAGTGTAACTTCTAACACTTGTAAGTGTACACATTTTTTCTTTGATATTCTTATTTTTGCAAGTCGTATATCCACCTGAAGTAAATTTCACCCAATTCCTTCAGTAGTTTTTGGATACAAAAACACACAAAATTCATACTCTGAAACTTTCGCATTTATAATATTAGTCGGAAGGAGGGTTGTGTTTTTAATTACACGTATCTCCGTAGACAATGTTGAAAATGAAACGTATCCCAAAGAGGCTCTCACAAAACTTTTTTTATATATTTTACACTATCGACAATTCGCGCCTGTGTTACGTGAGCGAGGAGACCTCATCGTGCCAGCCACGTTATTTCTTGAATGTAGAAACATTATTAACTATCAATAGCGTTATTTAATATGCTGTTTGTATAGGTACGGCATTTCTTGTGACCCTGAGTATAACGTTGATAGTAATTATATATTCATATATGATGCTGTGTCCGCTTAGTCATCTCATGATTTGTGTCTAAACGTCTCTGAGATGTTGATATTCCAAGAAGTACTAATTAGTCATAAGGAAGTAAATACTAAATTGCTTACGGTATTGATGTTGATGATGAAATGTGGAGTTACAGTACCCCGAGTGTAAGTTTCATTTATAAAAATCGAAACGCAACTGTAGCGTTAATCGAGACAACTCAAACATTTTAGTATACGTTTCATACGCGAGTGTAAGTTCCATAAATATTTTAGTATACGTTTCATACGCGAGTGTAAGTTCCATAAATATTTTAGTATACGTTTCATACGCGAGTGTAAGTTCCATAAATATCAACCAAACAATTATTTGTCTGCTCACATTAACAGTATTACAGTTGTCTTCAGATTGCAACGCTTACCTACTGCGTGTTTTGATGGTTATTTTTGCTTGTGCTTATCACGATTTGTGTAGGTACTTATAGGCGTCTGCGCTGGGCG
>JAFELO010001903.1:440660-476892 GCA_017140195.1 Eumaeus atala
TTGCACAGTAATTCAATTATTTATTATGATAAACAAATATTTTATATAAACAATATATTATATATTTATATATATGATTTTGAAAAATACAATCATTAATGTTAGCACTGCACTGATGGAACTATGAGATGTAAATAAAACGAGAGGCGATTTGGGGGAATGCCGTGTGGTAGATCATTGGATAGGTCTGTCTAAATTACTATTACTTCTAAGATAGCTAAGATAGATTTTTGTTTACACTAATACTTTGCGATATATTTGATTATAAAGCGGTGATGTCGCTGTGGGCGGGACACATTAAAAAAAATTGAGATTTTATAATTCAATAAAAACAAAATCGGTTCGGTAGTTTGAAAGACGTAGGATATTTTTGATTTGATACTACGAAACCCTTCATAGGCAAGTCCGATTCGCTCTTGGCCGGTTTTCTGTGCACGCTTTGTCTAAGCGTAGGAAAGTATACTAACCTAGTAGATAAAATTATCAGCTATTCATCCATTAAAACAGTTTAACACATTCAGCTTACATGATTGGTTACATGCTTACATGATTGGTTACATGCTTACATGATTGGTTACATGCTTACATGATTGGTTACATGCTTACATGATTGGTTACATGCTTACATGATTGGTTCCCCCGGTCATGATCCTCCCTATTTATCAATCATTCGCGTAAGCGTCTAAAACACTTTAGCAATCGCGCACCTACTGCCCCTTTGTCTCTTCCGCCATGATGAAAACAACTAAATTAGCCATGATAACTCTCACATCGAGATGTATCCCAGCTGCGGGTCAGTGAAGAGTCAGTCGAGGGGACTTACTCTTCACTTTCGACCTAGCCTAACGTCTAACTGCAATACGAATTGCAATGTAGCTGTATCGAGCTTCCCTTTGCTTTCACAGCACAATTTTCTGACTATGAAAAACTGGTTGTCTGTAAGTCGGTTTTACGGGCAATATCATTTTACGTGATAACTGTTCACTAATTGATCTGTGAACGCAACGCTCGATAGAGTGAAAGAGACTATTTTCAACGCTCTCCCTCGCAGGCTCTGCTCGCTCTCACAACGTTATTATGACGTCATACTTGTTAATGCAATGGTGTTATTGATTTACAAGACGTTATCGCATCAAAAATTTATTTGATTTTCCTTCAGTATCATCATTCTTATCATCAGCTAATAGAGTTTTACCGTACCGTACAATAACAGGTGCCATATGGTACTACTTGCATCCTACTGTGTAATCGGTTCATTTGAGTTCTACTTAGGATGTCATCAATCTAATGTTACGATCGAAACCTACACGCTTACGGAAAACAGTGTCGCGATTCGTACGATATGCGAGTAGCTGATGGCCTATTGGAGAGGAGGTGGTAGGGAACGCATTTACATAACTTATGATATTTACGGGCACCGCCACTAATCAAAAGGCTCCGACCGCTCGGTTGGGGTTACAGGGAAGACCTACAATAAAAAAGTAGAAAAATGGGAGTATTCACGACGCCTTCGCTGATAAATTATTAACCAGCACTAGTCTGTCCTATAAACCTACTAATGTTAAATGCGTCAGTTTGTATGCAAGTTTGTTATTCTAAAATGCTATAACTATTGGAAGGGTTTGGATTAAGCTTTCCACAGATGTGAAAAGGTGATAGAATATGCAATAAAATTACTTTAATTTTTGGACAGATTTGGAGCAGTGAATCCGCGGGGCGCAGCTAATAGTAAATAAATGACAGTCGATGTGAGGGATAGTGATAGCACGAGTTCACGATAATACGTGAGCACGCGGGTTTGCCGATTAAGCATTCAGCTTTATCATAATTGTCTCTTGACCCGCATGAGACTGTCCCTCTGTCCCCAATTAGGTTTAATTGCTGTCCAGCTCGAGCGACACGCGAGCTGCTTGCGTGACGTAGCAACCAGTCCCATGGTACGGCACTATTATATAATATCGCTAACACTTATACTAATTTAGGTTACCCTGCTAATAAGGACTTACCCCTTATCAAATGATGGACACTGAGTGACTCATTTTTCGGAATATAATGTATTTATGGCAAATTAAGTATCACACATGTTAAAGTTCATTTTAGTGTCCCTATCCCTTTAACAACTGACTTTATTTGTTACAATTATAGCGAATTGTTAAGAGTTGTTTGAAAATAAATGAAAGGAAAAAATAAAAACATATTGATGACTTTACTAACTTGGTTGAAGTGGCGGGGGGCCGCGGGATGTAAGTGGCTCGTAACTGAGACCGCGCTCTATGGCGGAGGTCTAAGTCCTGTGTTGACGTCGTCCGGCTGATGATGATGATAATGATTGCTTCGTTGTAATAAATATCTTAGAACTGTGTTTGGATTAGTTTTGACCCCTGACTCCAATTGCGTCACTAAAATTAGTAACTCCATCCAAGGGTTAAGAAACTGCTCATATCCAAGAATGGAATATAAAAATTACCGTTTTACAGGAATTCAGGTGAAACCAATATAAGTTGACCCAAATCGAATTGTGAAGCGATAACATATCAACACGGTTTTACATTGTAGCCGCTTTGCGCGTAAAGCATTATCGTGTTTAACTGTCCAATAATGTGGACTTGTGTACCAACGTCAATATGACTAATACTACCTACCTCTTTACCTATTAACATAATCGTTCGTTCCTACACAGTCCATTTAGCTAATTTGACTTCGGATTTGAATTTGGATTGATTGTCAAAGATGACTGGCAAAACTTAAAATGTCGATGTGAAGTTAAAAAAAAGAACACAGAACAAAAAATATTAGTTTGAATTGGCGCGAAACAAGGTGAGCAGCAAAATAAATTGTTATCTTAAATTTTAGATTTCATTTGTATTTGTAAGTTCGTGTTCTTATTTCTTGATGATTTGACGTCATATAATGACAACATTTTTAAGTAAAATTGTTATGTTAGTTAGTGGTATTTGAATTATTGAAGCTTCCCATTTAGTGAATGAATCAATTTCTGTCCGTTAAGTGTTGCCATTGTCACTAAATTCCTAATTATGACATTATTATGTTCTGTGTTTGTATTACCATTATCAGAAAAAATATACAATATAAGTAAGTATACATTTTCTCTGCGTTAAGGTGTCACTTAACAAGCAATAACCTACTAAATTCTCTATCGTCGTTCTCTGAGATTTCAGCCAAATCTTTTACAAATTCTAGGTATTCGTGTCCCAGTTATTATTATTATTTATATACAGCCATACTTTTATTTTTATAATTTTTCTAATTTAGAAACGATGAAAACAATTCTATGCGGTATGAAAAAAATGTGACGTATTTTTTTATACTATAGGGGGAAAACGAGAAATCAGAGCCCATATACGACTACGACACCCATGAAGATCAGCACAACTACTCTGCCGATGCGTTGCCCTTCTTTACACCCACCCCTAATGGGCCACGGACTACTCACAAACCGCACGAAGCGCGACACCGTAGATGTCACTTTACGGCAGTATCTAGAGAGCGAGAGGTACCTCCACGGTCATGCCGGCCCAATTAAGTTACAATGTGGCATGGCACTACGTCTTACAAATATGTGAAATCGTGTGAGCGGAACATACTATAAAAGCCTATTTAGAAAGGAGTACCCCTCCTGACCTCACCACTCTTCGTTCCCTTTACTCTCGTATTCCAATGGGACGGCAATACGAAACGACTGGAGAGAAATCGGGTTCAACATGCTTAATATAACCGCCAACTTTCCGTCTTCGTAGTATTATTGGAAATTTAACAACAACAACAACACATCTTCACGCAAGCTCCCAAATGTGCCAGAGAGGCTGAAATTGGAAATGGAAAAATCCCCACAACACTTTTTGATCCGACGTGGGACTCGAGCCCGGTATCTCACGTCTATGGTTGAACATAAGTAGCACTCATCAGTCATCATAGAGTATATATATCAGTCATAGAGAGGGCCTCAGCTGCCTTCCTAAAGTGTCGTCACTATACAGTGATGCCACTTTAGCATTATCTGTACTTAGAAAAGATTAGAAACATAAAGATAACTTAAAAAATATATGCGAATATTAAAACCAATAAAGATATCCACTGCACAAACAACGCCTTGTCATGAGACCATTACAAATGATAGCTAGGTCGGGAATATTTTTACACTAAAATTTTATTAGTCCAGACGTTTGGATCATTAGCATTGGACCTGTAAAGCGTGCGAATGTTTACCCCTCAGTTTACGAGTTCTCTTTAAATTATCCTTCAAATAATTTGAAAACATACTTTTTATGACAAAAGTTTAGATCGTTGATGTGTTTGTCTTCATAAAAAACTGCTACTGCTCCTTGTGAGTGCATCATTATCATTATACATATTATGAAACAAAGTCACCCTAGGCTGATCGGTTTTCTCCCAATCTAATGAACGGTTTTCAATTCCTTCCCATGGGTGACCGTGGGTAGAACAAATATTCAAAGCGCTAACTCAGGAGCCTAATACGTCAGATAGGTATAGTTTTATAAGTTATTCAATTATAATTTTATAAAAGTGTATATATTTAATGCAGCTTAAAATATAACTTTACGGAATATCAATGAAATTAATATTTTTAAAAGATATAGTAATTGTTTATAAAGTCATACTTGATACATTAATGTAACATGTTCGCGGCACGAATTAAAATTATTGGCGCGGGCGGTACGGGGCAATGTGGTCGCTCATTTTAATTTTTATAAATAAAATTGTGAAGCATCCCTGCGGAGCCGGGACTGCCTTATAGGATATAATAAATTTTAAGTCATTTCAGCTTTTTTTCAAAGGCTTTGCTATATTTCACTTCAGGGAAGTGTGTCTGTTCATTCGGTAACGTTGCTGTTTATATTATAGAAATCAGAACTCGTGGTCACCAAGCTTTTCCGATTTTTTTACTTGGTCTAAATCTTCACAGACAGAAGTAAAATGGAATTATATTCTATAACAGTAAACAGCCTCTCCTGTTTGTATAAGATTGAAGAAAGCCTAATAGGGAAATGGATGCTATGGGTTTAATGGTGGCACTAGAAAATAACTAGAGAACTTAAGTTATATAATAGTCATAATGTCAAGCTCCCAAAACCCCTCCCCCTCCCCGTACTATGCGAATTATATATACCTTGTATCGTAAAAGAATCGCCGCCAAAAAAAAATAAAAAAATCGCCATATTGGGTAAGTGACAATGCTATCGGGTAAGGCTTCCTGTAATTCTCTCGCGTTTCGACATTTGACACCGACGGTGGCGCATTGTTATTGAAGATATCTTCAAACAACGCAGACTGTACGCTTGTTAGCATGGTGTATAGACATATACTAGTTGTAGTTAGTAAAAGGTATTATTGTTTACCCGTGACAGACACACGACCGATATTAACCGCGGAGTCTTTTGTGGAGTATTCGATTCATCCGCGAGCCCCAAACACCCATTGGAAGTCCCACCCAACCCAGGACGGGTGACCGTGCATAAACGCATTTCACAGCTAAACCAAGGAATAAAAAAGGTACTAACGGAGAGCTGTCTCCTATGTTCTAATATCGACGTGTGTCTCCACTGTTCAATGCTTAATGAGACTCGGGAAATACGAAAGCATGTAGTTCAATGTACGGCCTTTAAAAACGTTATCGATAGGCACTTGTATTTTTATAGTATAACTGGGCAAACGAATAGTCGGAGCTTTTTGGTTACTATTGACTTATCCTAGGCGAATGTTGTTCATTACTATAATTTTTGCCATATTTTGTAAAATCTGTGTTCGACCGTATGAAGCCGAGGCGGACTGCTAGTGTTGTAGCTTAACCACTCTAACGAATTTTATCGCGGTTTATTTAGTTACTGTGTGTAAATATAACAAAAACAAATACGAAACATAACATCTCTTGTCAGCAAGACAATTACTTGTGACGTCAGGGGATCAGTCGCGTCAACGGTTACCGTAAAGTTTCTGAAACGACGGGCTTGTTACAGAACCTAATAAACCGTGACAAAAGCTGTTACAGTAGTTTGACTGTAATACTAGCAGTATACCTCGGCTTCTTACGGACGGTGGAATGGGGTGAGGTTCCCATCCCCGCCCCTTGCCCGTTGCGCAAAGGCGTCACCTCTTGTTGCTCTTAGGTCCCCTCTTCTTATAAGAGGGGCACCGAGAGCGATTTCTCCTCCTGATCTATAAGCCCCCCTCTTCTTATAAGAGGGGTGCAAAGATCCCTCTCGTTTCAAATGGCTTCGCCTGGGTTCACCCCAGGCTAATAAAGCCCCACCGCCACGACAAGGCTTGAACCATGGTGGGGATCCGAAAGGCACCTAGTCAGTATTATGACATAACATTAATTAACAATGCCCTTTTTTTCACAGAGACGGTGAAACCTACGGAACCCATTATGTAAGTGCACAATGACCAATTTGAATCATCTGTAGCTGACTCAAGCGCATTCTCTCAGCTGCCTTGCCTTGACTCATACCTGTCAAGCCTTTGGTGTAAATAACATTGCAAATATTAATACGGTAATAACTTAAGAGACACTTTGTTTAGTTGAACTGACATGTTGTAGAAGTCATTAAAATTCAAATTTCAGTGAGGCATGTCGATGAATAGGAAACGAATAAGTTGCTCACGACGTATGCAAAAATGAATCTTAACACCTGTTTCCACTGTTTAGTTTTAATAAACACATTGCGTGGATAATGTACAACGTAAATAGGCTTTCAATTATTTTCTTTGTATGTTATATCTTCTATTATCATTTTTAGCTTTTTATATACTACTAGCGGCCCGTCTCGGCCATCGCACGGATATTGCACAAAGTATGGCAAATATTCATTAATTTGCAAAGGTACAAATATTATAAATTTTACTCCCGGCCTCGTAAACATGATGTATTATTACCTGTTGCCACACGCCAAATAATTCAATTTATGACAGAAGAACGTGTGTCGGGACAGCTAATTGTCAGTAATTTCCACAGTTGCGATGTAAGAAGGATTTAATTTGATATTTCTTTAGCACCTTAAGTTACCCTGTCGAATTTTCATAATGATCTATAAGGCTTTAGAAAATATCATATATCCTATGTTCATCAGCGATAATCATCATTATCATTATCAACCCTTATCGGTCCACCTCTTTCAATGAACACCAAGGCGGGCCGATCGACGGAGAACGTCTTCCCACCTGGTGAACGGTCAACCAAAACTTAGTTTTCGTAAACGCGGCCTCCACTCCAGAACCTTAGTGGCCCGTCTGCCATCTGATCTTCTGAGTGTGTGACCAACCCATTGCCACTTCACTGACTTATTCTTCGTTGCGAATTCTGTCGGAAAAAGAAACACGCAACATAGCACTTTCAATAGCCCGTTGAGCTACCGCAAACTTGCAGACCAGTCCCAAATTAAGAGGCCATATACAGGCCCCGTAAGTCATCACGGGGAAAACGCATTGGTTGAAGACTTTCGTCTTCAAGCTCTGCGGTATAGGCGACGTGAGAATATGACGAAACTTCCAGAATGCTGCCCAATCCAACTGAATCCTTCCTTCGGCTTCCTTCTCGATGTTATTTCCACCTAATTGCAATAGTTGCTAGAGGTAGACGTATTCGTCTACGACTCCGAGAATAGCACCATCGACGTTGACCGGTCTAGGGTGAACGTGTTCGTTGAACATGACCTTTGTCTTGTCCAAGTTCATCCTAAAGCCAATACGTCGGGAGGATTTATATAGGCTGTGCAACATTTCCTTCGAGCTCTAATGGTGACATAATTTTTCCAATGGGCCCAGTTGTGACGGAGCCTATTCAATGCATACAAACAAACAAACAAATGTTTCCTCTCTATATTAATAGTGTAGATTTATATGCTTCTTATTATTCTTAATATCTTATTATCGCAGGTACTGATTTCTTTCTATTGCTCCATAGTAAGAGAGAGTCATGATGCATCGCAGCCGTGCCGGGCCAGCGCGAGCAGATAATGACATATATGCTGTCACGTTTTTGCTTTTTGTAGGTTTCCAATGGCCCATTAGACGAGGGAATGAGGGCACACACCTAGTCAAGCAAATATCGATGGACGTCGGTAGCCATATAAGCTTCGATTTCTCGTTTGTCCAATTTTATTATTAAATAGAATTGGTTACTCATAGGTGTACATTTTTGCGTATCGTATGTGTACGTAAACAAACACATACACATCTTCACGCAGGTTCCCTTATGGGATAGCCAAAGCGAACGGAGTACCACATACCTGCCTTGACACCATACATACATGTGCCAAGCCTCCATAATTTCAGTTTTATTATAGATATATGATAAACACATATAGATATGTCGATGGGCAGGTCACATTGCTTGCAGAACTAATAACTGTTGGGGGAGGAAGGTTCCTGAGAGGCGGCCGCGCACCGCAAGATGGAATGATGGACGGCCTCCGATCTGGGGCGCTGGCGACTTGGTCTATGGGGGAGGCCTATCTCCAGCAGTGGACGTCATCCAGCTGATGATGATGAAATAGATACTTACAAAAAATCGCCGTTAAGACCGTTAGCCGCGTGGGCTCCTGGGTTTGATCCCCAGGTCGGGCAACTGTTATTAAATGTTTGTCAGATTATTCTGAGCACGCATTACATTGTCTAGGATTGGAATGTGCCCGAAGTGGCCATAGGCACCTATGATATCATGGGCCTCAGTACCTTAATTAATCGTGGGTGTTCTAGTATATCTACTGGACTTACGAGCTGTGGATGTACTAGCTCACCTCTGCCTACCTCTTTGGGAATAACAGGCGTGAAGGTACTTTTTTTAAATGCTTATAGTACTCGTATAAGTATTTACCCTCTAGTACTCGGTTCGAATTCAAGCTCAGACGCATTCAATTCTATTTGTATAAAGTCTAGCCTTAATCCTGTCTACAACTTAACTTTTCACAATAATGTATCCAATTGCAACGCCATTACAGAAAAAATGCAATAGAAATTGTAGAGATGAATCAACACTCAATTTTAGGGTTCCATACAGCAATTCATTTCTGGGATCACTTTTTCAGTTATAGGAATGTAATTTTTGTAAGATCTTGAAGCACAGTTTTCAGTTAGATGGGTACTTTACAGCGGTTACATTACAGCGGAGTTGAGCCGGCATGGCCGGTGAAGTACCACTCGCTCACATGATACCTCTGTAAAGTGAATTCTTCGGAGTTGTAAGTAGCCGGCGGCCAATTAGAGGGGACAAAGATAGAAGAGCAATGCATTGGCATAGCAAATATGGATATTCACGGGCTTTGGTAATCCTACACAGGTTCCATTGCTCGGCCCCTATAGTATAATAAATCATAATCAAAGTATACAGCTGTATATTCACATATTTTCTATGGGATCACTGTTATTAAGACCTGAAAAATACATACTTCTCGTTGATTGAGACTCAGTAAATTTAAAAGAAAAAAGAACTTACGGAGCTAATAATGTAAAAAATGCAAATAAAATAAAAATTGTTATATTATCATTACACCACGGAATTAAAAAATTACAAACTTATATTTGCTGCTCGTTGCATACAAAATGTGTGCAGGCTCCCACAAGTACGAGCTTGTTATCTTGTGTGGTAAGAATTATATGTGACGAATCCTCGGTTTTCGAGTACGACTCGCATCTGATCCGTTTCTATGTCAACGCAATAATGACGTCAACGTAACGAAACATTTTTTTGCGAGCCATATTCCGAATACTTGGTAGTATTTGTTTTAGTTTTTTTTTCACATGTTAGTCATCACGGAAGCATATTTTACAATAATCATGGAATCTTGTTGATCGATTTACAGGTAAGTGCAATGACGTTAGTGTTTCCAACGAATAAGTTTAAAGTGGATCAAGCTTCGCTACAGTATTTTCTTTTTTCCTCAATTTTCTATAGATGAATCATATTATCTGACTCACCAGCCCCGGTCCTTTGGTTTGGGTATTTTTTTAGTGCAGTGGGGCAAACGAGGATTCTCATCGTTTTTACGACTACCGGCGCTCATGAACATGCGCATAATTACTATGCTTATGCGTTGCTCTCATTTCCTTGTCCCCTCCAATGGGCTACCGGCTACTAGCAAACCGATAAGGCGACACCGTAGATCTCACTTTACTGGCGGTATCATGCGAGCGAGAAGTGCCCCGGTCGTACTGGTAAAATTCCGCTGCAATGCAGAATGGCACTACATTTTACTGACCTATTACCAACCCACCTTGGCCAGCCAATTTCGATGATTTATTAATCACATGTAGTACGTAGAATTCGTTCGTTTTCTATTACACTGTTTCATTCATAAATCACACTTCATAGTAATTGGTTACGGCATGTTACGCGGTTGCAGTGTATGTAAAAGTAAAATATTAAAGCGAATATCAATTGCTCGGGCAGGCGATTTTTTATCGATGGTATAGCTGGGATGGTAGCGATTCAATCATCATATTATTTTTAACAATTATTATCCGGTTCTTTATGGGCGTTGGTAGTGATTAAAAGATCCGACTGCTATTTTGTCCCTCTATAATATGAAAAAAAAAAAACATTTTAATATATGCAGAAAAATGGATTAGCATCCATCGCAGTTGCCTACACAGGATCATTCTGGAAAACATAAAAATGTTGGCACAATCTTTGTTGATTTGTGATCACTAGTATGTTAATCAAAACGATTATTTAGATGCCGACGATGCTAGTTATTTTGATGATATTTGTCTTGTCTGAAAGTAAAGTAAAGTAACATGAGCCCGAGTGTAGTTTGCGAACGAGTGACGAACAGACGTCCGGGTCCACGTGGGCGTTTCCTATTTAGAGATGCTTCTTTCATTTGTCGCGTTGAATTAGTTAATTGTAAGTGCATTGGTCCCAACCGAGGATGTGAATCAGTCAATTACACTTGTTAGCACAAGTATCTGGGCCATGGTACCAAGGGACTTTAATGCTAAATGTTTCGAACAGTTCTGTTTTTTTTTTTTTTTTCATTTTTGGTGGCGGATGGATGAGGGCTGCCCAGGATCGGGATGGTTGGCATTCTATGGGTCAAGTCTACTTCCGACAGTGGATGACTATAGGCTGATTTCGTTCGTACGGTCGATTCACTTATGTTAATATATTGAAACACAGAAAAGGGCTTTTTCTTTTTTCAAAAATTTGAATGCTTTTTCAAAAATATCTATTCTAAGTTACAGCCAATAGGTTTATTTTCATTAGTACATTGGCATTATTAAACACCTGGCTTCTCCTGACGTCTCCTTCCTTATAGTTAAAGAAACTGCAACAGCTAATTAAATGATCGAACGGAGACATAATACACATACAATTAACTGAAAAACACTTTTAAAAAGAGTATAAATAGAAACATTGTAAGTGCTACAGAAACAATTCAGCGACAGATTTAATGTTACTCATGAAAGTGTTACAGTTATCAAGGCGTTCTTTAGTCCCTGGACTACAAACTGCAACTACATTTCAATGAGCAATTTGACATAAAACATTTAAACCTACTTAGGGTTGAAAATGAAGGTATAAAATTTGTTTATGATCCGAAACGCCATTTATTATGTTAAATATTACTGTTATTCTGTAGGAGCCGGATTAGAAAGATTTTACGCTCAGGACATGAATCAGTCAGTCTATACAAAATCGAATTGTAAGTTACAAATGCAAATGAATTTTAGCTTTATTTAATCTAATAATGAGGCGAAGTCAAAGAAGAAGTTCAAACGCTTGAAATATTGATGTACACGAGATACTTTCTGGCGCCATTCTATCACACACTAAAATCGACTGACCTTTCTGTACATATTGTAAAAGTATGTCCCCAAAAACTGTATATGTGATAGGTTTTGTCAAAATATACAAAACGAATTCACGTTTAGGTTCGACACGCGACTAGAGTTGCTCGAGCGAACATGATTCTGAAATGCACCCTAACAACGTGAGCGACGCTTGTGATGAAAAAAGACGAGTGTTGCATGAAGCAAAGGAACAATCGAGCGTAACACTAGCGTAACGCATATCGTTTCCCTTGTTAAGGGACGTAAGCGACGTTCGTGATGAAAAAAGACGAGTGTTGCATGAAGCAAAGGAGCAATCGAGCGGAACGCATATCGTTTCCCTTGTTAAGAGACGTAAGCGACGCTCGTGATGAAAAAAGACGAATGTTGCATGAAGCAAAGGAGCAATCGAGCGTAACAGCAGCGTAACACTAGCGTAACGCATATCGTTTTCACCAATAAATAGAACTATTCCTGAGGAAGGTTTTAACGTATAATTTGTGACGGCGAAGCCGACGCGGATTACTAGTATGTAATTAAAATAATACTCATAGAATAATACTATCAAAATGAGAGTAAAAATAAAGACAGCCGAGATCAATGGTATAAATATTACGAACGCACGGGTCGGATGTTCCTCTTATCTCCGCGCTGTCTTCGACAATGGCCCTTGAGAGTACACTCCAACAATATCGCTAACGAAGTGTTGCCATCTTCAAGTTGTAACGCTTCAGAACTTCGGCGCAGTTTTAAGTGAACAAAGGGAATTATAGAATAGTCCCAAGTATAATCTTTATATAAGGCTATCCGGCTTCGACGACCGGCTGGCTCGGTTGGTAACGTGACGGCTAGGCCGCATGTTAAGCCAGAGTCAGAGAGGTCAATGATGTTCATATATGTATTATATGTATTTGAATAATAAAAACCTTGAATATATAACATTTTTTAAATTTAAGATTTTAATCTTTAATAAATTAATCTTTGAAGAAATTAACCTTTAATATAATATTAGACATATTTCCGTTGCCAAGTACCATATACTTAACGTAAAGACCAAGTCAGTCTTATGTAATATTAAAACAATTATTAATTTAAATTTAGTCCTTTATATGCTATTCATAAATAAATAAGAAAAAAATCAGCTTTATTACATACCAAGTATATTCCGTTTAAAATTATCACTGCATCCTTCTCGCCGTTCTCGCTCTATCTCTCTCTCTCTCTCTTTTTTTTTTTTGCGCAAATCTGCTTTATGATATATATTTATTTAATAATTGTAGTTTACATATTGCATATTTTGGTTATATATATATATATATATATATATATATATTACATACATTGCCACCACTTAGGTAACAATAAATTGTAACTAATATTAAATTATATTGACTTAAGTATATCTTATTTTGTAATACGATCGATTTGTTTTTTAGTTTAGAGTTTATGGTCGGTAGTCGGCAAAAGGTTATATCAGCTCGTTTGTCCCCTCATACTATAAAAAATTATTTTAACGAGAGTATCATTGCTATGTAATTTTCATCCAAAAGCGAAATAATTAAAGACATGCCAAGTTACTTTTAAGATAGGAAAATTAATTGCTCCGGAAAATTCTGTTAACACGGAGGGAATGTCTTTTGTGTATTTTATACACATTACATACACTTGGAACTTGTTAGAGCACCTTCACACGATTCTTTAGCGTAGGCTTTGAGCACAAAGTCGAGAGTCAGGATAGGGTCCTCACCCCATCGAACGATCCCGAGTTCACCTCGGACCAGACTGACAAGTAGCCATTACTATCAGAACCGGATGTAATTTTCTGCGGTTGATAACACCCACACAGTTGCAGTAGTTATTCGGCTTGTAAAAGCACTACCAAGCAACAAACACGTCTTCATAATTAATTTAAACAATGTCTGAAGAGAAATGTAAATGGGATGTTTAGTTATGAGACAAGTGGCAAGAAATTGACGCCGCAGCCTTTAATCAGTTACATCCTTATTAAAACTTGTATTGCTTATTATGTTAATTACAAACAATTTGCTTGTTAGTTTTTTCATTCTTGATTCTAGGTACTTTTGTTGGCTTTTATCTGAGGGGCCAAAAAGCAGGAAAACTTATTGTTTTCTTTGTAACATAGATGGGCACGTCTAGTAAAATAAGTAACATCTTTTACAGGTTTGATAACGCAATGAAGACTCTCGTGTGTAACAGCCCTTACACTTTATTAACTTTTCACGTTCACAAAGAGAGTCAAATTTGTCATTACAAAACATTTGAATTAAGGTCTACATAGCAACTTATGGTAATGAAATTTCTTCTCCAGTTATAATATTGAAAATTCTTTCTTCCTGTACGAAACTATGTTTTTACAAATAAGAAAAAAGCTGGCGTATGATAAGAACTTATTATCTACATCCATAGACAAGACAACACTTTAACGCCATTTGTGAAAAAAAAATTGGGCTCAATATGTATGTACGAAACATTGAAACTCTTGTCTGTTCTATGTTAAACGTAAAAAAAATACGAATGTCTTACTAGTTTCCTCTCAAATGAAACTTTAAGCTTTTACACACGGATAACAATTTACATAACAAAGAAAACAATGCATCTATTGTCTGTCTGGGGAATGTTTTAGCGTTAACTTTTAATAGTACCTGCTCCACATTTTATATGTAAATTTTTGCTACATTCAGTATAGCTTCCTAACTAAAGAATTCAAGTTTATCAATAAAACCTCAAATTTTTTTATTGTTTAATACCACTTTCAAGAAGTAGTACCATGCAATATTCCAGCCCAATTAAACCATCACGTCGAGGTACTTCCAGGTAGGTCCCACGAGGTCGTACCTCTCGCTGATATGATACCTCCGTAGAATGGCCCATTGGGGGGAGGTGAAAAGGAGGCATCGGCATAATTACGCTGATGTTCATGGGCATCGGTGGTAGTTGAAAGCTTCCGATTAGTCGTTTGTCGCCTATACTATAAAAAATAGTGGCAGCTAAGGAGTCGCATTTTATTATATTTACGGTCTACGCAATGAAATGAAAAATGTAGGAAAATAGTAATGTATTCCCACTGCCTTGGTCATTGAGAAAGAGTTAGCCGCCTTGTATTTTGTATGAATAAAGTAGCCAATACTCCGCAGGCAATGTCAATGATAAAATATCCTTGTTGTTAATGTCAAAGTTTGTAAGTACTGATGTATGTCTTTCACATAAAAAACTTTTGAACAGTTTGGTTGAAATCTGGCACAGGTATTGATAATCTGAAATTACGTAGCAATCGCTCTTATAATAAACTAATAAATGTTTCCCTTGGGACAGATTTTATGCTCTATAACAAAATATTAGTCCCTTGTGATTTTATCCGGGACATATCTGGGAGGAATGTTAATAAGTAATTTCGTGTGGACTAAGGATAGAGTCAAGCAGGCGCAATACACAAGAAGGCACACCAATATTGAACATCGGTACAAAATTATCGTATAAATTCACTACTCGTAGGTACTATAACCAAGCGAAGCTAGTGATGTTCCATGTGTCCTATCGATTTATTTTAATAAAATTAATTAACTATTGCTGTGTGGCTTTACCTACTGACTTAAAAGCTCCCAGGTATTATAGGCCTAAGTTAGCTGTAACTCGGCGCCTGTGCTATTAACCTCTTACAAATTTAGGTTCATCATCATTATCAGCCCTTATCAGTCTACTCTTTCAATTAACGCCGGCACGACCGAATTCCTGCTGCTCGCATTCATCCCGGACCGGCTACTGCAATAGTTTACTACAAAATATAAGCTTATAATAGATAACTGTGTATGTATCTTTAAAACATTAGGAAAACCGATCAAGTATAAGTGTGATAAGTTTCTAAAATGCATTACTTTTTACCGACTTTGAGAAAGGAGAATGTAATGTATGAAATGGAGCGATTGGGTGACGATTTTTTTTAACCTGTATTACAATTATCTCATTTCTCAAATTTTATGATTCTAGTTCAATGGGAACTATGTACGTGTTCAATAGGGAGACAGACATCAAAGTACATCTTTTTACTTTGAGATAAGAAACGCAAAAACTGATCTCAATCCTCCTATATAGTAATAGCCTAAAAAAGATTTATATATATTATATATAAACCGAAAGGGTCTGCACAAACAAACCTATAAAGCCTGTATTTATGCCCAACATCGTATATAATAATACCATCTAAGTACATTTTAAAGCAAGTACTATCGATAAAAACAACGTAAAATTTTACAACACTATTTTAGAAAAATATCGTCGGAAATTGCGTGAATTTACGTTGTTCTGAAATTTACGAATTAGCATAACAATGCTGCACGCTAAAATAACAACACTTTAGTTGAATTTGTGATTTATATTGAGAAGATATATTGTCCTCTTCCCTTACCCCCCCCCCCCCTAATGGACTTCCGTTTACTGCATTCTCGACGACATAGCGATAACGTTTACTATTTTACACCGGTAGAATGTGAGGTTTGAAGAGAATCAACATTAAGACTTTACTGTCAAATCCTACGAAATCGAAATAGGATGCTTTAAACGAGAAAAATCTTTGTATAAAACTGTTTGTTTTTGGTGTCGCGGCAAGTTATGCACTTTCACCAGTCTTGGGCGGAGACTGCGCCTGAACCGAATCATCTGTCACCTACACTGCCCCGGGTCTGACAGCAATAGGGGATCTAGTCAAATGGCTCCTAAGAGACCGAATCTAATATTCGATTACTTATTACAAGCTTTTAAATGGGACACTATTTTATATAAATAATTGATGATGATGGCGATAAATAAAGTTAATCTACAAATAGTGTAACATTCAACCGCCCATTCCGTCATGATACCGACCATCGCTTGCCAAAGTACATTGGCAATAGATCGCTCAGTAAATAATACTCAAAGTAATAAACTAATTTACATTAGAATAACGAAGGTTGTTTTTTTTTTGTTTGTAGCTCCTCGTGATCTGTAAACTAAAATAACTATCATTAGCATCATTTAATAGTTCGGTTGTTCTACAACTCATCACCCTTTACAGTTCAGTGATGGATATTCTCCAACGCTATGGCAACCCATTCCCTGATATTCGCATCCAGTTTAGACTGTAGTTCTACAAATAACGTCTACCCAAAAATAATAAATCTTCCTAAAATGATAATTGACACCGTTGTATTATTTTGTAAGCACTGAATTGTATATTTATTTAAGTTATAGGAGGGCCATAAGCTATTGGAGCTTTTTCACGACTACTGACACCTATATATACATACATATTCGCATCATTATCATGCCCTCCATCATCCCATTCGTCGGTTCCATGTAAGCGTAAGTTTACTCTAATCGTACCCGACACTTGGGCCCCAAAACGGCTGTAATGCAACATGGCATTATCTCTCAATAGATTCTGAGAATTTTAAACAAAAATTAATAGAGGTACCTCTCCAACAAATCTACACTTCATACAGGTAGATTCTAAGGATATATGATCTCTTAGCAATGGTTCTGTATAATCCGTGATCTAGCAATGGGCTTCCATGATCAAGTTCCTTCCAACCTATACACCTATACTACATATAAAAATTTGAAAATAAAGGAAACTTCCTATTGAATAAAATCACCTATCCTACCATATCATTACATAACCACCATCCGGTAAACCTTTCGACTTTCATAGTCTATAGGCAAGCAACTAGTTGCTAGCTACGCATATCGCACATTTTTTTAAAACTAATCATATTTCCAGAAGTCAGACGTTGCTTCATCCAGTAAACCTTTCGACTTTCATAGTCTACAGGTTATAGGTAAGTAACTAGTTGCTAGCTACGCAAGTCATATTATTTTTAATACTAATCACATCTCCAGAAGTCAGTCGTTACACCATCCGGTAAATCTTAGGAATTTCACAGTCTACAAGTAAGCAACTAGTTGCTAACTACGCAAATCATATGTTTTTGTTACTAATCACATCTCCAAAAGTCAGTCCTTGCACCATCCGGTAAACCTTAGGAATTTCACAGCCTACAAGTAAGCAACTAGTTGCTAGCTACGCAAATCATATGTTTTTTAATACTAATCACATCTCCAGAAGTCAGTCGTTGCACCATCCGGTAAATCTTAGGAATTTCACAGTCTACAAGTAAGCAACTAGTTGCTAGCTACGCAAATCATATGTTTTTAATACTAAACACATCTCCAGAAGTCTGTCGTTGCACCATCCGGTAAACCTTAGTAATTTCACAGTCTACAGGTAAGCAACTAGTTGCTAGCTACGCAAATCATATGTTTTTTAATACTTATCATATTTAAATTTGCATAGTAATTAGTACCCACCCATATAAAACTGCAATTATAGCTCAGTGTAATTAGTGACTAGACACACTAGGACAAGACAATAGTCAGGATTCTTTAAGTCAAAACATCTTTAAATGTTTCGCACACAAAAAATCAGTCATCATCACATTGGTTTTCGTACCGAATATTGGGTGACCAAAAATCCTTCAGAAGCAAGCAAAAAATTTCGCCATCGTGACGTCAGACAGCCTACGGCTTCATCGCTATACCTGCTCGTCGGGCGACGAAACAAGGCTTAGGGTCGAAGGAGGACGGAAACCTCTCCCTTCCGCAGATGCGAGATATGCATATCGATATAAGAGTATTTATAATAGCTGAGTTTTATTATCATGACTAGAGCTGAGGTACTACCTAGCTAGAGACGATAGTGGCATGCATGATGCATGACACTACAATCGGGGAGGTATCTCTAGCTCACTTGGTCCGGCCGTAAAGTGACACCTATAGTATAGCGTTTCGTGCGATTTGTGAGAAGCCGGTAGCCCATTGGAGGTGTTGATTTTCATGGGCACCGGTAGTCGTTGAAAGGTTCCGATTTCACGTTTGTCCCCCTATACTATAAAAACCCTGACTTTGACAGATAGGAAATGGCCTTGACGCTGACCTGAACATTTGACTCATGAAGAGGTTCACCTGTGGATAAGAGGGGTGAGGGGTATCAATGTCTCAATGGTATCATTACCTAGTACCAATATACTTAGCCAAAATTCGCAACGAACGTATCATGCTTCCGTCGTAGCACTTATGCGTGATGTCATCTCTGACTAATACGTACTCTTAGGTATTATGTGGTTGAATATTCCACAGACAACGTGGGAGGTTTAGACATCCTTCACATTAATGGATCAATGATATTTACCACTTTTCACTATAGTACTTTGGGCTTCGAATACATGCAAGTAGGTTTCGCGTTACACACATCCAACTCAATACCGTTGAACATTTTGGTGTATCTGTTTGCGGTTATTCAAATGAGACTCGAATGCTTTTAGTTTCGTGTGACCATTATATTTTTCGCTAAAACAGGAATACGAACTGTCAATTTGCAAGCGCGTGAGAGTTGCTTTAAGTAATCCTTTACTGTATTTCGGCAGAATTTGGCCCGTACGACCGGATAGATGTCTCTTGGACATATAACATTATATTAAAGTCATTATATTAAAAGAGTAGCCAGTGGTCGGCTCTGTTTTCGAGGGATGAGATGAAAGAGTGCAACACATCTGCATGAGATGTGGATGTTAATAGGTAGTCGGTAGAGTCGGCCAAGTGGCTACAATTTCTCGTTTCTCCATATTAGCAATAAGAAAATCGCTCATCGAGAACTGTCATAAACAGAGAGAAACATTCGAATTCAGCAGCGAATAGTGAATAAAAAAATAAAAGTATTAAAGGCCACTTTGTGTGCATTTATATTTTACATCGTAATGTACTTTATACATCGATTATATGTGTTTCTTTTATATATTGTGCACAATAAAGAATATTTCATTCATTCATTCATTCATTCATACATCCAGCGACGGTCTACGTGAGGTTGTGTTGTAAGGGGACAGACCCCGCGTTGTTGTTTAAGATTAGCATTTTTGTAACAGGTAGTGCCATGCTGCATAGTAGGAGGTAGTGCAATGTATCGCCATACATTGCACTACCTCCTCCTATGCAATGGAATTGGGCCGGGACGACTGGGGAGGTACCTCTGGCTCACTTGATACCGCCGTTAAGTGATTCATACGTTGTCACGTTTCGTACAGTTTGTAAGTAGCCGGTGGCCCATTGGAGGAGGTGAAAAGGAGGGCAACGCATCGGCATATTTATCCTAATGTTCATGATGTTAATGGAGTCGTTGGAAGGCTCCGATTACTTGTTTGTCCCCTATACCATCCAGCATAAAACGCATCCATTTAAGTCGTAAGAGAAAGCAAATATCGTTTACTATCTATCTCTTTTCCCAACAGTTTTTCTCTGCGCAATGCGCAGGACAAATCGAATAGATGAAGATAGCAGTGTAATTTTCATCTTACTTAGACAAGTAAGATGAAAATTACACTGTTAATCCACACGGACACTCGCAGCCCTGTCCATGTTTTCCCTTCTCTGTCTATAAAGGTAATGCAGAATCGAACTGTGAATTGACCATGGAGGTAATCATCTAGATTCAGCACCGATGGCACAATTTATTACAAATCATGAATATTAAAAAAGAAAATACTAGTTAATGTAACATCACGTACGTACTCGTAGAATGTAAATTCGCTGCCGCATTACTCATATTTAATAGGTCACTTGTACTCGTAACAAATTTCACACCATCACTTTCTTCGCTTTGAATTGTTGTTTTATAGCTAGCTGGTTGTGCACTTGTACCACTAGCTTGTGTTTAAGACTTAGTATATTGAATTACTAGTGTTGTGCCCCGAAGTTTTGCCTGCGTAAAACCTGTACCACGGAACCCATTTCCTTTTGGTATTAAAGGCATTACGAATGCCTTTTTTTAGATTTAAATCTATGCTATATGTCTTTCTTAGTCGCGTTATTGTTTTTGCGTGAAAGAATAACAGAAGACGCACGATTGCAATGTATGTATGTACAAGTATGTTATATTCCTAAGCTATATATTAGTAATTTCTGATCAAAAACGATAATTTATAATTAATTAGTTAGATCTTCATCAACCGCTTTTTTAATAATTTTTTAATAAACCGCGTTATGTAGGTAGCCAACAGACAAAACCACGTGTCAAAGTTATTATTTCAATTGCCTATATGATACTCAGATGTACAAGCTTATATCATGGTATAGTTTCATCAAAATGCATTCAGTAGTTTCTACGTGGATGAGTAACAAACATCTATCAATACTCATACACTTTTCCGTTTATAATACTAGTTGAATTTATAATTGTACATTAAAAAATTAATTAAGTTCGATTAAATAAAGTAAGTTGTGTAGTATTTTAATACGTATGCGCTGAATGCTTGTTTATGTCATCTATACAAATTATCGCATTTATAATATTAGTAGGATTTCCTTTGCAAACCTTTGTGTGTGTGATTTGTTTATTTGCATGGCTCTGTACCACTCCCATACAACCGCTCCCGACAACCAGTGGAGCGTGCAGCCCACAGATACGGGGTCTATGACCGTATCAATAATAAAAGTAGATTAGTATGAATAGGCTCTCATTGTACAAATAACCACTAACATCTATTCATTGACATGCAGTGACAAACCAGAACCGGCTTTGATTATCATCAGCCATTGCTAAGCTCTCTGCTGCAGGATTTTTTCATGAACCATTACATTGGACGACACTATCAATAAATGAAAAGACCTTTCTTAGGGAGAAGGTCCTTCAAAGCTGCCTCCTGGTGTTTGGTCCTATCTACAAAGAGCAGCTGTCATGGTTCAAGTGGCTTTGCCCAATATGTCTCGGTTCACCCCAGGCAACTGAGCCCCACCACCACGATAAGGCTTGAATTTTGGTGATCCCCGCCATGGTTCAAGCTCATATCTGATTTAGTAAGAGGTAGTGCCATGCTGCACTACAGCCAGCCGGCTGTGCCCCTCCCGCTCGCGTGATACCGGCTACGCTGCCGCATTTCATTCAATTTGTGATTAGATTTTGGTGATTTTAGCCATTATGTTATATGATAACGGTTCTACAATTGCGCTGTGATCGCAACGCCTGATGGAGTGAAAGATATTTCTTACGCTCTCTCGCTCGCAGGGTCCGCCCAATCGAAACGTTACTAGGAGTCAACCAACCAACAAATCCAACGTTACTGTGTCGTCATACTTATTGGTACATGCTAGAGCTATCGATTTACATCCGTTATCACGTCAAAATTCCTCTCAATGATCACGTAGTTGGTTTCTTGTTGACACATTGATGACTGAATAAATTGGAATTTAGCACACAGGTGTCCAATGTGACTGAGGCGGATTCCAATGGCCTGAACAAGGAGAAATATTAAGTACTTATTACAAAGCATGTACACAAATTAAACCTTGGTTTATATAATTGGGGGATAAAGAATCATTAAATCCATCTAGTGACTACTGACGCCCATTGGCACTGGTTACGTAGACTGGTATTTTCCAATTGTACATGTCACCGTACCACCAGGAGTACGCGTGGTGATGTTATCATACTATGTATTTCGGTTACAATGTACCAATTACATTATAGGTACCTAACAATTTGTGTCCGCAATAAAATACGTTTTTGTTTTACTTAAATCTGTACTAATAATATATAGTTGAAGAATTCGTTTGTTTGTATGAACGTGCTAACCTGAGGAACTAATGGCCCGTTTTGAAAAATTCTATTTGTGTTTAATAATCCTTTTTATCAGGACGGCTATAGGCTATACACCGTGACGCTACGACTCATAGAACCAGAGGTAACTCTGGGTAGCAAAGCGCTGATTGATGCTAGTTACTCATATTTTCTGATAAGATCTTCCAAGTATGAAGTGTAAAGCCATTGCCGAACTCGAACAAATACTTACCAACTTTATATTTTCTAGCATCCATTATAACTAACAATAGCTAGCCAATGGTTCTCAATGACTAACAGACTATTGTTTATGCTAATTCGAGGCAGCCTTTTGCTTCGGATTTCTTAAACATTTTTTATATGCAAGAAAATTGTAAATTTTTCGCACGTTAACTATTGTGGATGCGCAAAGTATCACTTTCTACTAAGAAGTCCTTACCCTCGCTTTAATGTGTGACTAGGCTACTGATCCTAAAGTCGCCCAAAACCTTGGACGAAGGAAATTTAACCGAGGTCACTGCTCTTTGCAAGAGGGGGCTACAGACCGGTAGATGGCGCTTTTGCGCACGGAATATTTAGTTAGGGCGTGAATCCACCCCGGTGCACTATGTAGCAGTGTAGCTGCAAGACGCAGTTAGCATGGAAATAAGTGTTTATACTAAAGATATATTGGTACTAAAGAATTCTTCAAGAAAAAATATTCTATCAGTACGATTATTAAGGAATTCTTTAAGAAGGAAACGACAAATCGGTGCGACAAAAATTCGTAATGAGCTCTATATTATTTAATCAAATAAATGAATGGAGAAATTGTTTGTTTATTTAATGTTGCAGTTGCCGCTCTCATAACAAATTAACATAATCATTCATGTTAATCCACTGTGTCAATATCTACCAGAAATACACCATGCGTTACGAGCATTCGCATGCGATTCTCAACCTTAAATACAAAAGCAAAAAGTCTTGTATTCCATACAACGAAATTATAGAAAGCACTAACATATGGAAACACATAACGGACACTCATATTTCTTACGTCGTATTTCTTGGATCATTAGTTCCTACCCATAAGTAGGAATCTTAGGAAACGTTATATTTAATGTAAATTATAACATACAATGGATGGTCCATTGGAGGAGACGATGAAGGAAGGACCATGCAACTGCATAAGTGTTGTAGAGACGTCTATGGATGTCTGATGTCGAAAGCCCTTGCTTGTTCGCCTCCTAGTACTTGTAAAATAAGTCCCAGTAAGTTTATTAGGATATATAACTTTCAGTTTCGCAGGTCCCGTTTGTGATTGGTTAATAAGAAGCATTTATGTGTCAGCTGGGAGTTAAGTATTGAATTGTTACTTTAGACTGTAATAGTAACTTCTTAAACCGGGCCTCACTCCTGCAGCCTCCCGTGCTCCTACGCCATGACCGACATGATGAATGGAAATGGCGCAAGCGACAAAACAACGTAAGCTCGGTAAAGCCTTTCGCTGGTGTTACGCGAATGCTCAATCGGTGTTTCATCTGTATATTTTATCTGTACATTGATGTAGTCGATGTCAAATGTTAAGAAAACTACTTTAAGGGATTTATCGCGTTTTATTTCATTATTTAATAAGACCCCGTGGCCATGGTTGCCGTAAAGCTTCTGAAACGTCAGGAAGGTTAAATAATTGAATAAACCACGATAAAATCCGTGAAAGTAGTTTTATAGTAATATCTCGTCATATTTTTTCATACCATGTGCCTTAATCGTTTGAACCCCAAAACCAGTCCCATATCGCGATGTGTAAATCTTATAAATTTAAATAGCTAATCGATATGTAAACCTTATAAATATTCTGCAATAAATAGTGCTGTGCTGCATTGCAGCGAGATTGGGCCGGCACAACCGGAGAGGTACATCTCGGTATCACATTTTTTGAAGTTTATTAGTAGCACGTGGCCCATTGGTGGTCGGGAGGAAAGGAGGGCAGCGCATAAGCATAGTGTTTATGTGGATGTTCATGGGCGTCAATCGTAAGAAAGCTCCGATTTCTCGTCTGTTTTCTCAGAACAGCAAGCCTTGTAATCTCTCAATAATCTTGATTAACACATAACACATAACTTGTATATTACAAATGTGCAGTTTATATATTGAGACCTCGGTCAAGAGTCTACTTTGTAGATAAAAGTCTAAAGAGTAAGTATCTAGGAAGTAAAAGTACATAGAAATTATCCCAGAATTCCATACAGTGTTTTATATGCAAAGAATAGATGCTATCCACAGTTCATCCTTGTTAGATTATATCTGTGGACATCCATGTTTGAATATCCTGTTGAAACCTCGGAATTATGCGTGCGGCATACAAGCCGGATGTTGAACCTTAGTGTATTCGCTATGGTTACCTTGTTGTGGATATCACGGTTTATGTTTTCTTACCTCGTTAACGGATAGCTCCTTTAGGAATCATTTTTTTATCACTTGCATTGGAATGGTTCTTTTTGTAGTACAGGAGGGCTAACGAGCAACCGGAGCCTTTCTACAACTAGCGATTCACACATACATCCGCAGAATTACTATGCCAATGAGTGGTCCTCCTTTCGTTCTCCCCTCCAATGGGCCACCGGTTGCTAAGAAAACGTGACACCGAAGATGTCACATTGCGGCGGTGTCGTGTGTGCGAGAGGTACCTCCCCGGTCGTGCCGGTCCAATCCTGCTGCAATGCTGCGTGGCAAACGAAGTAAATTGATTTTATTTTTTCGCCATAAAGATACATGTTACTTTGAGATTCTGACCTTTATTCTAGACTCGGAGTCTGTACTAGGAAAATCCTGTGTTACAGAATGACCAGGATGTCGTGCTGCACACACATGTCTCTAGTGAATTGTACATTCATAATTTAGAGAACTTTGCACTAGAACCTGACTCGAAGGAAACCTTGACTATGATATGACATACCATAATATAATCAGATTAATCGAGTGCTGTCCGAGGGTTTCAAGAGTCTACGCAACCGGTGCGTTTGTGTTTAGATAACTAATGTGAAAGATGTAGCACTCTCCTCTCTCCAACTACCCCATTAGGGAACTGATCAGATGTCTTGATGTTGTTCCACCCCGCCTTGTAGGTTCGTTATCTGTTAAGTCCCTGGGGACTTAGATTTAATAACAAACTCAAGTTTACCCTAAGCAGGGAACATAATATTGACATAAGAAACTTCAACAGTTGGATACTTAGTACCAATAGTAAGTGAAAAATATGAGAACGGAAAACGTGAAAATGAAAACATCCTTGATTGATATTCTCCAATATCGTGACTAATGGAAATTGTTAGTATATAAATTTTATCTTTTAATTAATGTCGGAAATGTAAAAAAATATTTTCGATATTAATTATCCGAACAGGATAAAAATAAATGTGTTTTCGTCAAACTGTGATTTTTGACACTGGACCGATTTAAAAGATTCTTTTACCATTAGAATCCTACATTATCCATGATGAACATAACCATATAACACTTTCTAAAACGTTTTAATAATTATAAAAACTTCGATAATGTAAGTAAATAAATAAATATCAAAGGAAAATAAAGTTATTGACGATTAGCTGTCCCGACAGACGTTGTTCTGTTAAAAATTGAATTTGTGATCATTGTAACGTGTAATGGCTGAAATTTTACATATTTTTTTAATTCAATAATATTTTGCCATATTTCATTAAATATCAGTGCGAAGCCGGGATGGACTGCAAGTTTGTCAATGGACTCCAGACATTTGGCAGATCTAGTTGGGATAGAGTAGCTCCTTGGTGACATGTAGTCTGCGTTGCAGCCTAATTGGACCGATAATACTTAGGGGATGCCGGATTTTTTTTAGTATTTTTTTATAGCGGCAACAGAAACATCATCTGTGAAAATTTCAACTGTCTAGCTGTCTCAGGATATAACCTGGTGACAGACGGACACACGGAATCTTAGTAATAATGTTCCGTTTTTTTTATTTTTTTGGTAACAAGCAAAGCAAGTGAAAGAACAAGCGTGAAAAGACAGCGGGGCTGCCAGGTTTTTCAATCTTTTGAGAACCCGAAAATGGGATGACTAAAGGAGAGGGACTATTAAAGAAGTTAAACCATGCAAATGCGTCGCTATGAATGTGTAGATGTTTTTAAGCTCAGCTTGACTCTACCCTATAAGCCAGAAGTATTTTTAGAGCAACATTTGGCACCTGCAAGACCATGAGGCTCACTCTGTGTACTTATTAATGGAACCAAGACGAGCTACCTTTTTACATTATAGGGGAACAACAAGCAGACGGAGCTTTCTGAATACAACTGATGCCCATAAACGTCCGCGTAGCTTACGCAGATGCGTAGTCCACTATAATTCCTCCTCTCCGATAGACCACCGGCTACTCACAAACCGCACGAAGCGTATCAGCAATGCTGTCACCTTACGGCGGCTAGATTAGAGCAAGATGTACCTCCCCGTCGTGTAGGCCAAATTACGCAATACATCAAGGCAACCTCTTACTAAATGCTGCTTACTGACGATCTATATGATATATGCAGATAAAGCCAATTGAACAAGTTAAAGCGAGGTTATACCATTCAGCAACGTAATGGGGACGACATAATTCGCCTCAGAATAGGTCGAGATATCCCGTCCAGAGCACTGCAATCCATTTACAGCATTTGCATACATTAATATAGTGGGAACACTCCCTTTCATTCTGCTACGAAGGAAACTAACAGTCACTCGTGGTCCGCTCAAACTGCGCATAGCTCATGACCCTTCTTTGTTATCATCAGCCCTTATCGGTCCACTGCTGGACTGGCTTGTGTCCTATAGTGGACCGATAGGGGCTGATAACGATGAAATTATGATTTAAAACAAAATTGTAAAAAATATTTTTTGAAGGTTGAATTAAAACTACCTATTTCATTTCATATTGGTTATAGAGTTAGGGTATATAACATATAACATTCCCCATGATTGTGGTTAGCATAGACAAAAATTATATTCAACCCGACTAGTAGTTAGTAGTGTAGTTCCAGAGGTCAACGCGTTAAACCAATCAAAAATCTATTCAGCATTGTAATATTATTTTATACAAAACTAGCATCACCCAGCGATTTCAGCCATCCTTGATAAATGGACTATCCACACAAAAAAAATATTCAATTCGGGTTGGTAGATCCTTTTTTTTTTTTTTTGGTGACGAAGGGGAATGCATTTACGCATGATACCTGGGAGCCCGGGTAGACCCCCAGACCTATGTTGGACTCGGCCATTAGGTAGCAATACCAACTAAACCCCTACGGGAGCCATCAGCCGCTATAAGTGGAGGGTCCCGGATCTGCAGGCACCAGGACTCCTCCAGCGACAGGCTGGCCTCGACGAAAAGGCCAGACTTCACCTCCTCGGAGACTATCCGGCTACTCTAAGACAGTCCCCACGACGCCGTGTCTTGGAAGTGGACCGGGTTCCCATCCCGGCCCGACACGGAACACAGGGGCACTACTGAAGGCGCTGTAGATAGCGCCTCTTTCGTACCCCCATTCGTCGTCGGCGGGGGGAGGCCGCGTCGGCAGCCTCCTCTCGCACCTGCTCGTCGGCTTACTACGGGACATGACGGTCTCACAGAAGGAAGCCATCGCCTTGTAGGACTCGTTGCTGCCGAGCATCGCGACGATGATGCTCGACTTTAACAAGTCCCCTCCGACAACAGATGTCAGGTCGTGACACAGCGCCGCCCGTCTCGGGCACACCTTGAGGGTGTGCTGGGCCGAGTCTACCGCCGCGTCACAATCGTGACATCGAGTCGTCGGCTCCCTGCGGGCCGTCTTGCACAGATACTCACCAAAGTAACCATGCCCGGTGAGCACCTGCGCCAGACGGAAGGTAAGGGGTTTGCGTCTACGGCGCATCCACCGCTCGAGGACCGGCGCAAGGTCGCGCCGCGCCAGGCACTAACGCCACATGCCCTAGCCGGCGAATCCGTAGGATCTCGTCATGCGTGGGGTGAGCCGAGACCGAGAGCCCTCCTATCCGAGACATAGGAGCAGCTCTCGGCAAGAAACTCCGCCACGAGTTCCACGGGGGATCGCCGGCTAGGGTTGTCGCTGCAGCCCACGATACCGTACGGTACCCCCGGATCGCTCTCACTGCGACGACCTACTCCTCGCAGTGAGACGATGCGCCCAAACCGGAGCACCGTACGTCGCCACACTCGGACAGACACCGGAGTACAGCTGCCTGCAGGCGGCGCTGGGTCCTCCGAGGTTCGGGAGGAGTCTGCCCAGCGCACTCACCGCCTTCACGACCTTCGGTCCCAACATAGCGAAGTGTGGGCCGAAGGTCTACCCTCCGTCAAGGATAAGCCCAGGAACTTGATATGGGGACTCAACCTGACCCTCTCCTCTCCAATCTGCAGAGCGACCCTCGGTGAGGGCCCCCTGCGGCCGGTCCCGCGGAAGAGAAGGGCTGCGGTCTTCTCTATCCTTACCCGAAACTCTCTATACAGCTGATCACGGCCAGCCGAGCCGCCTCCTTGTATGTCTTTCCCTGGGCATACACGAGGGTGTCATCCGCGTAGCAGATGACACCCAACCCGGGGAGGAGACGGCCTCGCAGGACCCAGTCGTAGCCGACGACCCACAGGATCAGTCCAAGAACGGAACCCTGCGGGACGCCGCGCCCGACTCGCCGCCATTCCACGGACCCCGACCGGTTCTCGAAAGCCACTCTGCGATCGGAGAGATACGCCTCCAACAGCCTCACGAGATAGGGAGGCACCCTGAAGAATTTCAGTGCCTCCCGTATCACGCTGTGCGGGAGGCTATTGAAAGCGTCCGCGATGTCCAACGACACCGCGACCACCACCTCCCCCCTGCGTTCCGCACCCCCTGCACACTTCACGGCCCGCAGGTGCTTGAGGGCATCAATGGTCAACCGGCGTGCTCGGAACTGCGTCTCTGAGAGTCCGGGTCCCGCACCTTCCTCCAGATGCTGAACGAGACGGGAGGCCACAATCCGTTCTAAGGCCTTCCCAGTCTCGTTCAGCAGCACATTAGTAGATCCTGAGGTTAGCGCGTTCAAACAAACAAACAAATTCTTCAGCTCTCTATTATTAGTATATCTATAGTGTTAATAATGTGGACTTCCTTCAGCTCTCTATTATTAGTATATCTATAGTGTTAATAATGTGGACAGGAGCAGGCAGGAGAGCCACGTATGTGGCGTATACCTACGAGGGGCCATGAAGGTCTCGGTTCAATCATGTAGGCCACCTTCTTCTTGAACTAGCGGAGTTGGAGATAAAGAAATTTCTGATACAAGTGGATGGAAGCGAATGTTCTAATGTTACATTTCCTTGTTTCAGATATCAGAATGGCGGACCTGGACGTCGTTAACATGACAGAAGACGTAGAGTCACTGGTGCAGCCCAGCGAACTCTCCAAGTTAGTTACTGATTATGGTGTTAAGTCAATCCATAGTACCAGCTATAATATGCATCCAAATTTACAAACTGAATGCTTAAGTCCACAAGTCAGTCAAATATTTACAATCCTGATAATTCTTGCGGATCATTTTTATACTATAAGGGGACCAATGAAACATATTTAGGTGACTACCGACGCCCATAAACATAAGCCTATTTATATGTAAGTCCTCCTTCTGCATTTCCCTTCATTGGACCGCCGGAATCTCCGTCTGAAACGCGACAATACAGCCGGAATAGAGGGAACTTTTTAAAGAACCTTAGTACACACTACCTGCCTAAAATAAATAGACATTTTCATACAGAAAATTTAAGAAGCTAACGATTTCATTTGTTTTTCTGTTTAAAAATCTTTACACATTTACCTTCAATTATCAATGAAGGTAGCAGGGTATTTAGCGTCCCATTACGCCCCTTAGAGGCCGGAGAAGAGAAATTATACGGAAACTTAACGATTTACGCGGAGAAAGAGGGAGGACAAGGCTCTACAACATTACGGCCACAAAACGAATCTGTGAAAGAGTACCTAAAGAGACCTCGGTGGTCTAGTATTTAGCGCTCCGACCTTCCCTAGATAAGTTCGACGACCCCGGTACCAGTTGGTATAGAAACGGGCTAAGGGTAGGTCGGAGAGAGATCACACCGGCGAAAGGTGTTTTAATCTGGAGTAACTTCAATGTGTTTGCATCGTGAAAACATGAATGTTTCCCCTGAGAATTAACGAATCAATGTGAAATATTGTGAGTATAAATAAGTCTATCACGCAAAAGCTCAAGAACTACAAAACGGATTGGTACATATTTGGCACATTTTTGATTACATATGGAATTACCTTATGTACGTTTTATCCCAAAAAAATGGTTCCCTTATAGTCCGCTTAAAATTTATTTCTGGGGATATAAATGTAAGCTACGGGACACAAATAGGCGTCTATTAAAATATATAAATAAACTTATATACTTCCTCCACAATTAATTTATTTTTCAATTATTATATAATATATTCAAGTGTTAGCATGAATTTCCATCAAGAAGTGAACTGTACATTCTATCAACTATATCTATTAAAATACGTTAAAATATGTACATGAGCTGAGAATATTTATATAAACTTCGCTGATGCCGCATGTAATCGATCCCGTGAGACCCAGCAAGTACTTTACCTCTCACATAACACTGGCGTGAAATGAAGGTAATGTCACGTTTTGTAAAGTCTATATGTCTGGATGGCCCATCGGAAATTAAGGCAACATCTACTCGAGTTAAGCATTTTTATGAATACCTTATTTAAGATCAGTAGACTAGTGGTTGGCGTTTGGGACTTTCACTCCGGTCGTCCACGTTCGAACCATGTACCAGTGAGTAATACTAGTAGTTAGTACGTTTTCAGAGTGCTCTTACGGTGATGGAAATACACATCGTGCGGAAGCCCGGATTCGTGTATTGTGCCTAAAGATGCCATGGTGCTCTAGTGGTTAACGCTTCGGACTTCCATTCTGGTACCTTAGACTCGAACCCCGCCATATGCCATTTTGCTAGTACTCTGACGGCAAAGTAAGACATCACCAGGAGACCTGATTCATGTTTTCGAATTCGACCTAATCTAGGATTGCGCCTGGTTTCCCTTCTGGGTTGCAGAGGTCGGATGGCAGTCGTTCTGTGTTAAAACTGGCGCCCTCGTGTAATGCCCTAGATCACGTAGCCGACCCCGACATTATGTAATGTAGAAACGGGATAACGCTAGGACGAAGAAGAAGTTTTATTTAATGAACGCAAAAGAAATCTTTTCAATAATGTAATTCAATGAAACTAAGCACTTTTGTAATAGTATAAAGCCCAGTATATGGTTACCTACACGAATGAATTGTGCAAAGACAATAGGTTTCCTGCATCCTAATTACTTTTGTATGCAGGTGTGGAGGTCCATCAAAGACTTTAAACAATAAGGCGTTCCGCTTTAGTTTTGGCTTAAATAAATATATTGTGTGTAAAGAAAACAAGAATAGGACAAACAGCCACAATCTTTTGATTAAACAGGGCATTTCGCTCTGGTCTTGGCCTAAATCAAAAGGGTGTTTGTGCTATTGTTGTTTCCCTTACACAACATCTATTTATTTATGTAAACAAAGCAGGCTTTTCTAACCATAATCAGGTTAGTTAACTGGAAATAATGTCCTAAGTTTATACGAATGCTGAAAACTATTTTAAAGAATTTTATCGCTGTTTATTTCGCACAAAATTACTCTAGAATAGTAAAGTGAATTTCAAGGTCTTTTTATAATTTCGTAATGAGCTAAGGTTCGCCATTTGTCCTCTTGCTACGAAGGACAGATAAAAAGTAATGCACTCAAAATTAAATTTCTACCTGTAAGTCGATTGAGCTTGATGATGACTTCAACCGGAAGGTCCGGACACATCTAAATATAGGGTGACCCATATTGCAATGTACTTCTAGGGTTTCTAATGAGCTCCTCAAACTTATCTTTGTTATTTTGGATGTTAGATTGTTGTTAGAGTAGAGTAGCATTCCGCCGTGCCGTAGGCATATAGCAAGAGAACATCTTCGCATACTAAACCGAACGTAAATATTTATAAGAAAGATGTTCCCAACTTGAAGTAAATGTGGAAGGTACTAGTAACAACCGGACGCGTGTTGCGTGTGCACATATGACGCATCGCTGGCGCCATGACTACGGAAAATTTCTCGCGGGAGTGACCAACCTTTATCGTGAGGCCATATGATATTGTCATCCTACTTAAGTAATAATGCATGGCGCATTGGGCCTAACGATCACGAGGGCACCTCTCGCACACGTGAGAGAGCCGAAATATGACATGCATTGCAGCTGAATTGGGCCGACACGATCGGGAAGGTACCTCCCGATCCCATGATACTACCGAAAAGTGACAGTTACGCTGACGCGTTTCGTGCAGTTTATGCGTAGCCGGAGTCCCATTGGAGGGGAGGTGAAAAGGAAATTTTACAACAAATTTCTACATGAATTACAATCTTATGTTACTTCATTCATCATCATCATCATTGTCAGCCCTTATTAGTCCAATGCTGGACAAAGGCATCTCTCAATGAACGCCAAGACGACCGGCTACAGCAAGGAGATCGTCTTCCCACCTGGTGAATGATCGATCTATACCTCGTTTTCCTAAACGCAACCTCCACTCTGGCACACTCTGGTGACCAGCCCATTGCCACTTCAGCGAGCTTATTCGTCGCTTGATATCGGATACTTTACTTCTCTGCCTTATGACTTCGTTACGAATTCTGTACTAGCCCGGAAACTTGCGGACCAGTCCTAAATTAAGAGGCCATGTCTCGGCCCCGTAGGTCCTCACGGGGTGAGCGCATTCATTGAAGACTTTCGTCTTCAATCTCTGAAGCTCTGATGAAACGAAGATGTGAGAGACACTCGCCGTTAATATATATGCCGCTTTCTGCCCAGTTTAAAGTCTTAGGGACGTCCTCCAAAGCATTAGTGAACTCTAACATCCCCCTGTCGCACTCCTCGATGCAATTGGGTTGATGTCTTCTTTGACCTCCCGGAATCAGAGCGGACAGAAAAGCAGTGTCTTATAATGCTCTCAGTATTTCGACGTATCATCAATCGACCTGACATCGCTGTAAAGCTTTTAGAACAGCCCAATCTTAAACAGAGTCAAAAACTTTCTCATTGTCCACAAAGGCAAGGCACAGTGGCTGATTGTACTCATATGTCTTTTGTAAGACTTGCCTTTTGGCGAAAATATGGTCCATGGTGCTAAATCCTCTGCGAAACCCAGCCTGCTCCGGTGGCTGGAATTCGTCAAGCTTTTTGGTGAGACAATTCGTCAAGACTCTTGAGAACAACTTGTAAATATGGCTGAGACACTTCTAAGGAAATATTCTAAGACCAAACCAATTTCACTAAATTGGTCTGTAAATTTGAGAAAGTGATTTGTCACCCCTCTTAAAAAATGAAACAGCGTCACTGTCCAGCCATGCCTTGGGAGATACTCACCGCTGAAGGACAAAATTAAAAATCTTTTTTAGCTCGCGTAACACAGGTTCGCCTCCTGTCCTATGAGGCTCAACTGTAATTCCAACCTTCCCCGGAGCCTTTCCCCCTTTAAGCTGTGCAAGAGCTACACTAATCTCACTCAAGCTGACGTCCGGAAGATTGCCTGACAAATGTCGTTCGTTCGTTCGGATCGTTGCTCAGGGTATCGGAATGAGGAGCGTGCGACGTATATAACTTGCTATAGAAAGCTTCGATCTCAGATAGGATAAGGCTTAGAAGAAGCGGTAACCCCAGAATCAGTCCTTTGAGAGATGACTTTTTCCAACACCTTCGGCCCTCTTTTCTGCTCAACCGCTTCGTTAAACCGTAGCGTATTTGCGTAGAGAGAAGCTTGCAATCGGCAGACGTAACGTCTTAGTGTGCTCTACATTCTCTCATAAGTCCAACTCATCTGAGAGTTTAGCCCTTCTGCTCGTATACTTACTCCTACAATATCCTTCACCCACGCCCCGCATACAATCAATTACGCCACTCATGGCCTCGTCAATTTCCATTGTAGTTTCCGATGTATCTAGAGCATCGAATGAGTTTTCTAATTCCAGTTTGAATTTTTCGGAACCGACCATGGTTAGTCGGAAGTCAGGTCGGAAGGGAAATTGGTATACAAATCGGACACACTCGCCTTGAAAGCCTATATTTTGAGAGCCTCTAACCAATCGGTGATCACTTCCGGTTTTAAACCAGTTGATCGCGGAGACATCTCTAAATATATGCTTTCGGTCCGTCATAATTTAGTCAATTTCGTACCTTGTCACAGTATCGGGGCTCTGCCATGTCCATGTCTTCTTAAAATAGGAATTCATTAAGAAGAGGCCCTCCAACTCGAGGAAATTTACAAGCATTTACCCCTGCGATTTTGACTTCCGACTCCACGTGGTCCCAGACTCGACTCGACACCATTTCGTACTCCCACCTAGGCATTAAGGTCCCCCATAACAACAGTCCCAAAGTCGGTGGGGATGTCCTGTAGTGCTGGGCGACACCATCTGTGGAGGTGGAGTTGGTCCCTTAGGGGGCTGACTAGCCATGGAGGTGCCCTGATTATTGTTGTTCTGGGGCACCTTATCATGGGCGGCACTGATGGCGCTCGCGGTGATTTTTGTGGGTATTCTGCGTGCGTGTTAATGCGTTTCCCCGCGTCAACAAAAAATAATAAAAAAGGTGTTAAGGCCTTTGAGACTTCCTCATAGGTACACCTCGTCATTGGTATGTGTCGAGGTTGGTGCATATACCTGTATCACTCTAAGGCTATAACCACTTATGGAGTTTTAAATTAAAAAAAATAATTAAAAAAATAGTTTATTCGTTAAAACGCATTGCTAAAACATAAACACGTAAAACTTAATTAAAATATAACATCCTTGCAATTATAAAAATAACTAATAAAAAAAGAAACGAAAAGAAGATTAACAGACAAGCAAGGTAACGTTGGCTAGCAAGCCTAGCAACAGCTTGTTCCACAAAATGGTGGGACCTCAGCTTAAGCCAGACCCTACGATCTGACACTGGTTTTCAGGTCCACCTTTACTTTTTCTCTTTTTTCTCTTTTGGCGGTAACGTCAAAATACACGTTTGGTTTTACAAATATTAATTACGAAGGCAACCATTAAATAATTCATGCATATATAGACATATTATATATTATATGAAAGTCATTAATGTATAAGAAGTGTATATGAATCGGACTGCAAAGTCATGTACAAATTGTCTTTATCTTAAAAAAGCAGCGAAACAGCCATTTTATCATAGAATAACTGTTTATGTGGTACGATAAAAGATTTTACCCACGTTAGACCTGAAACTGGTACATTAGAATGAGATGAGTACACGTTGTGTTGTGAGGAGGAAAGGGGAGGGGGGGCTACGCATCTGCATAGTGTCCAAATCCGTGTTGTGTTTTTGTTTCATCAAGCTACTTTAAAAACTAAAGGTTTACTATCCCTGACCGATAATTCACAGTTAAGTTAGTGGCAGGTCAATTGACCATATCGGCTAATTATTTCATTGAATATTAATTGAGTAGATACCTTACCGATACATAACAGAACTTTTTTATAGCACAAGGGGACAAACGAGCATTCGCAGCCGTTTTTTGATATCTACCGATTTACATAGGAGTGTAAATATCGAGACGTGTTGCCCTTCTTTTTTCCTCTTCGTCACTTTATGGTGGCTATCTTGTGAGCGAGCTTCCTTTTTTTTTTTTTTTTTT
>JAFELO010001903.1:476922-487182 GCA_017140195.1 Eumaeus atala
CAGGCCGAGAGCCCTCCTATCCGAGACATAGGAGCAGCTCTCGGCAAGAACCTCCGCCACGAGCTCCCACGGGGGATCGCCGGCCAGGGCTGTCGCTGCAGCCCGTGAGCGAGCTTCCTAGGTCATGACAGCCTAAGCACCTTTACACAAGCATATGAATATTGTAACATGGATTATTCAGGTTGTTGTCTATTAATGGTGTTGTCTATAGTAAAGATTCTATACAAAACAGATTTCAAATACTGATAAAATGAGTAACCGTGCCTGTTGTTCTTGCCATGAATTCCAAAAAATACCGTGGAAATGTACTTGACGTTACTTTTCAAAGACTTGATCTCAACTGATTAAATAATGAGAGCTTACTGTATCAAGACAAGAGTGAAAACGTGTATAACCTTTGCGATTTTCAGGTATTTAACGGTAACTAGCAGTGCTTTTTAATATATTGTTTACTGAAATGTCTCGAGCTATCATTCCAGCTGAATATGTTTTACCGTTTCTTCTCAGATCAGGGTTAGGGTTGGACCGGTAGTAGTGAAGTAGCGATGTTCGAGAAGGGATTTGTAAAATGTTATTGTAAATAAAATATTTTGATTTTGAATAAAACAGAACTAAGGATTTATTTACTTAATGTATGTATGTCACTCGTGCTTAGAAAATAGTGTTCCCGGGTGGGTGAACACTCAACTTTCTATCATCCTCTATGAGAAAACAAGCAATGCAACTTATTGATAGGAATAGTGCTTTCATTCTCATTAATTGAGTAAAACACACTCTTTAAAAAAGAACGATTCGCTTTTTTTTATTTAGCTCGCGTACTTTAGCATACAGTCATCTGTTATATGTTCATACAATGTTGATGATTGATCTATTTGATTTTAGAACTTTTACGTTCTATCGACATTCCAAGTTCAAATCAAGTTTGCTAGGATCAAAGGGCTATTTTGATACTTCTTTTTCACTTGGCATTATAAAAGTATAACCTTATTTTTTATATAATACCATCCCTTTTTTATCGACGATAATACGTACATATTTGATCGAAGCGTCGCTTAATTAATATTATGTAAAACACAATGTTGTGATAGATCTAAAGCACTAAAATGGGAGTTATTTCCTGGTCGAAAGAGAATACAAGTTTACTATGTGTTACTTTTATGCGACGTAAATTGTTAAACCTCTGCTTTTCGTGTTCTTTCCTTAAGTATTATATTTACGTCCAAACATATATTCACAAAATTTATATATAGTCTAAATTATGCAAATCACGTCAGCCGAGGATGTCACGTTTCTGACAAACACGACATCTGATTTGTTTCACTTGTCTATATGCTATTTTATCTTTCTTGGTGAATGGGTTATTAAAAAGAAATTGTTTTTCAGATTTTCGCCCGGTCTGCTTACGTTTGCGGCGGTGGCGACGGGCTTCATAATGGTGATCGGTCTTTTCGGCAACCTCCTAACCGTGGTCGCTCTCCTCAAGTGCCCGAAGATCAGAAATGTTGCAGCGGCGTTTATTATTAGGTAAATAATTATATTTTTTCATAATTATTCAAAAGAACCGGAACTCCAAGAGGCCGATAGGTAGGAGGTGGCGCAGTACAGGATGCGATGCAGACCCTTGTTTCTGGAGACCAAGATACAGTTTGAGGTCCTGCGCATGCCAAACTAAGTAAGTAATATTCAAGACCTACTTCTACTTCATACGCTCCCGGCGAATCACCTTTTCGGAAGAAACACATCCGCGTGCCTTGAGTAGCCACACTTTCGTATCTATACTTTTTAAGTCGCAGGATTGTTTTTACGACCGATCTTAGCTGGAACCCGGTGTTGGTGTGGAAATCGCGGCACAAAATTAGCGGTCGCCCACTACCACTTCTGTGATAAACAAGAGTGCTGATGGCGCGGCGTGAGAGATAATTTGGTGATGGTGATGTGATTGGCTAGATCCCTGGTATTTTATAACACATCTTATTTTACAACAACATCCCTGTTTATTTTATAACATATAAAATACCAGGAATTCGGTTTTGTTTTTGCCCAAAGAGGTCCCAATAAATCAAAAGTCAAATAAATCCCAATTCTTGTGTATGTAGAGAGAGTATCGCTTTAGTGAGCGTGCAGCAATGCGTAAATATCAAAAATACCCTTTCTGTGTGTTATAAGTTTATTGCCTTACGGTGCCTCTACCTCGTAGTCTATTCGTATCTTTAGCCACAGACGCGAGGTCCCAGGCTCGAATTCCTGATTGGACCAAACGAAGAAATAAAGAGTGCACTTGTGTCTGCCCAAATACTTGAGCACCATAAACTGTCCTACGTAAGTGGCTCCTTGGGACACTAGAGATAGACGAAATTCGGCTCAGGCGGCATTAACATTATTATTATTATACGTTTTCTATGAGGAAGGACTATGTCCAGAAGTGGACGTCGTCCTGATGATGATGGTGGTACACTTTCTTGTAATGTTAATAAACGAGCAATCGGAGCCTTTTCATGACTCTCAAAGGCTGGACATCTGCACATTTGTCATGTTGATCCGTCGACCTCCTTTCCTCTCCTCCAATGCGCCATAAGCTAATTACTATTTTAATTGTATTCCAGCTTATGCATAGCGGACTTTCTGTTCTGTGCCATAGTGCTGCCATTCGCCATATCTGGCTTCTGGACTCGAACCTGGTCCCACGGGGGAGTATTGTGCAAGCTGGTACCCTTCCTGAGATATGGCAACGTCGGCGTCTCGCTGCTGAGCATAGCGCTCATTACGTTAAACAGGTCAGTAGCAGTATTGTTTATAGTAGTGATATTTGAGAACCAAAAAAAAACCGTCTTCTTCCACCCACCGTTTCCAATACCAAATTGGTTATTAACCTATGTGTAGCATGTCGTGCCTCTAACTGGCCAGGTTTGATGGGATAGGGCCTTGGTAAAACGGTACGGTACTGTGTGAGACTCCAGCCGTCGAGGTGCCCTGGCGCTGACGGATCTAAGGACCTTTGCTTAGGCGGCCGATGGCGCCCGCGGTGTTTTAGTACGTTTTCTTTTATAGCATAGGGGGGCAAACGAGAAATCGGAACCTTATGTTGATTATCGACGCCCATGTACATTCGCATGATTGCTACGCAGATGCGTGGCCCTCCTATCTTCTCCGTCAATAGGCCACCGGTTACTCACAAATAACACGAAAGGCGACAGCGACGCAGTCATTTTACACCGGTATCAAGTGAGCGAGAGCTACTTCCCCGATCGTGCCGACCCAATTCCGTTGCATAGGAGGATGTAGTGCCATGCACCATGCATAGCACTATCTCCTCCTATGCAGCACGGCACTGCCTCCTCTTGAATATTCGAGTTACGCGGAACCGGTAGCAGTACATACATACATGCACTTATGAAACAAAAAAAATCTGTCACAACTTTAATTGCTGTACCAACCACAAGCTTAGCAAGTTGCATACTCAAAGTGTGTTTATAGCCAGATGACGAAGAAAAATGCTGACAATATTAAGCTAAAAATAGGCAATAGATCTCTACGGTGTGCCTTTACGATCATGCCTCTTCATATAATCCAGAAGTGCTAGCGTTTTACGGGATAACTCATCTCGGGCATTTAAATTTATTACGAAGACTATTGTCACATCCTCCCATCCTCCTCCCCGTCTTAGTTCCCGCTTGGCTCCCCACCCCCAGAAGGGACCGTCACTGGCTGTCTGTATAAAGTAGATATGATTAAAATTTAAAAGTTTATTAGCAGATAGATGACACAGAACTTTATCAGCGGAAGGATAGTGGCAGATGATAATGATAAAAAAAATTACTTTATTTATTTTATTACGGACCTCGTGTTCCCAATGCTGCGACTCTTGTTTTTAATATTGTATTGGTTACTAGCTGTTTGCCTGTGACTTCGTCCGCATGGACTACACACAAAACCGTGTATAACCTATATATATTATTTTAAATTTTTATTAAAACCCATTCAGCCTATTTTACGAGAAAGAGTAACAAATATCCCTACTTAAAAACTTTCGCGTTTATATTATTAATTCGCCGCAATTCAAATGCGTAAATTAGCTTAGTTAGCTAGGACAGTTAGTCCCAATATATCAGTTTTATCTGTCTCTCTGTGCTTTGGATGTTGTTATGCTCATGATGGTGCTGATAAATATAATTTATGAAGTGGTATTTTTTTTTTTCAAACTCTTTGACTTCAACTGTTATTAACTAGTAATACTAACGTACAGTCAACAGCTGTGGCGAGTTGAAAATAGAATGCAACAGACGACGCAAATGTGAAATACAAACCAAGTTCAAAGATCTTAGCTGGAGAAATATTTGGAGCGTTGGTTTTATGTATAGTTTATAGACGGACTTGAATATTTTTCAACACGAATCAGAATTACACCACTCCGCACTCCACGGTACGTCGATTCGGGTACTTATACTTGATTTAATTGATCTGGTGTCGTTCAGAATGATTTTAAGGGTTTTGTGACCAGTGTGTTTGCATGAAACGATTAAGGAATAGGGAGGTAGGAAAATAAACCTGTAAGAACCGTGAGTTATGGCACTCGGTATCACACACACTCTGCCTGCCACGTAGAGGCTCTGGCGTAAAGATATGTAGCTGTTGATATGCTTTTTTTCGCTTCACGGTGTTTCTTGTTATGAAAACTTGAAGGACAGATTTTGCAAGGCAATTACAAAACTTGGCCTTAAAACCATTTCGCGCCACAATTCCCTATTCGTTACATTGCCAGACGCTACGATCACAATTCATCAATTAAATACTTTTTTTACTTGAAATCTTCTTATGTATAAAACAATCTGTCTGTATGTAACAGATTCTCAAAATGTACTAAAAAGATTTTCATGTGGTTATCGCCTTGAAGAAAACGTTACTCAAGGAAGGTTTTAGTTTATAACTTGGCCATTGTTACTACGGGAGAAGACGGGAGAGATCGCTAGTTACATATGACATATTCGTATGAGGTGAAGAGTGACACTAGCCAGCAGCAGTGACGACATCCGGCTGAGGACGGTGAACAGGTTGAGTCAATTCAAAAAAAAAAAGAATTCAAAGCTAGGCCGTGAGACGTACATCTATATACTACATAAATAAATCCCGGTAAGTATTGCGTTTATAAAATGTTAGGTACAATTTATGAAAAAATTAATGATGATATACGACGAAATCTTTCCGGGTGTATTTCTTTTCGTTATACAATATATATATATATATATATATATAATATAAATATATACCTATTCGTAACTGATATCATAATATAATTTAAAAACATGAGCTGCCGCTGCCGATGAACTAGACGAGAAATGTATTTATTTATACAGAGTGAGACACGTTTTCAGCACAAACTATACAGAAATGCAACATATTTTCCAGATCAAAATACTGGCTAAACGCGCCATTATTTGTTTAAAAACCAGTACTCGAATTTAGAAACGTGGTTCCAATTTCCTGATTGTATTCGTAACAATAACCATTCACTTAATATTGAAAAACATACAGTTTCTGTAGTGAATTCGATATTGCATATCCATAGAATGGCCTTACACTCCGTAGCCTGCTGGGATCGCATATTCAAATATCCAAATTCCAATCGAAACGATGGCTGAATGCATCATTAAAAAATATATATTCAAATTTCAAAAGTAGAATCGAAATTAAACAAAAGGAACGTTTAATTTATCATATAAAAATGTAAATGCGATGGGCGCTACGTGTTGATCATATTAGCACAGCTCGCAACCTCGTGAACTGTCGCATGACACTCATGTGGGTCAAGGAGGGCACTCTAATGAATCTCCTATTCATGCCATACAATAAAAGGTAATGTCTCATACAACCTACATTATTGAGCAAATGCGTTAACTTGGGAATTCCGATGATCAAAATTACATTAAATTACAAAAATGTCGTTATACATGCATTACATAAAAAGAGATCTACTTTAAATTCTTTTATGTTTCGTCCTGTAACTAATAAGTTGACACGTTTAATTAAACTTTTTGAAGTAAAACCTCTTTACGCACTACGTACGACGTGGGGAGTAAGCTTGGTGAATGTGTGACAAGAGAGTTACGCAGACGATGCGATCGGAAGTTGATAGGGTTATATGAGATAGTACTATTACTTTATTCGCAATGAACGTTGAAATTAACAATTCAATCTTGGCTTAAACCCAGGGAAATTTTGATGCATGAAGGAATTAAAGATGTGATGTGAGTACTTTAACATAAACAGTGTTGAAATATTTGATTTCTTTGGGCGAAAATGACGGGACATTAAAATATCATCAGAGATATACGTACTTAAATCCGACGTTACTACTGACAGTCGAAATTTGATTTGAAATAATCCAAAATTTGTAATAAAAATTTACCTTTTCACAAATATATTCGGGGTCACAGGTGAAACTAACAGAGTCAGACATGAAATAGAGCCTAAAATGATTCTAGACAATTTATATCATTCAAATAAGTTATAACGTGCAATCTGAGAGTATTATGAAATACTAGGTGTACCACACGGTTTTTTCCACGTACAAATTTACTTCGAAAAACTTCGGAATAAAAAGCATTTTTATAAAACAATCTGTCGGTATATTTGTAGATAAAGTACGATTTTACGACCGGTCTGTCGAACAAAAATGGCTCGTGAACGAGAGATGTGGCGGTCTTTGGGAGGAGATGCTGCTCCAGCAGTTGACATCATGTGGTTGATGATGGAGATGATTCTACGTCGTAGAATATTACTAAGCCCCGACCCGAAAACAGGAGTGTTATAAGTCTGACATACACACGAGCATGTGTGTATTTGTGAGTGTGTCTGGCATCGCGGTGCCCAAACGAGTGGACCGATTTGTATAAAAATTTTTTGGTAGAAAGGTGGCTCAATCGAGCGTGTTTTTAGTTATGTTGCATCTAAATAAGTGCATCTATCGCGTACAAGGCTTTTTACATTTTTAATTTGATATACTACTATGTACGACTACAATGTAAGCTTCTTTACGCGTTGAACTTTTAACGAAATGTTTACACAAAATGGTCCTCTTGTTTTTTTTTTATTTTCCAACCTAACCTCAGGCTTATACCAATCAAATTCCCAACAAGTTCGGTTCCATTTATTAAAGTCGGGGCTGGCAATTAATCACAATCTTGTATTGTCCGAGTTATAAGCCTAGCGAAGGAAATTACACTCGAGAACTTTTAATCAGTTCAGATCGTAATAAATCACGGCGTAAACTTAACATCCCCGAGGCGCTGTGGTTGGTTTTACCGAGCATACCATATATAAGTAACTACCCTTTTCTTGACTGCTCTATGTTAATGGAAGCGTCCAGTGCAGCTTCAACGGTTACTATAAGTCGCGTCGGGCGACGGTCTAGGTGTGATTGTTGTCGATAGGGGGACCGACTCCCCACCTCCTCTCCTGCAGATGCATTCGGATAGTTATTTAAGATAAGCTAACGTAGCCACTATTACTGCATTATTTTGGGGCTAAAGGAACTCGTTTAGCTATCATGATTGGGGTGTAACTAGCGGGTTCGAATTAGATATGACAACAGGGGATCGTGTTGTCATGACGGTGATGTTCCACTAGGAAAAAAGTATTTTTTTTTTCAAAGATTGGCCATTTGGTGTACCTTTAATAAGCCCGAAAAATAAGATAATATTGTAAAGGGAGTGCCATTTCTGCCGAATATGGCCATATTCATTACTGCGGCCGGTGGCCGCCTGGCATGTATGGGTGAAGGTTTGCTTCATCATCAGGCTGATTGCAGACTATCAGTTGGTCATGTGTAAGGTAGGATGTCTCTCGCCCTCTACATCAGTGTTAAGTAATGTCTACGTTGTCTGTAGTGTCTGTCTATTTGTCTTTGTAGTCATAGTACAGATGTTCATAGGTGTTAGATCAATCAATGAGATTTTTATTATCATTATTACAAATCGTTATCTTCAGCTTGTTACCGCCCACAGAGACAGTGCCAGCTACTTCGCTTGTATCGTCGCTCCACCAAGCTAGATAGCGTCCTTCGCTACGCTTGTCAAGAACTCCAATTGCCTTCCTCAACACTCACGCGACACTTCTCTAATACAGAAGCTATTATTTTTTTAAATAATAATATTTAAAAATGTAAAAATCCTTAGCGGTGTTAGGCAGGATAAAATAGTAAGTCTTCGCGTCAGCGAACATGCTATAAGTAGCTGCCAGTGTTACGTGTCGTTCCCGTGTACTGCCTATAATATTTTATAGATAGCTTTATGAATCGGCAGTCCCTGTGTCTTTTAAATTGTTACTATTCTTAATAGATTTTTAATGGAGATTATAATGTTACAGGTACATAATGATTGCGCACCACAGCTGGTACGCGCGGGTGTACCGCAAGCACAACATCGCGCTCATGATAGTCTTCAGCTGGATGTTCTCTTACGGCATGCAGATACCGACGCTCATCGGAATCTGGGGTAACCTTATCTTTATACTGTACTTTAACTGCCTCGTAAAGCCGTCGGACTTACGACCGATACTCCTCCATTGAATTGCATGGCCATTTCTTCGAAACAGAAGAATTAGAAAATAGAGTGTGCGCTTGTGTCTGCATACCTGTTTTTAGACTATAGCACTTATTTATTTCTTCGTTATCTAATGTGTCTAGGTGGCCTTTTTCTTGGTTGTATAAGATGTTCCATAGTTCTTAAAAAATATGTCATAAAAATTCTTTTGAATTTGAAAACCAACCCATTGTCACTACAGCGAGCTTATTTCTCGCGTGATTGACGGTCATCGTGGACATTCCTAGTTGTATCAGACAAGGAGACACCCAGCATAGCACGCACGCTCAGCAGCCCGTTGAGCTGTGGCAAATTTACGGACCATTCCAAAATTTAGAAGAATAAGATTTAAAGAAAGTGACCGATGAAGGCTGCTGTTGACGTTGATAATAAATATGTATGTGTTTGTAAAATACTGCCCGCTTTGACAAAACACGATACGACAACTAGGACCAAAGAAACTTCGTGACTTTAGTGTTGACAATATAGTTAGGTAATAAAGGAGTATTCAGCAAGATTGACGGTTGTTTCTATTTTTTTCGGAGGGATCTAGTGCTGGTTGGCGGCGCTTGTCCAACCTCAAGAGTTCGACTGACTAGCGAAGACTTTTGTGTCTTCAGGTTTAGATAATCGTTTGTTTCTATAGCAACGTTGCATTGAACGGCTTAAATGCTTAATATATATTATTTCACAGGCTATATGATTTTTTTTACGTTAATTAAAGACAAAAATTAAGACATTACAAAAGTCGCTGATTGTATTCAGTACTCGATTCTGATGCCGATTATATAAAAAATAGGTATCCAAAATTCTTATTGTCTTTGAAATTTCTTACGGTACGGTTATCTAGACCGGACGGCCGCTATTCGCCCGTACAGGTGACGCGACCGGGGTATTTACCTTTTGGAAGTTACTAGTTTCTATCGATATCATGCGTTATCCATATTTTCTGAAAATAACGACACTGAATTGGGGAAGTTTACTGTGTACACAAACAATATTTTCGTTTAGTAGTTTTGTTTATTACAAACAGTCCGCCCTGGCTTCGCACACACAAAATATGGCAAAAATGTGTTGATTTAAAAATACGAGCCTGATAGACTTTATGGCGGGGGAAAACTTACAAACAATCAATATTTTTTTTCTTTACAATATTAATATAGGACCAATTTGAAAATTAACTCTGTATGAGCTCTCCAATGCCTCCTAATTGACTTTTTTATAGTAGACAAACGAGCAATCGGAGCCTTTCTACGACCACTGACGCCCATGAACATCACCATAATTTCGCCTATGCGTTGCCCTATTTTACACCCCCCCCCCCTCCCCAATGGGTAACCGGATACTCACAGACTGCACGAAACGCGACACCGTAGGCGTCGCTTACGGCAGATCACGTAAGCGAGAGGTACGTGAGGAGAGGATGTAGCGTCATTCTTTATATTGAATATTGGATATTTAATCATTGCCTCTCAGGGAAAACTACTGCTTGATATATTATTGCAAAAAATATTTTTATCCCGAAACATTGATCATAAATTATTTTTATTGTTATCAATAACGATGAGAATTTTTCATCGCAAAGCTTCCTCGGTTCAATAACTAATTCAATATTTGATCACAAGAACCTTTGCGAGTCGCAACATTAATTTACTCTTAGTTATATTTTTAAAACTCGTTTTTT
>JAFELO010001903.1:487210-564458 GCA_017140195.1 Eumaeus atala
TATATTCGCTTTGATAAATGCAAAAGAGAAATATATATATAATCGTTAGATATTCACATCAATAAACGTTGTACGGTAACAATATATTTGGAAATGGCATAACCACGTGTTTACACGCGCGTAGCTCCGATGCTATTAGTTGTAGCGTCACGGCATATAACATATGGCCTTCCTCCACAAATGGACTATTCAATACGAAAATAAATTTCCAATTCGGCAGTAGCTGCGGTTCCAGTAGATCCTGGGACTACCGTGTTCACACAAACAAACAAACTCTTCAGCTTGTTAGTACAGATATAATTATTTTGTTATCACCTAGGCCCCAGGTGGTATTTCAAAGTGAACTGAAAACTAGGTGGTTTTTCTTTATATAATAGGGGGGCGAACGAATAATTGGAGCCTTTTTACGACTACCGACGCTCCTGAACATCGACATAATTACTATGCCGATGCGTTACCCTCCTTCCCTCCCTCCTCTTATAGGTCACCGGCTACTCGCAAAAAGCACTAAACGCGACACTGAAGATGTCACTTTGCGGCGGTATTATGTGCATAATTAATTCCTTTGCATAGGAGGAAGTAGTGTCATGCACTATGCATGGCACTACTTCCTCCTATGCAGCATAGCACTACCTCTTCCTAATACATGCAGACAGCTTCTAGCAGACAATTCAATTCGTACAGTAAGTAAACTAAAGTATACCGACGAAAACAAGCACACTTCATAAAAGTTGTTTAATTTTTCTTTTTTCAGCTGTAAAAATGTTATATCCGTATCTGTAATTTGAATTTATTTCTCATTTTATGTTTTCTTCGTAATATTTTCTATTGTTCTCATGTATTCTTTTATATGTTTTTTTCTTTCTAAACAGCTTTAGGTAATATCTTATACAGAGTCGACATCTTTTCGTCATATTACATGTTTATAAAATCCTACGAGACGAGACGGTTGCCAACAGCCGGCATTTTGAAAATAAAGTAGGCCTGTTTCGTGGGAATACTGGGAATTTCCAACGACTGTAAATTAGGGGGATCTTTTTATTTTATTTTCATTGAAGACACCCTGAAGTTATACTTAACATTTTAGTGTTCCAAGAGGTCACTAATGCGTTATAACAAAACTCTCAATGTATTAAATAGCTTTTTTATATTGTTAGTGTCGTTTTTGTACAAACTTAGATATTTCTGTATTCAAAACTTCTTCGCGCCAACCCGGCAGGCATGTATCGAGTTCAGCTCGCCGCCTCCTTTTTGGTCTGCCGCGTCGCCTCTTTGAGTATGGATACAGTGGCATTTTTTAATATATTTTCACGTTTCGCGCGGTTTGTGAGCAGCCGGCCCTTTGGGGGTGAGGGGGAATGAGGGCAAAGCATCGGGATAGTAATTATGTTGATGTTCATAGGTCGGAAGTCGTAAAAAATATTATTGGGCCGGCACGACCGGGGAGGTACATCTCGCTCGCATCACACGCTCTTGTAACTGTTATACTGTAGTGTTTCGTGGGGTTTGTGAGTAGCCGGTGGCCGGGAGCAGAGCAGGAGGTAGGGAAATATGCATGAAAATAATGCGGATGGTATGGGTGTCGATAGTCGCCACAGGGACTGATTGCTCGTTTGCACCCTCCAGTTCTTAATTTCCTCCAATATAATAGACATACAGCCCGCAACATTTACAACCCATCACACGCCGAAATTCCTCCACAATCCACTGAGATATAAAAATTCACATCTGATATGTTCGTATATCATACATCAGGGTACGCTTCGCCGATACATCATTTAAAATTATTGAGAAATTATGGAAATCTCTACCCAGTACGTTGCTACTAGCCGAATGACAGTCGTTATTTAGTTTTTTTATAGTATAAAACAAAGGAGCAGTCGGAGCCATTCGATGATCACCGAAGACACCCGCATAATCGTTATGCTGATGTACTGCATTCGCATCCTTCTCCCGTCACTTCCCGTGTTGCATAAAAGTGCTGCGAATGGCGTTGTCATGCTCTGTAATTATTTATACACTGAAAACTCAACTCCGCATATCTACACAAATTGTATGAAGATGAAGAGTCTGTTTGTCTGTTGGACGCAATAATTTAGGGAACTGCTGGCTCGTATTAAAAAAATATTTCTACGTTAAATAGTTAATTTATCGCCTAATAGGAACGGAGTTACACGGGTGCAACATGGTTGTGATGCTATGCTAAGAATAATATAAATTCTATTCCTCTTGTGAAATCTTCTATTCAAAAAATCTTCTATCATGACGAAGGTGACAGTACAGGTTAAGGAGTACCTTAAGTATCGTAAGGACTTGTGTCACAGGTACTTGAATACGGAAATATATTTAATACATATTTTTTATATATTTAAGAAATCTTATATATTTAAGATTTTTATTACAGAAATACATATAATACTAACATAAACATCCATGACCTGGGCGGTATCCGAACCAGCGACCTTTGGCGTAACACGCGGACTAACCACGTTGCCAATGTAGACAGCCGGTTCTCCTTTACATGAATTGCTCATTTAAATTTCATATTGGAAAATATTCCTAATTACGTACATAAAGTACATTTATGTTTCTATATATGTTAATGGACCGTTTAAAGTATAACAGACATTGGAATATGTTCATTGCCCGGGACAAGTCAGTGATTACTTCAGACGCAAATACTGGGCGAGCGAATCAACATTAAGGCCATGATCTAAGCAAATTATGTTAGAGTCCCTAGGGAAATAACTACGCTAATTAAACTCTATTTGCTGTCAAGTGTGTTATATATTAATAATACTATGTTCTAAGTGTAATATTACATATATATTGTATTGTTATTAATGTAAAATTATTAAGAGATAATGCCAGGCTTACAGCCAAATTAGGAGGCGCGACAGGGACCTCTCGCTCACATGGTAATGCTGCAAACAGACACCAGCGTGTGGTTTGTGAGTTTCCGCCACCCAATGGAAGGGGAAGAAAGAGGGTGGGCTACACAATAGCATAGCCATTGCGCCCACCGAAATAACCCATTTGTTTTAATTACGCGTTTATTAATTTATTAAGAACTACCGACTAAAGAAAGAGGATTCGGTTTCTAGTGAGGGCAGATGTCTGTTCCCTGCTAGAATCTTATTGGCTTGATTCGGTGTCGCTACACTCCTCGGAACACGAGTGCCACTAAATTAAAGCAGTTTAAGCAGTCGGTAGTTTTGTTTTTTAATTTATTTTATCTTCAATTTATTTTAGTGCTATTTTAGTTTAAATAACACTATGTTGAAAACGTAATCGTAAAAGTCAATTAGAAGTCATCTGATTGGCTTAAGACAATGTCTGTCATCTGAAGTATAAAATCTGTGGTATATATGTAATGATAGCTGGTAGATGTGGAAAAAAAATACGGTATAAGACTCAAAGACTTCAACACCGCCGCATATTCAATGAACGTTATCACATATGCTTCAAACTTTCGAGCATCGACTCGAAAAAAATTGTTAGTTCAAATGGTACCAGTGGCGGTATACGAGAGAGGTAGAGTATTAGACTTATGCCAATGTCTGCGTCCTAAGGACGGATAACCCATTTCGTAGTTGTGTGACATTGACGATATTTCTAATGACGTATTTTCGCTCAGGTAAATTCGACTACGATGCAGAATTGGGCACGTGCTCAATAGTTCCCGACGACAACGGCCGATCAGCTAAGACGGCGCTCTTCGTGATTGCCTTCATCGTCCCGGCGCTGCTCATCTTCATATGCTACGCTAGAATATTCTGGGTTGTCCATAGGTAAGTACCACATAACAATAATATCGTCCTAGACGTATTTCGGCTACAACCACCAAGTCTATTGAAACAAGTCATGTACTAGGATATATTATAGTGATCTAATGTCTGCGCAGACACGAGTGCACTCTCTATTCCCTCATACTCATATTCCGGTGGGACGACAAAGCGAAACGACAGAAGAGAATTTTCGTAAGAGGTAGTGCCATGCATAGTGCATAGTGCATAGTGCATACTGCATGACACTACATCCTCCTATACAACGGAATGGGACCGGGACGACCGGGGAAATACCTCACGCTTACTTGATAGCGATGTAAAGTGACAGCGTCGCTGTCGCATTTCGTGCGGTTTGTGAGTAGCCGGTGGCCCATTGGGGGAGAGGTGAAAAGCAGGGCAATGCATCGGCATAATTATGCTAATATTCACACGCGACATTAATCGGTGAAATTTTGCTCTTTTACACCCCTATACTATAAAAAAAGCAGAATCAACGGATAAACATGCTCTCCGTGGCATGGGTGCTGTTACACACCGTCAGTTAAAAAACTAAGTACCACATAGTACTTAAATGAAGGGAAATCATAGAACCAACATGTGGCTAATATTAAATCTAAGTTAGTCAAATCCTTTATTATACATCATCTCTGCATACACGAGGCACCGACCGCAACTGATGCTGCTGCACGCCAGTCATATGTGACTGTCCGCGTGCACACGTATGCGGCGTGTTTTAGGCTAGCTGATTAGACTGATTTCACATGTATCCGGGAGACCCGCACGGGCTCCAGAAAGGTAACACACGTGCGGCATACGTATCTCCCGTGTGTCTTTCTGTACCGGACTCCCGGACACTTGTAATCCAGCTTAACAAAATATTCCGAACATTTGTAAACCAGCTTGACAGAATTGGCAAAACAAATCGTCAATATAAGTATCTAATGCGTATATAAGCTACTGTAGTTCGCGGCCATAGCCATCTGTGGCACTAAACAACTCTTACTGAACAATATGCACTACTATGTCGTATTAGCAAACAAGATAAAATATATATTTATAGAGCGTGTAAAACCGTGGGCAGCGACTAGTATAAAATTGTGTGGTCTTAGTAAATAGCAACTGGATTATTTCCAATCAAACGCCAAAGTAAACACATCGCAAATAATCAATCATTGATACGTCTGACAAAAGAGATAGATTTATAAGATGAAAGGGCAATAAACGTGTTAGCTTTTGCTTGGAGATCCTTGTGAGATGAGCTTTACTTTTTTTTTTACTCGACTGTGGTGGTGGTGACTGCGTTCAGTATTTACGGATATGGGAGTTTAGTGGTAATCGAATGAAGTGTTAAAAATCACTGTTTTTCATTTTTATTTTTTTGCCTAAACAGAAAAAAGCACTGTCTTTTCATAGATAACTGTTTATAAATGTTAATAACTGTTACAGGCGAAAAGGCTTAGATTGGCATAAAGAATCCACCTTACTTGATTCGCTTGCCCTCTCTTTCCTTTTAGGTAAAGAAACTGCAACAGTGAATTAAAAACATAATTATACATATGAAACTGCATAAAGTGGTTTAAAAGGGTACAAACAGAATCGTTTGTGTTTAACAACATTTATGAAAGTGTTGTTCAAGGTTTTTATTAAATACAGTACATGTGTTCGTATTTATAGTTTATTAGTCACGCACGGTAGTCAAACATTTAATATGCTGATCATAATCGCATGACAGTTACACAATTTTGAAAATAAATTAAATTTAACATGAAGTAAAAAGTTAAAATTCATTAAAAAATATCTGGTCCCATAGAATAATAATAAAATAATAATAATTGTTGATAAGGATCTGTATCTTGTGCTCCAGGCCTCCATGTATAATAATAAATATTATTTCGATGCACATTTTAATGAACAATTATTCATAGTTAACATACTGTTACAGTACGTATTGAATATGCCTCCACGAGTACACTTTAGTACATCACTAGCATGTCTATGACGCAGGACTACCGAAATCGCTCAGCGCCGCCAGTACAATTATCGGCTAGATAAAAAACGAATACATGTACTCGTACTCAAAACAACATGCTATTCGTGCAGTAAATCCCATAAACCGTATTGAAATTAGATATGTAATATATAAAGTTTACGACTTTACGCTAGAGCCGGATTTATCGACTGTACCAAACTCTAGACAGTAAAAACTGTTAACGTTTCATGTGATCAAAGGATTGTATTGCTAACTTTACACAAATACGTATGTCAGAAGTCGTCAGTACACGAAGGACGAGAGCGCGAGAAGGTGAAAGGGGAAAAGTTAGGGGCTTCACATTCCAATAATGTATAGTAATATGTACAATGTAATATAAATGTAGGTCGCCTTTCGTGCGTTTGAACCAACAGAAAAGCAATTAATTACTAAATATGTGTAAGGTTTTGCATTGGTATTACACCTGTTTACGGCATTATTATATTCAAGGTACTAAAAATACCAATTGTAAAATAATATGAAACAGCGACAGAGTTAGGGAGACTGAGAGTGGAAAACCGCCGCCGTTTTTTTCGTATCTCGGATTTCTCCGCACGGATTCAGCTCATCGGCCGCCACCATGGACTTAAGCACGGAAAACGCGTGGCCTCATAAGAGACCAATTACGTAGCAGGAACGGCGCAGGCGGTGTAAGGAGCGCCGCATAGTCTCGCGACCGGCTTTGGTTCCTCCAGTTGCGGGGATCATTACTGCACCAACGGCAGGTACTACAACAGAACCGAGCCCTAGTGCGGCAACTGCGGCAGTCACGGCAGCCAAATCTGGGTTGATGGGTAGGAGCAAAATTCATATGCTGGATATCGTGGTCAGCGCAACTAAATTTAAAATGAATGCTTCAAAACGGAACGTAATAAACCAGGCTAGCCAAAGCGTTTTAACTGTAGTTGCTGCATCGACAAAGCTGAAATACGCGCAACTAGAACTGACAATGAGCTCCGGTAACCAGCAAACATCTGCTCATTTCCATCGGACGGAAGCGACCGCAGGGCCAGCCAACGGTAGTCAAACCTGCTAACCAGGGTCAAACAGTACTGTCTTACCCAAACACAGAGGACATAAAGACTTCCGAGGCACCAAGGCCCAAGGTCGAGCTGCAGAAGGCAGTAAAACCTGGTATCTTGGGCACTCCAGTGTAGAGGATATGCCAAATTGGTAATTCTGGCATAGCGGTCAGGGCTGCTACACACACACACACCTGCAGCCGCCGAGAAACTTAAAGCGGCTGCCATACCAACTCTGAAGGGTTCGGTGCCCAAGGCTCGTCGTCCTTTGGTGGTCATCCGTAACTTAAGAACGGACCCGACAGAAGATAGCTTTCTTTAAGACCTATGGGCACGAATCTTTAGGACGATCCTGAATGGACCAATGAGAAAGTTCGTTCAAACTGCAAGGTTGCCTACAAGAAGGGCGGTCGTAACGGTGGGCGTTTTCGTGATAAATTGGTTGGCCTTGATCGTGTATATATTGGCTGGGACGAAGCTGATGATGACTTGCTGCAACAAATGCCAACAACATGGACACCCAGAGAAATACTGTAAGGCAACCGAAATGGTATGCGGTAAAGTGGATACAGGACATCGTAAAGCCGTATGTCAGTTACAAAGTGAGTGCTACGCTACCTGCAAGCGTTTTAAGCGCAAAGAGGCAGGCACTCGTGTAACCAACTCTGCGACTTGCCCAGCACGTATATATGCGGAACAACAGGCAGTCAACGTGACTCAATATGGATAAGGAGGGAAATATTATTTCGATAGGACAGCCCAATCTTCAGGGATCGGAGGCATCTGAGCAGCTTGTTAGTGTCATTGAAATGAACTTAGATTTCGTTCTTGTTCAAGAACAGTATACAACTTCGGGCATAACAAGACTGACTCAGTGTGGAGGTACTCCGAAAGCTGGGATTTTGGTCAATAATGACAAAATTGCGTTTACGCTGCTCCACCATCTGAATTCCGAATGTTGCACTGTCATGCATATCGATTACCAAGATTTCTGCATATACATAGTCTCAGCGTAATTTCAGTATTTACATGACATAGCGTGACATCTCGAACACCTAAGTTATATTCTGGATCACCTAACTGGAAAGCCTATACGCATTGGCGTAGACAGCAATGCGCATTCACCACTCTGGTTTTGTGAACGTCGTCAATACACGGGGCGAGGGCGAGACATAGAGTACAGGAAGACCCAAATGGAGGGCTTCATATTGAGCAGAGGTCCATTCATTCACAACAAGCAAGGCCAGCCTCCAACATTCAACGGACCAAATGGTTATTCTAATGTGGATCTGACACTCACGACAGGAGGAATACCGATATCAGAGTGGCGCGTACACGAAGGTGTTAGCTTAAGCGACCATCAGGTAATTACATATCAGGTGTGTAGTAGCATATTAAGACTGATGTCGACAGAAGAACCATCCTTTAGACTAGCCTTTCGCGAGAGAGGGGTACATTGGGCCTACTTTCCATCGATGCTATGTTTGTGAATGGGCAAACTAGACTCCAGGAAACCCGCAAATGAACTCACCAAGCAGTTTAGTGACATCCTTACACAAACTGCCAAAATAAACCTCGGATATCGCAAGGATGAACTGAACTGAACTCCCCGTTCAGGAGGTACGACTGGTGTAGCCCGTCTCTGGACCGTCTGCACCGTAATGTCAAGGCCGCACGACGATATTGGCAAAACTCGAGACGAGGAAATCCCACAGACGATATCTCACTGCTGGCAGCCCTATGTTTAGCCAGACAAGAACACAAAGTGGCCATGAAAGACGCTGAAATTAAACATTTTAGAGATATTTCCGAGACGGGAAATGAAAATCCTTGGGGTTTGGCATACTGAGCCGCGACTGGTAGATCTCGCCCTCCGAAGAATTGTCATTTATGGCGGAAAACTCCTAGAAGGCTATTATGACAACATCGAAACTGCTATGCATCAGCTCCTGTACTTCCTATGCCCAGATGATACAACAGAAATTGACAAGTGCGAGGGGCGACTGCATGCTCTTCTTCCGGTAGGGATTCAGATGATCCTTCCCGCAGTACATTCGATCACTCTATTAGAAACTAACCAAATACGACTTGTATTCGGATTAGATGGAAACACTCGAAATTATCAGGAATGCCTGGACGGCTTCTTCCGGAGAAATGATGTCGATATACACAGCGTGTATCAAAGACGGGGTCTTTCCAGATATCTGGAAGATACGTTAATTGATAGTGCTGCCAAAGGGAAATGACAAGTTATTAACAGATCCGAAGGCCTACCGGCCGACTACTTTACCGCCGGTTCTAGAAAAAAATTTAGAAAGTCTCATAATTAGTTGCGCTCCCTGTTTGCATCGTGGTATTTCTGAAAATCATCACCTTAGAGAGCGCTCAACTGTAAGCACATTAAAATCAGTGTTCGAGATAGTAGATAATTCCACGTATAAGTACGTCCAGCTCGTCCTTTTGGACATCTCCGGAGCCTTCGATAATGCATGGTGGCCAATGACTCTGTTAAAAGCGAAAACTACCGGCATCTCTCCGAACATCTATCAGACTGTCGTAAGTTACTTCTGTAATCGTTATGTTGTCTTCACGGCTGGCCACCGCACGCTTTGGAAGGTTTCCACAATGGGATGTCCCCAGGATTCGTAATTGGGGCCCACTATGGAAACTCCTCCTGGACGGTATCCCTAAATTATCAAGACCAGAGGGTGTAAGCTTTGTAGCAAACGCAGACAATTTGATGCTTGCGATCGAGGCACCGTAGCGCGCCGTTATCGTATAGAAATTTTCCACGATCTTGAACAGTTTATCGGATTGGGGGACCCGTAATAGGCTAACATTTCCCGCAGCCAAGATCCTTTGCGCTGCGTGCGGTTTTGATGGGCGAAAAGGCTGTTTCGGGATGTGTCTCTACCTTCTCGTGGGGTGTGAAGTACCGGGCACTTAGGCTCCTGTACCACGGAACATATGTTGCAATCCTGACATATGCTGCAGCGCTTTGATGTCGACGCTCTCACTTGTGTGTTGTACGTAGTGCATTATTACACACCCAAAGACCAGCTTTACTTTTGACGAAGGCCTACAGGTAATGCAGCAGTGCGGCGCTACCAGTATTGGCCGGCGTTCTGCCTGCCGATCTGGAGGTTCTTCGAGCGGGACGCGTGCAGGAGGAATGCGTGGGGCTCAAGGGCAAGGAGAGTAAGGAAAATAAGATCGTGGACGACGTCATCTCCACTTGACAGTCACGCTGGGCCGCGTGTGCCGACGGGAGGGAGCTGTACTGCTTCTTTACAGAAATTATAACGCGTCTGGCATATCAATGGGTGGAACCTGAGTACTTTATTTCGCATATACTAACAGGGCACAGGTGCTTTAGAGGCCGCGCACAGGACGGCGTTATGTAACCTGCCATCATGGTCATGAAGCTGAAACCAGAGGCCATGTACTGTGGGAATGTGACTTGTACAAAAACGAGCGAAACATAATGTTGGACAGCACCGAACGGAAGACAGTGGGCCCAGTCTATCATCAGGATTTGGTCGCAACGGAACAGAGCTTTAGGCAATTGAAGACATTTGCGCATACATGGCACGTGAAGAGGAAGGATAGGTAACGACATAGCTGCATCGAGATAATCAGGACTGACGAGGCCGATGACAACTTCTGTCTGTGGTGTCAGGCCCCAGAAATGGGAGAGTTGAATAACGAGAGGGCACTCAGATAATGTGTAGGGAGTCAAGAAGTGCACGTCGTGGGACAGAGCCGGTGAGCAAACCCCCGTGCATCTCCCATGATTCGCTCCGTATACCGAGAGGTGGGTAGGAGCATGGGTGGAGGTGGCTAAGTGTTCTAAGTCTACAGACCTTGTTTTTTAATATTAGAAGATACGATTCTTTCTCACTCCTTCTTGGTTACTTTAAAATGAACATAGGTTAAGTTTTATCCTTAATCAACTATATGAGTCTTCTTCCATCTGCGGAAAAAATGGGATCCCTTTATTTACAGTCACTTATGAAATGCATCACCTGATGCGATTAAAAATTTTGTTAATCCATATAATAAAGCCGAAGAGGTTTTTGTTCGATTTTTTGAACGCGTTGATCTCAGTAACAACTGGTTTGATATTAAAAAAAATTCAGTGTAAGATGTGATCTATCGATCACTTGTCGAGGCAGGTTATACACTGTATTATGTATACTATGGTGCAAATAGGAAACGTAAGTGAAACCGCGGGGCTCTGTTAACAAAAAGAACAATAATAGTGGCATAAACATTGTGAGTAGTAACGAGATTAACATTATTGATTTTGTGTTTACATAGGGCGAGGATATTATCTGAAAGCGTCCTTTGATGTGCAAAATCAAATTCCTTGTTTGTCAACAAACCAATTTTGGCAGGCCAATGACAGCCACGGGAAACATAGATAATATATACCCAATGTTCATCTCTATAACACTGCTAGTTTTCTGATAAATCTACAAATATTCTATGCACGAATGGGAAGTTTGTGGAGTATAACAAATATTGGTTTTACGGTTTGTGTATATGAGAGGGGATATAAAATTAAGTGGAGACCTTGGTCCTTATTTCATGAAAGCGATCGCGATATACCCTATGGTGATGCTAAGATACATCTGTGTAAATACATACCTATTACCCACCTGCGATAGTAGAATAAGTAAAGATAGGGTAATGTATTTGAAGCGTAGATATATGTAGATTTCTATAGTCCGTGCCACACCCTGAAAAGTTTGATGAGATGTATTTAGATTCGTATTGGTAACGCGAGTCACATTGTGCACGTTCTAATAAATTATAATAAGTCAAGTGTTTCTATGGTCAGGTTAATTTATAACTCTTTATATAGTGAGGGATACAACCAGTGTCTACATACATAACATCAAAACAGTGACTGTGATAATCTTAGAGCTCGCTCGGGAAAGCATTGTAACGCCTCAGCTTTTAGGATTTGTTACTTTTTTTGTTGACGCGGGGAAACGCATTTACGTGCCTTCACCGGCCCTGGGTGGAGTCCAATGGTGTGTGAGACTCGCGGCACATGATAGTGCCGAATATCCACAAAAAACACCGTGAGTGCCTCCCTTGGTGAGGTACCCCGGAACGACAATCATCAGGGCACCTCGACGGCTAGTCAGCCCCCTAAGGGACCTACTCCACCTCCACAGATGAGGATGCCCAGCACTACAGGACAACCCCACCGACTTTGGGACGGTGCAATGGGGTGAGTTTCCCATCCTCGCCCCTTGCCCCGTGCGTAAATGCGCCACATCCTCTTGCTCTTAGGTCCCCTCTTCTTATAAAAGGAATACCGAGAGCGATTCCTCCTGATCTTTAAGCCCCCTCTTCTTATAAGAGGGGTGAAAAAAACTCCCTCGGTTCCACTGCCACGACAAGGCTTGAACCATGGTGGGGAGGATTTGTTACAGAACAGCCACTCAACCTCAAAAACTTCTCAGTTCGAACAACATAATATGCCGCTATATAAGCAGCTATTGTCAGGAGATACGCTTAAAGCGCCTCGCTATGAAGCACAGTCTTGAGGACCTGTAACAATCTACTCGTATGTGATCTATACAGTAAAGCAAAGGCACCTGAATAAAAAGTGCTAAGGGCCCGGCTCTAGCCTAACCCGGCACTGACATAATCATGATTGTTCTAGCTCTGAAGTAAGAATGCGCGAACACCAACGGTCGCAGCACGCGAGCAGCGGGACCCTCAACAACGGAGTGGAGAAGCGGTCCACGGTGAAGGACACGAGGGAGACGAAGGCGCGCCGCAACGAGTGGCGGATCACGAAGATGGTGCTGGCCATCTTCCTATCGTTCCTCGTGTGCTACCTGCCCATCACCATCGCCAAAGTAGCCGACAGTCATGTACACTTTCCAGGTAATTAATTGCATTTTTTATAGCACAGGGGGACATTTGCATTCGCTGTTTGATGACTACCGACGCCCATTAACTTCCACATATACAGATGCGTTGTCTGTCTTCTCCCCACTCCCCCCCCCTCAATGGACCAAGAGCTATTCAGTAGTCACAGACCGCACAAAACTCAACAACATAGCAATCACTGATAAAGCGGTATCATGTGAGCTAATTGTTCATATTGATATGTGAGTCCATGTGACTATAAATATTTACGTAGGAATGTATCTGCCTATCTATGGTTTATGTTACAAACTCCGGACTGAACGTCCGTAGTACTGTAGCCTTCCACTAAATGCGATATAAGTACGTTTTATAACAGTCAGCTAAGACATATGATAGGTTAAGTTTCACTTTAGCCGTCTATAAACGCGTAGCTCCGTTATCCTGTATGCCACCAGAGGCGCTGTAGCTTTCAAATTGATGAACCTATTCAATTTCGTAGCTTTATCTCGTTACATTATTGTGACGAAGTGTATTTTTGTGTGTTGCGCTCTGGCGCTATAGCTCACTAATGGATTAAGCGATTCAGTTGCGATTTTTTAATAGCACACAATATACTTCATTCTAAATTAGTAAATGTGCGGCACTGTGCCCCGGATGGTCTATCTAATTGCATTTTGTTTTTCTAGTATTCCACGTGGCCGGCTACCTGTTACTGTACGCGAGCGCGTGCGTCAACCCCATCATCTACGTCATAATGAACGCGCAGTACCGCGCCGCGTACGCTGCGGCGCTGTGCTGCCCGCGCCTGCCCGGCCTCACCAGCGGTGCGTATCCCTCTTCACCGCCCCGCGGCCGCACTTCGCTCGCCTCCTACATACGAACTTGAAGGTATCATCGCACACCATCACACACAATCGAATTTGTACAGGGCTAATAGAATGACATTAATTGTAAATGAAAGTTCTACATTGATGTCTTAGGTTTACGCGAATGCTATTCGATACAACGTATACATTGCACTACAACTAATTTTACGGATTTTATCGCGGTTTATTTAATTATCCACAGTAACCATGGTTGCTGTAATGCTTCTGATTCATTGCGCTAGTTGAATAATTAAATAAACCGCGATAAAATCCGTAAATGTAGTTTTATCATAATGAAAGTTCTATGGTTTAATTTGAAAAGTGCTAGCCACATGTAAAAAACAGTAAAACAACTAGTATATGGGTTGGATAATAATAGATAAAATAAATAGTAGCATAGGTAAGCTATAGCAGACGCAATGTTCGACCTCTAAAGCAGCGGCTAGCTGCAGCGATAAAACCTAAGTGCACCTGAGCCTTTAGAATCGTGAATAATTCTCAAAGATATTCAGGAAGTTTCCGTAAATGTATTTCATGTATATTACGATATAATGACATACTTAATTTATTACTAAATCATCATAATATTTCCCTTCAATAATTGATTATTGTACGAACGAGATGAGCATGCTTTCAAAATGATTTAATTTAAACCATGGTTCTGTTAAGATTATACTTTCATTAAATACTGAGACCAATTCAACCTCAGAAACCAAATCATTGACTTATAAAATACGAGATTCACGATTTCATATGGAACTGTCTGTACTGACAGGTAATCCGTGATAGTACGTAAACATACACTTTTGCAAATTCAACCTTACGCGCATGATTTTAAGTTGCTTTTACAAAGTACATAATTTGGCATGTGGACATCTTTTATACGGGAGGTTTTATGACTGTGTGTTTTGGTATTTGTGTAAATCAATGTAATTATGCTGAATTCACCTGACAGGTGGACCTCCTTTATTAGTCTTCAGCATTACCAGCCTTAACCGGTGGATACAGGCCTCTTTCAATGAACTCGAAGACGGTCGCTCTCCTGCGTCTTGCATCCATCCAGCACCAGCTACTGCTCGGAGATCATCTTCTCATTTCTCACCACTTCTCGCGCTCCGCTAGCACATACTATATCACTTATTTAGATCAACGATATTATTGATTAGTAGCAGTTGGTGATTGAAAATACTAAAATACTGTAAGCGGGATAGTTGTTGGTGAGAAGAGATGGAAATTACTTCCTATCAGGTCATCCACGACGAAACCCATTTTATAACACATGGTGACGAAATCGTCAGTTATTAGTTGCATATATATATATATTCGCGGTTGGGTTGTCGCCGTTTCATTGTTGTGTGGCGGGCCAACGATTAGCCGAAGTTGCGTCAGAAAGAGTTCGGCTTTATACAACATTCAATAAAGCTAGCCTTATTGAAATAAAGTGAGTTATCCGCCTTTTTGACACGTTTTAGCTCCAAACTTTAACACTCGCGGGGTTGCTTGCGGCGGGAGCGTAGCTCCTGACTCAAAGTGTGGCTCCTGACTCAATCTTTTCTGGTGGATCTTTGTGGTCAGGTTATTTTTTTCAACTTCATCATAAGCCCGCTACAAAACAAAACTTCCCAGTTTTTGGAAATGACTAGTAGTAACGTTATACGGCGATTTGTACAAAACTTTTACAACATACGTACACAAACGAGTAGTCTTCTGCTGTCTACTAACGCTTGTCCCCCTTTCCCCCTCCCCTCCCATGGATACTACTGCTTCGATTGCTTCTGTATATACAGAAGCGATACTCATCTTATCATAGGATCTTTATGGCTACATTTAAAGGTCGCTGCTTTAAAAGTGATAGCTGTGCTGACGTCGTGTAGTTTGTGGCTCCGCATAGGCGGATGTGAATGGGAGTCATAACAATAAAACTACTTTTACGGATTTTATCGCGGTTTATTAAATTGTTAATGTAGCCCGACGTTTCAGAAGCTTACAGCAACCGTAGTCACGGGTGGATTGAGATGACAGATGTCCTGATGTACCAAGTTTTTAAAAGTACCCGAAGAATTATAATTTTAGTTGTTCCGATTAACGCAAACAGTACTTACTCGTATTATATCTTGCTGTCAGGTGTTATGTTTACTTTTTGATTTGATTATGTTCACCACTGGATCCCAAGCAGAGGGAAGAACCCAGCCATCTTCACTATTGAAATTTTGATGTTTTTTAATTTCAACAGCCTCACGGATCATCCTTGGAAGGAATCGGTGTTCCCTAGTGAGGATTTGCGGTTTATCAAATCTAATGTAATGTCAGGGGTCAATTTCAGCATGCTCACAGAAAGCAGATTCTGCAACACGTCGGTGTTTCATATCGGCTATATATCTTTAACGCGAGTTTTCATAGATCTTTTAGTTTGCCCTATATAGGAGAGTCCACCACAATCAAGCTTGTACACTCCTGCATATTGGGTACTTTTAAAAACTTGGTACATCAGGACATCTGTCATCTCAGTCCACCCGTGACCATGGTTGCTGTAAAGCTTCTGAGACGTCGGGCTACATAAATAATTTAATAAACCGCGATAAAATAAGTAAAAGTAGTTTTATTGTAATGTCTAATATTCGCGTAAACTTAAGACATCAATATGAATGGGAGTCGTTAGTCATCAAATCCTCCTCCTATTTCCCGTTTGTCCGTCTATAAAACTTTGTATACAATAAAAACGCTAATCTCCCATATATCAATAGATACGAGCCTATTGCTCGTCCATACCTGTGACCAGCTTGGCATTGGTCATTCATTCCTGGCACAATCATTAAGTCAAATAACTAGTCCTCAATCCTTTTAGAGAAATGGAACGAGCGTCACGGGTACAGCTTCAGCAACACACGAACGGTGCTCAGTCAGGTGTCCCTGGCCGACTCGCGGCTCGACCCCCGGGGTTCGACCCCCGGCCCGGGAAGGTAAGCGCGGGGTCGCAGCCCTCGCACATCGAGCCACGAACAGAAACAGTTACCAGCGGGTTCGACAAGAAGTTCACGAGGTTCGAAATGGACCTGGATTCACAGAAGTGCTGACATGCCGCTATAGCATGACTAGACCAAAGATATTTTTTTAAGTTATGACTAGAAATTTTGTAGTAAAACTTCTTCATGCTTGCTCAACTTGCAGTGTAAGCTAGCGAGTGCGTGACAAGAGCGTTACGGAAGTTGTGTCAGAGATATACTTATCTTTAAGACGTGGTGTGTGACGAAAGAAAGAGGGAGAGACAGATCAGTTTCGGATATAAGGTGGTAGAAAGAGAAAGAGGCGCGAGTACACACTTTTTCCCTCTCTCTCTCTCTCTCTCTCTCTTGGATTTTTCGTATATCTAAAGAAGTTTTACTTCCATGTGGACGTGGATCACGTGTGGCCTAAAGCACACTACTTTTCTAACAGTTTGCCGAATATATTTTTAGTCGTCGCATCTATGCGATTCTTATTTCGCTTCCGTCCTGTACTAGCGGCATGACAGTATTTTATGTTTGTAAATAATTATGTGCCTTATTAGTATTTATTGTTAGAAGTATTTGTAAAAAGCTCGAATAGTTATGATCTGATACGGATTAATTTTAAGCTTTATATGAAAATACGAATCGTTGAAATCTAGTATCAAGTAAATATGTGAGAGGTATTGATATGCTGTGCAGCGGAATTGGACCGGCATGACCATGGAGATACCTCTCGCTCACATGATACCGGCATAAAGAGACAGCCTTACTGTCGCATTTCGTGCGATTTGTGAGTAGCCATTGGAGGAGAGTAGGAAAGGAGGATAACGCATTTGCATGACTATTGTGCGGATGTTTATGGGTAGTTATCAACTCCGACTTCTGATTTGTCCCCCTATAATATAAAAGATAAAAAAAAACATTTAACAATCTAATTGGTTCTTTTTTTAAATACATATCAGTGTTACCATACATTGACTCTTATTTTGTGGAGTCTACCGATACGTAGTATCTGTAATGTTTGTGAGTCTATCGGAAATGGTTTCGACAGCCGAGGGTTGCAGGCGCCGTTTTATGCCGTCTCAAGGTTGATACTATTTATCACATGCAGTATTGCAGAAATTTTATTATTGGGAGAAAAAAAGAACAAATTTTACTATTTCTTTGTTCAATTCAATGCCCTCCATCCATCTACGTATTTACTTGATATTAGGTTGAATATTGAATTTTTTTTTTGTGGTTAATGATATAAGTTGTATCGATTTGCTAAACAAATGCCTATGGTGTAATGATACATTAGAGCACCAGTTATGTAAATTTCTAGAGAGTTGCCACTTTCAGTAATCACTAAATTATGATATTCATATTTCGTTCAATAATACATTTCGTAACTTCAGCTAGTCACAACGTGAGGGGCTGAACTAGAGATAGGTAGAGTCAGCAACATAAGTAAATAAATAATCGGATCAATGTTGCCAATGCTTACTCATGGATAAAAAAGAACTTAATCGACGGAGTAAAATAAAAGGTTATAGACACTTTGTTGTGTGTTGATTTATTACGTGTATGCGATAAGCTTATCGAGCGAGCTGTGCATGGCTTTGCTGTGTTAGGTAGGTACATAACACACCACACCATGCGCATGGAGCTACATAATATAGGTAGGTAGATCTAAACATATTCATCGATTTTCGTTGCTGACTTTACTTCAATCACAAATAACAAACACACGGTTGCGTCAATGTGTAGTAACAATACTTTAGTTTAGTCCAAGCGAAGCTACCGAAAAAATCTATAAAAACGTATATAGGTACATAATGCTTTATTTTTAGAAGATAAAATAAAATGTTTAAATTTTAATATATTTTACAATGAAATATTTACAAGAAGTATAATTGTGTACCTACTTTAATCATCTGGTATTTACATAATTTATTTCATTTGCATGTAGGTATATGATTACTTTAAAGTACGTAAGTCTGTAACATGTTTGATGAATTAAAAATTTCGTTTTTTTATATACAAACAAACCCTTTTCCGCTATTTAAAAATAAACGGTGCAATTATTTTCAACAATGTTTTATTTTCAACAAAAATATAAAGCTTGTTCTAGTATTTTAATTTATGTTATGCAAAAAAAACATTCCAGATTTACCTTTAAATATACCTCGAGTAGTAATAATGAAAATGTGACACATTCCAAAATATAAGATTTTAATTTTCACTAATTGATAGTTATAACATTTTGTTACCTTTTTCTTATTCACGTCGAAAATATCACTTTGAAATTTATAATTTTTAAAACATAAAATTAAGGATGTGATTAGCACACTTTTTTATTAAACTTTGTACATTATGTTCAAAAGTAGAACAGTCACCGACCAAAGAATAATCAAAAAAATTATATGAAATATTGAGATTATTTATTTTTAAAATAAGTGACTTTTAATTTCTTTTTCTTTTTCAGTATTATTAAACCAATTTTTTGTTACTTTTAAGTTTTGAAATTATAAAAAGCCATAATACAACTTAGAAATTCGAATTTATTGTAAAATATAATATTTTGAGCTTTAAGTGCCTACATTAATTTTATTCTGTTTTATTAGTTTACTATAAACTACTCTTTAGGAGGAGTTAATTATAAATTTATTGAAAATTGTATTAATTTAATGAATAAATGCCAAAAATCCTGTATTTTAATTTATTTTATACCTTGGTTTATTTTTTTACTGTGGATAATGTAATCGATATAAATAAACCGTAAATCTAGATAAATTACATAAAATTTAAATAAAATAAAATTACATTAAAACTAGCTTTACTGTAATTTTTACCGGACTACGCACCCTGTGCGTCAGTACAGAGTAGTTACCGTAATCCATGCAAACCACATAAAAAGTTCTCGACAAATGTTGCACCCAGTCTGCTCCATTAACCCAGACCCTCGAGCTCAATCTGGTAAACCGTATCGTTGGAGAAGCATTGACTCTTTCCATGTAACAATTAACACAAGGTTACCTCGAGGAGGAAGAGGAGGGGAGCAGGCCTCTGCTGTGCTGTATACGCCAGTAGCCGATATTGAAGTGACTTTATTCTGTCGCCTCAAATGTAAAAGTAAGGCAAACCGGATGGTGTTCACGAAAATGTCCTTGCTCTTCCCATTGATCATCTCGGAGGTAGATTGGGGGAGATATACCTTTGCTGTCCACAGTCATGCCAGTACTCGAAACCGTGGAAGGAAGGACTCTGCCTTCTGTTTAAAAGTTCGACGTATCATGCTACATCCTTAATGGACAAAGGCGTCAGAACCGGAGTACCACAGGGATCGGTACTAGGGCCAATTTTCATGGACCTCGCATACGATTTGTCCCTGTGTGGCTGCCTCCATTCTGGATCTGGTGCCATCTATTATGCTTATGACATCATTATTTTGTCCCAAGTGAGGACTTTTTATATGGTGGCGCGACTAGCTGAGGTGTAATGCTGGGGCGTTGGGCTTGATTAGAAAAGACCGAAGCCTTATTTTGTGGAGCCAGTAAAAGTAATAAGTTTTTTGAGTTCATCTCGTAAACTGTCAAGACCAGATAACATTATCTATACCTTTTCTAATAATTTCTAGAGTCCGACCGTAAATAGTTTTTCAGCCAAAACCGAAACCGATTCCGAACTTTCGGCCTGGGTCTCAGTTTAAGCCGAAACCAAAAACGAAACTCACATGTTCATATTTAAAGTCCCAATAAAGTCTATACAAAATTTTATTATTTATGAAGATTTCCATTCTTTATACACGCAGTTATAAGGTCTTAGTTTTGCTGCATTGCACCATCTATCTCTCATACAATAATAAATCCGGGTAAGAAATGATAATTATGATGAAATGAGACGGATTTCCATGCGGCTTGTGAAATTTCGCCTATCGCCCATTTGAGGATACAATAAAGGTAGGTTATGCATTTGCCTAACCTCAGTTTGTGCAAATATGAGTTTTGGTGTATTCTAAATGTGCCCTAGTGATCTGTTCAACCCTATCCAATATAATAAACCGGCCACGAAGGGTTCTGCATGTCAATCACCACGGGTATCGTTCGTTCATCAGGGGTGAAGAACCCCAAAGATATAAGATAGTAGAAGGCTTCAAAATTAATTAGTAAGAAGTAGCACCATGCTGCGAAATGGCCGGTGCGACCGTGGAGGCACCTGTCGCTCACATGACATCGTCGTAAAGTTATAGATATAATCCGGCGGTCCACTGGAGGGGTGGAGGATACGAGGGCAATGCAATTGCATGTCAACGATAATGCGGATGTGCGTAGACGCTGGTAGTCGTCCAAGTGCTACGATGGTTTATTTGTCCTCGTATTCTACAAAGCAAAATGTTTTCATAAAAGCGTATTCACTCATTTTATATGAAATATTGTACCAATATAAGTTCGACATGATTTTTTTTTGGTGATATACAGTATTAATTAACCATTTTAGTGGAAGGCACTTCATTAGGTTAGGCAGTTGGGAGCATTTTTACTGGAAGTAGAATATTTTGGTCAATTTCATGATTTGATGAGTACATAAAGCTTCATGTATGCATTGAAAAGGTCGAAATCTGCGGCATAAATAAAACAATAAACGTCCGATTATTTTGACTTCATTAATTGAGAAGTTCGATTTTCCTCTTCTCCGATGCACTGCCTCAGTCCACCTGTCAAGACCCTTTTCTATCTCCGCAAGTATACGTATAGATATTATCAATTGACTGAAAAGCAGATCAAACACTGCGACTGGTCTGTAACCCCATGGAGCAGACATTAAAGCAAACTTCCAAGTCAACGCAATCAAAACACTGCCACTTACATTAATATTTTGACTCTCGCGAGGTTTCTAAAACCTATTCCTGTAGGTTCCGCTTCCCGTTGAGCTAGAAACATGAGTTTTCGCGAGAACTGGACACTATTTATGATTTTATTTGATATTCACCGGACTTTCTCTCTTTAGCTTTTTAAAAAACAGTATCCGGTATGCAGAGACTCGTGTCATGAGTTTTATCGTCATCATCTCTTTTTATATCTTACTATTATATCAACTAGCGATTTGTTATTAAATGATACTTTTGATACAATATTATATACACACATAAAAAAAGTATGTGTGTACATTATATTGTATTAAAAATATGTGAAAAACGCCTAAGGTTTATCATAACTTCCAGTTCGTAGGAAAGTATAACACAAATTTAACCGTATTCAAAACAGCAAATTTGTTTTATTTTTGTTATAAAATTTAAGTAAAATGTAAGGTGGCCAGTTCTATATTCCCAAAACAACTATTTACCTTATAATTTATTTCTTTGTATACCACAATCTGAAGTCTCTACATCTGGCTACTACTAAAGGTAGCTACGAAGTTAACGTAATTCCACAAGATACTTTCCGACACGAAGTTTCGGCTAGGCCGAAACTGAAAGTTCATTCGGACTCTAACTTAATTTCTAGTTGTAATTTTGACATTTCCGAAATTAAAGGCATACAATTCCGAAATTAAAGGCAAAACATATTCAAACAGGAATTATTGCCGCTTTTTATAAAACTTTATTTTAAAAGTTTTTGATATACGTACATCAAAAACTTCTATTTCAGCAAAAAAAAATGCAGTTATATGTTTTTGTTCATTTTCAAGTTGTTTTAGGGACCTAAAAGAGAAGCAACGATATATTTTTTTATAGAAAAAATGGCCGAAGTCGTATGTAGACGTTTGTTGACTACCGATGCCCATAGGCACCCACATGATTATAATGCAGTTGTGTGGCCCTCCTCTCCTCCGATGAAACATAGGAAACGCCATTCATATGAGCGAAAGGAGAGAGAGCATTACGAAGATACTCTACTTGGGTTCAGTGAAGGCTAATTTTGCCTTCACTGAACCCGGTGGACTGATGACTTGGTTGGTGGTGAGACGCTGGATGCAAGTGGTTCGTAACCTATGGCGGAGGTCTATGTCCAGCAGTGGACGTCGTCCTGCTGATGATGATGGTGAAACTGAACGCGACTCAATATTACGTCGTCGCCAAGAATGCCAATGTTGCTGCATTCAGAGAGATCCCTGGAGGTACGACAGAGTGAACTTTTTAGCATAGCACTACCTCCTACTTTTTAGAGCTCAGTACCATTAAGACAAAACACTACCTATTTCAACTGGAAAAGGCTATACTCAACTAGATGTATAAAGTAGTTGCCCCTAATTTTATCTTGGATGCTCAGAAACTAGACAGACGGATAACAAAATGATCCTATTAGTCAGTTTTTTACTTTTGTTGTGTATTCTAGGCTTTTTCCTGTCGACCTAGGTAATAAATAAGAGGACAAAATTCGTACCGCAAGTTTGCAAACTTTTGGACCAGTCTTATATACTTATGACTAAATTACTCACTACGTTCTGGACCATCCAATAATCACGAAAAGTTGAACGCATTGGTTGAAGACGTCCATGAAAATCACCATATGCCTATGCGTGGCATCTTATAAATATACTTAATATCTTTAAAAGAAAATGTTTGTAGATTGGCAAAAAAGCTTTGTAATTATAATTTCTCAGACCGTTAAAAGTAAATAACAATTGTCACCGACTACTGTCAACTGTCATAAATTAAAATCAATTTGTTGTCGGCGACAGTAAAACTAATCTTGAGAAAATATTCACAAAGTATTAAATGTGATTATGCATGCAAGTTATTGTTAAAACAATTTCTTAAATGTGTTTAAAATGGCTCGATTAATTTAATACTTATATATGGTTTTTTGTGGCGTAAAGGGACATCAAAACAATATCAAATATGGATGTCGTTGGAAGCGAGATTGGGCAGAAGATGCGAGTATGTAAAAGAAACATAAATATTTCTACATCTAATTTGATTACTTAAATTTGTGTACAATCACAAAACGATTAGTCACTTCTAAATAGTATTTACGGGCAGTGGCAAAAACATACATCTTCATTTTTGTATGTTGTTGGTATTTCGCTTTTTACTATTTTTGATTGATAATTTTTATTTTATGTCATAGAAATATTTCTGTACTGCTGATAAGTTTTATTTTATTATTCCTTAATATTTTTATAGATATTTATATCATTTTATGGAATGTAGTAGTGTGTGTATGTGTTGTTACTATTTTATTAGTACCGATTGGGAACATTATATCCATACTGTAGCTGGTTCCTGGTTTATGATAAACATAAGACATCATCATCCTCGTTATCAGTCCTTATTGGTTCACTGCTAGACATAGGCCTCTTTCAATGGACACTGGGATGGCCGATAACCTGATACTCACATCCCGCCTGGACAAGCTACTGCACGAACATAGTCTTCCCACCTTATGAATGGTTGACCGACACTTCGTTTTCACACGGCCTCCACTCCTGAACAACATGTAAAATGTCACATAAGACATAAGAAATTAAAATTGAATAAAACAACAGTATTATAATAATTTTCCAGTAAAAGAATAACACTGTATAGGTCACCGTACAATATTCCTAGTTCTGGCATAAATATTGTAACAAAGAAAAAAAATATTTGTTTAATCGCTAATAATATTTATTACATACTTTTAAAGTCAAGTTAATACTTTAACACAAGAAGCATTCTTTTCATGGGGAAATTCTTCACTGCCTATCGTATGGATTGTTTTAGGGATCCAAGTTGTCATAGTGTTTGTTGTAATGTGTTCTCTCTAAAACTGACCATAAATCATAATCTAGTAGATTAAGGTCAGGACTGGGTGAAGGATAGTCCTCGGCTCTGATCAATTCCGGTGTGTTTGTTTTAACCAAGATTGAGTGGATGGAGCTTTATGAACTGGTCCTGAGTCTTGGCTGGGAGGATCATACTTGATTTTTCCATTTTTTACAGAATAGGGGAGCAAATGAGCAATCAGAGCCTTTTTACGACTACTGATACCTATGAACATCCACATAATTACTATACTGTTGCATTGCCCTCCCTTCCCCCTCTCACAATGGCCCATTGTTGAACATGGTGTTATTAAGAGGCTTAACTATCTCCTCAAGAGTGGTATCTTGATACACTTGTGCTGATGTTTTAATATCTTTTTCAAAAAAAGTATAGCTCAGTCACTCTTTCATAGCTAACACCCCACCAAACCATCACTGAAGACAGGTAATGCCCACGTTGCATTTTGTCGACTAATTGGAAAGCTTCCCTATGGAAGAAGCTCTATAGTTTTGAGCATAAATCTTTAAGCATCTTTAATTTACCAGTTAAGAAATAACCAGTGCATCTCTTATGTCGTAAGTGCGATCTTCATTCCACAAGATAAAATCATTCCATGTCACAAACAGAGGAAGTCTCATTGTACCTATTAATAGCCCAGTACACAAGCATTTAGCTAATAACGAGTGTATGGAGAGTTTCAAAAATTATATTTAGCTCCATACCTACTTCATGTAATGCAATCACAGCAATTTTGTTCACTTTATCACCCCACCCCATTTTTATATCGCAAAATATTGAGTGAAGTATTCGCGTCAAAATGAGAAACAACAATGAACAATTATATAAATATGACAGATTACAAATTCAAATGTAATATGCTTTTATTTTTAATTGTAACAATATTTATGGCCTGACTTTTGTGTAACCATATATCTCAAAATGCATGTTACTGAATAGCAATATTTTACACACACAATTGTATCTTTACTTTGTATAAATCTGTGAAAACATTGTAATAAATCAGTATTTGAAAGAATTTTATTGGATTCCTTTCACAGCCTCCTTAATATCCCCTCTCATCGGTCAACACTCATCAGCAATTCTGTGTATATAGTGCAGGAGTCATCTAGCTGTATATACCATATAAATATTATTAATTTAATGTATTAAAATTTTTGTTACAAATATTTAACAATATATTATTCTTTTTTCTTTACAGTCTGCCATCAAAGCAAAGTTAACAGAATTAGGATGTTATGTCGGTGAGTTCCCCAACACATTTAAAACTTAAATCTTTCTATTATAGTACTAAAACATGTGGATATATAATAAGCCACAGCTACTAGTGTAGCTTAACCACTTATTTGTGTCTAGTGGAAGACTTGAGTGCCACGCCATCCTAGGTACCTTATGTCAGTAGCCCTGATTTCGTTTTTTTGCTTTGTAAAAACCATTTTAATATTTTCCTTTAAAACTTAAATACTTTCAAAATTTTGTCACCCTTTAATACACAATCAGTGGCGAATTTCGCTTTAGGCATATGTACAAATTAGCCACTGTTTGTAACCATTCAGTTGATTAATTTATAATAAGAAGAATACAATAGACCTATATAACAAATATCCCTAGGATTAGAAAGATAATTGTATGTTGAATGTCTTCTGTAAGTCGGCAGTTTGACTTGCCGTAATAGCAAATTCGTAATAATAAAACTAAAGTCGATTCCAAAATATTTGTACAAATATCATGACTAAAACTCGAGTAACTATTTAAATGTAGTTAAATCCTTACTGTTTGGTCAGTGAATTAGTTAACCGTTATTAATACTATTTCAGATGATGAACTGCCTGATTATGTGATGGTTATGGTTGCCAATAAACGTACCAGATCACAGATGGAAGATGATTTACAATTATTTCTTGGTGATAACACAGAGCTGTTCGTAAATTGGTTGCATCAAGTATTGAAAAAACTTCAAGAAATTACAGTTGCACCCCTCAGTGAGTATTGAATATTCTGGGTCATTCCATAGGCACTAGGGGGAAATTTACTACAGAATTCCTAATATTTAGATGTTAATTTCTATTTTTAATAATACAATGATTATGTAGATATATAACGTTCAATATTACTATATATTAGCAGGAGACCGGTCGTCTTGGAATTCATTGAAAGAGGCCTATGTCCAGCAATGGACCGATAAGGGCTGATAATGATGATATATTATTAACCAATTTACGAAACTGATTTTAATAAATATTGCTCATGTTTTTTAAATAATTTAACAGGCCATATAAAATTCGTTATTTTGGATGGAACAACATTTGTTCCTCTTTTAATATGAAATGAACTTGTTAAAATTATTTTAGTAACTAGGCCTTGTGAGGGCCCACTGAGGAAAAGTTGATGAGCTATTATTATCAGCCCTTATCGATCCACTGCCAGCCATAGGTCTCTTTCAATGAACGCCAAGACAACCTATCTCCTGCCACTCGCATCCATCCCGGACCGGGTACTGCACGGAGATCGTCTTCCCACCTGGTGAACGGTTGACCAACACTTCTTTTTTCTAAACGCGGCCTCACTACACAACCTTACTGACCCATCTGCTATCTGTTCTTCTGAGTGTGTGACCAGCCCATTGCCACTTCAGCGAGCTTATTCGTCGCTTGATATCGGATGACTTGTTTACGAATTCTGTCGGACAGAGAAACACCCAACATTTGCCCCCTGCGATTTCGACTTCCGACTCCATGTGGTCCCAGACTCGATTCGACACTATTTCGTACTCCCACTTTTTGTATCCCTTAGTGAGTTTACGCCACCCTACCCGACACACTAGAGATTTCGATGATGTTGCCTACGAGGGACTTATTGTGTGACTCGATGACAGAGTTATGGTGTCTATACCTTGTCTTCGGACTTCGCATAACCCCAGAACATGGCATCGGATTTTCCCCAGTCCCACCTCCAACTCAACTAAGTGGTTATCTAGTAGAAGTTTTCGTCCGTTATACGTAGCCAGGTCGAATCGAGGTGGTAGCGATCCGTAGCACGGAGGTTCTTAGCCCCCTTGTTCCACTGTTACCGTGGCCGCTACCGTGGCCAGGACGATTAATGGTACGGCCATCGCTCGGCCCGACCGCCTTCGCATAACCCCAGAACGTGGCATCGGATTTTCCCCAGTCCCACCTCCAACTCAACTAAGTGGTTATCTAGTAGAAGTTTTCGTCCGTTATACGTAGCCAGGTCGAATCGAGGTGGTAGCGATCCGTAGCACGGAGGTTCTTAGCCCCCTTGTTCCACTGTTACCGTGGCCGCTACCGTGGCTAGGACGATTAATGGTACGGCCATCGCTCGGCCCGACCGCTTCCGGTGCTCCCGTCTACTTTACTGTCACTATGAAACAGACGGGACACCCAACAACCAGGTCGCTGAATCCCCCTAGGTCCTAATAGTTTATTGCCCTTTGACGACTTTTACGTCACCCTGGGCTTGGAATGAGGGTGGGGGTATTCTTAGGCCGCCCCCACACAGCACAGATGAGCTGGCTTGTCACCAAATGCTATGATTGGTCTTTTGCCCTTCTATGTTTTGAAAAAGTATATAAAATATAAAGAAACTGTGTATAAAAGTTCATTAGTCATTTATAAAATTTAATAGGAAAAGGCATTATTGCCTTTTCTTAGATCTTGCTACCTTTGTGAAGTTTAACAATTATGTTTAGTATTCAATGGAATATTGTGAATTTACAGAAACTGATGCAGAAAAAAGTAAAAAGGAAAGTAAATCTAAAGACAAGAAAGACAAATCCAAGAAGGTAAATTCAAAAAAGTCAAAAAAGAAAGATAAAGAGAAAGCTAGAAAAAAGTTAGAAAAGAAATCACACAAAAGCAAAAAGAAAGGGAAACATCATGATATGATTCGTCCCAATATACCACCTTTACTAATGAACATGGAAAAACCAGAACCGTCCATAACTGATATATTTGCTGGACAAATTTTGAAAAACCATGGTGTCTCCCTAGAAACATTTAATGAAGATTCAACTACTATAGATGTTAAAATTCCAGTTGATGATGTTAAGCGGCCAATTGTTCCTATAATTGATCCTGCAACTATTCCTTCTCAATCAGAAGTATCTACTGAAGATAATCAAAAGGAGGACGATGGTGCAGTGATTCCTCAAAACAGAGATGACCAAATAAAAGAAATGAATGCCATAGAAGCAAAAATGCAGGGCCTTAAACAAAAATTAGCGGAACAGCTAGATTCAATGTCAGATGATGAAGATTTTTTAAATATCAGAACAGAGGCTGAAGAGCTTATGAATGATTTTGCTGAAGACGTCTTTCAGGTATGAAAAGTACTATTATTGATTATTTAATGTATTACTAATTTCAGTGCAATTTTTAAATATTATTTGCAAATATACCCACTGCTAACATGCGTATTATAACATTAGAGTTGTGTACAGCTGACAAATAATTCTAAATCTGAGTTTTCCCAACATGTATACATATACCTTTTGTAAGATGTAGTAGCATGCTACATTGCAATCTAACTGGGACGGCACGACCCGGGGAGGAATCTCACGGTTCATATGATTCCGCCGTAAAGCGTCAAGTACGCTGTTACGCTTGGATCGGATCGTTCCTAGCTGTTGGCCCAATAAAAAAAAGAAAAATAATTGGTATGCATCAAAAGGCTCTAACTGCTCATTTACCCCATTATATTAGAATGACATGATATGAAATTAGCGTTTTGTATGGAAGGAATAAAAAGTCGAATATTTTGTAATATAATATATCTAATTAATCAAAGTATGAATCATTGTTTTCTATGCACTTTTGCCATCTCATAAGAAAACCGGGATCATCAGAGTTGAAGATTTTCCCTTGCAAGAAGTCCAAGTTTCGAAAAAAATATAGTATGTTGAAGCAAGGTCTGGGGAGTACGGAGGATGTCTTAGGCTTTCTAATTGAAGCTCTTGTAATTTGGTAGACGTCTGTTGCGCAGTATGTGGTCTAGCGTTGTCGTGAAGCAGCAGTGGCTTGGAGCGATTGACCAGCCTAGGTTGTTCAGCCGCTAGCTTTTCCATCTTGGTTTGCAATTGCTGACAGTAGACATCAGCTGTAATACTCTGGCCAGATTTGAGAAAACTGTAATGAACAGTCCAATAAATGCTTGCTTACAAGTAACTTTTTTGGGTTTAATTTTCGCTTGGGGCAGGGTTTGAATGGCTGGCCAACCATTGCGCTGAGAGCTTCCTATTATCGTAAAGAATCCATTTTTCATCACAGCTAATGATTCGGTTTAAAATACCTTCATTATTGTGCCGGTTTAGTAATGTAACGCAGCAGTCGACGCGTTTGCGGGTTTGATTCAGTCGAATCGTGAGGTATCCACCTTTCAAGCTTTTTAATCTTCCCAAGTTGCTTCTAGTGAATTAAAACAGTTTTGTCACTAACATCGCAGCCTACGGCTAACTCGGACCTTGTGTGCGATGGATCCGCTTCACACCGCACTATAGCCTTCAAATCTTCATTATCAACTTGGGTCTCAGGCCGTCCATGGGGTTTCTTCTGCATGTAGAAATTTCAAAAATGGAAGTGTTGGAACCAAGGACGATCTGTTTTCTTTAGCAACACGACCGCCATACACATCATTCACCCTGGAAGACGTTTCCGCAGCACTAGTGCGTAATAATGCGTTGTTTTAAGTCTTCCACTTTGTAAAATGAGTGACGCAAACAGAAAAAAAAAAACAAATAAATGACGGCCATCGAAGCATAAATACATGAGTAAATGGCTGTATAACTTGAATTTGGAATACCATACCATGAGGAGAATTTTGTGATTAAGGTGACCAGTACGGAAAGCTATAAAAATGTAATTTTTCTTGTTTAAGTTTTAAACTATTAAAACTTGTTCTTCTGCAAAGGAAATATTCACCCTACATGATTAACAGATATCTGAAACGGGTCCGCACGTTGCCGAAACTGGCACGCCTGGGGTGGGTACACTCGCTCACATGTACAAGGCTGTGTGCACTAAAAGTGATGCTTAAGCTGTCTCGTTAATCCTCGTGTTACGCCAGAGGTCGCGGGTTCGAATCCTGCCTATATCATGGACGTCTATATATGTATTTACAGAATAAAAATCTTAAATAATTATTAGAATAAAACTACTTTTACGGATTCTATCGCGGTTTATTTAATTTTTCAACTAGCCCTACGCTTCAGAAGTTTTACAGCAACCGTGGTCACGGGCCACCGGCGATAGAATCCGGAAAAGTAGTTTTCTTGTAATGAGGAACATTCGCGTAAACTTAAGACGTGAATAATTCTATAAAATTTCTTAAATTTATAAACGTATTTATTTTGCGTAGTATGTGTAACTCAAGTCCTTCCGGTACTTACCACTGGACTAGGCTAGCAAGGTATGATAAATCCACAGATATACTATAAAACAAATGTATTTTGGCCTGAAAAATATGCTGATTGAGGAGTCCAGTTCACCGGGTGGGAATACGATCTCTGTGCAGTGGTCGGTCGGTCAGTAGTAGGAGATCGGTCGTCTTGGCGTTCATGGAGAGAGGCCTGTGGCCAGCAATGGACCGATAAGGGCTGATAATGATGCTGATGATGAGGAGTCCAGTGCGAATTTATGTACCTAATATGTTGTTAGTTATTTATTTATATTTCCAGGAAATTTCACAACCCCCATCAGCAACACCTCCTATTTGTAAGGCCACAACTCCCATACAAACCCTTGTGGTGCAACCTCAAACCTCCAAAGAAATCCTTGAACCTGAAACCCTACCACAGATTGAACTGAATCTACCAAAAAGGCCGGTTCGTGAAAGGCTAGGTGCTCGTGAAGTGACAAAGGCGCAAGAGAAAGAAAAAGTAGCGGCAAAAATTATTGAGAGTCCCGAAAGGTTGTTAATTAAAAATCTATAAAAGCTAGTAAGGAAAAATGTTTTTTTACATTATTATGACTTTCAGGGTAATTTAATTTGATTATAATAATTGCATGCACTAGTTGGTCCTTAGATTTTAAGAGTTATATATCATTGAATTCCTAGACAGTAGAAAAAATAAAAAAAAAAGTTCACAAGATTTCATGTTTTTCTCTTACACAACTTAACTTAGAGAATAAATTGTCTGTTTTCCATGCATTCCTTAGCCTTCCTGTGACTACTTCTTTTTTTTATTTTCAAGTCGATTGCATTTGCCTTGCTCCGCTATACATTCTTTATCATAATACAAAGTTTAAAATTAAACATCTTTCACTCATTGTGCTCAGTTCTTACTTTCATGTTAAAAAAGGTAAAAAAAGTTGAACCTCTTTAAAGTTTGTTTTTCATTTGCAAATCGATTGCTTTTGCCATGCTCCACTATACATTCTTAATCATAATACTAAGTATAAAATATATAATCTTTCACTTATTGTGCTCAGTTCTTACTTTCATGTTAAAAAAAGTAAAAAAGGTGAACCTCTTTAAAGTTTGTATATAATAACATAACTAGAACTGTGTGTAATTAATTGTAGATATTGTATTCGTAAATTTAAAAAGTGTTAATGTGTAATTGTGTTAATGTACATAATTAGAAACTCTTGAAGTTAGTTGCATACAGTCCAACTTCAGAGTGGTCAGAATATTGAAAAAAGAATGTACATATCGCATACAATTTGAAATATATTTTCAGATTGACACCAGAAAGAGAGCCAGAAGTACGACCTCAAAGTAAACCAGTCAAGAGTCGCTTGGGAAGTCAATTGGAACCTCAAAGAAAAATGTCAACACCGGAAGAGAGTGAGAAATCAAAAGAGAGTGAAACAAGCAAAAGGCTCACATCCAAGTATGATTTTTTTTTTTAATTTATAGTGACATGCTAAGTACGTTAGTTAGGTTATATATAGTGCCATACTTAGTAGGTTAGGTTACTTATAGTGACATTCTTAGTAGTAGTAGTCGTTCTGTTGCAATGTTAAACAAAGAGTTGACTAAGAGCCTTACTTATTTTCTCGTATGGCTAATTTAGATGTTTATTAAATTAATTATTACAATGGGATAATGAGTGAACAAATATTTTAATAGTACGTGTAAATTCACGCGGTCGTAGGAAAATGATAGCGGTTTTGTAGTTTGAAAACTGGTTTTTAAATGTGCATGTGCATTTTCATCACATTTATTACATCATTAGCTATACATATTCTGTGGTAAAAGAAAACTCCTTAAGGATATTTGCACAACCGGAGTAGGACAATCCGAAAGGCAACTGCAGTGTAAGAGATGAGTGGACGGAATAATGTATATTTACAGATGGCCGCCGTAGACAAAATTCGGCCAGGAACATTCCTTTTGACATGTATTTATTGTACGCAGGGTATCATCGCTGTCACGCACTCGTAGCGCATGCGCGTCCGTGGTGCGCGTGCGTCCGCGACCGCGAGTGGGCGCGCCCGCCTCCAGTCTGCTGCTTCGAGCGGTCGCCGACGCGCACAAGAGTCTGCTCAGTGTGAGTACCCAGTACGTACTGTATGCAGCGTATCGTCGTCGTCACGCACTGGCAGCACGTACGCGTCCATGGCGTGCGCGTGTCGATACTGATATCGTACTTATGTATAGTTACTACATTATATATAGTTACTACAGTATAGGGCACTTGTAATCACGAGCGTAAATTTTTACTTAGCCTGCGCATTCTTACACACGTCTGGATGCAAAGGATAGAAAATTTGGGATCTAAAGTGCGCGTGGGAATTATTCAAATTATTGAAAAATTTACAACAACAACACATATCTATTTCAGATTCCTTTCAAATCTCAGGCAACCGATTGCCATGAGTATTGTTATTTTAATTTATGTTGTCATCTCGATTGAAAGCAACTCAATACTATTTAGTACTACTACTGTCATCAAACAGCGTGCTGTTACCTAACTTACGCTGCAGCATCGAAATTGTTGCCAATTGATGCATGAACGCTTGAGAATTTGTTTTGAACCAACGATAGAATAAGATGATTGTGTTATGTGATAATTGAAATGGTTAATGAGATATAGCTGCTGTTTCGATTAATTTCAAATTAAATTGCAAAGTCTGATTTCGAAATGACGGATGTTATGTGACTTAACATTTATGTAAATATTTACTTACTCAGACGTAACGTTGTAATACCAGATACCACCCAAAGTGGATGCGCATTGTCAGCCTGTGAAACGAGCTCTGGTTCTGCCGATGAGAAGATGCGTGGAGCCGCAGAAGATAGTGATACAGGTGGCGGGCGACTCGCAGTGTGAGAGCCGCGGAGACAGCATCAGCCTCGGTGACCCTGACAGCGGCTCCGATATCAGCTCCAAGTGAGATATTCTACTTTCCTCTTGCCCTCCCTCTTTTTTGATGCTGCTCATGAGATGCGTGGGGCCACAGAATATAACTTCAGGTCCGACAAAGGACCACGACCCAATAAGCCACGACTAGGCTCGGGACCGCGCTGGGATGACGACTCTACACATTTCAAATTCACAAATTCATTAACCGTCACTTTTTTTTTCAATTACAATTTTTATCAATTCATAAATTCATTAACCCACCTTTTTTTTTTCAATTACAATCTTTTTCAATTAACAAATTCATTAACCGTCACTTTTTTCCAGATTAAACAGTAACTTGTCGGATAAAGAAGAACCACTGCGCCCTATAACAAAAGTGATCACGAACACGGAGTACGTCCCAAAGGGGACGATCCCACCAGATGATATTGAAGCTATGTAAGTAATGCGTTCTATTAGTGATAATTAGCATATCCGTAGACTTGTCCCACCACGTTAGCCTAGTCCTGTAATAGGGTCGCAAGGAATTGTTCTAGACAACGGAAATATATTTAAGATTATTATGAATTTAAGAAATGTTATAGAAATATAGATTATAGGTAGTTATATATCATCACCATCATTATCAGCCCATATCGGTCCACTGCTGGACACAGGCCTCTTTCGATGAACGCCAAGACGGCCAATCTCCTGCTCGTCTTCCCACCTGGTGAACGATCGACCAACACTTCGTTACGCATTCTGTCGGACAGAGCAAGACCCAACAACCTGGAGACAACATATGAGGATGTCACAAAGGCCTGACACCTGTAAGGCCCATTTCAATGTTGTTATGGGGGACTTTAATGTCAAGGTGGGGAGTACGAAATTATGACGAATCGAGTCTGGGACAACATGGAGTCGGAAGTCGAAATCGCAGGGGACAAATGCTGGTAAATTTCCTCGAGAAGGAGCGCCTCTTCTTAATGAATTATTATTTTAAGAAGAGGCCCCATAGGAAGTGGACATGGCAAAGCCCCGATACTGTGACAGGGAACGAAAGATTGACTTTATTATGACGGACCGAAAGCATATATTTAGGGATGTCTTCGTGATCAACAGGTTTCAATTTGTTAGAGGCTCTCTGAGTATAGGCTTTCGACGCGAGCGTGTATGTATCAGTACAGTTGACACTCTGACCTGAATTCCGACTAACCATGGCAGGTTCCGAAAAATTTCAACTGGAATTAAAAAACCGGTCCGATGCCCTAGATATGTCCGAAACTACAATGGAAATTGACGAGGCCATGAGTGGCGTGATTGATTGCATGCGGGACGTGGGTGAACTATATTGTAGAGTAGAGTAGGAGAGATACGAGCAGGAAAGCTAAACTCTCTGGTGAGACGCTTGGACTTATGGAAAGAGGTGCTAAGTCAGCCTCACTTCCAATCTGTCATACCCTATCATGCCCATGAGGAAGAGGCTTGGGTAGATAGTTAGATATCCTACTGAATACCCATAGCGTTTCTTGTTACAGCCAAGGAATAAACTTTTTATGAATTTTCTCTAAAAATTCAATATATTTTTTTTCACATGGACACCATATGCATAATTACAATTACTGTCAAGCTTATTCCTAACATAAATGTTATACAGAAGTTTTACTACAAGTGTAGTTTTAAAATATTGTCCTTGTGGGAGTACAAAACCTAAACTTCTGTACGCACTTACAGAAATTTCTTGAATTTGAGCACGGAATGTCAGGTCTTCGGACATTTTTGTACCTAGATCCCTAATTTTAGATAGCCGTGTTATACTGTGCTCCGCGAGGTGGCATGTTACAGATATTGGCGCAGTCTTTCCTGTAAATTTGATTATTGCACATTTTTCTTCATTAAAATATAAAGTATTCAAGTTAGACCATCGGAATATATTGTCAATATCGTATTGGAGATCCTGGCAGTCAGAAAACTTACTTACCTTTAAAAATATAATTTAGATGATAATAATAAGCAATTAGAGCCAGTATAATTACTGCTTGTAAATCATTAATGAATATCAAAAATTCCAACGGACCCAAATTAAAGTGTAGTATGGCTCCGAACGGCGTATCTCGTACTGTACGTACTGTCTGCGGTCTCTCAAGGTAACAAGCGAAGAACTTGAGCAGACAAGTATTAAAGCCGACAGACGCAAACTTACCGAGAAGTACATCATTATCGACTAAGTCAAACTTACCGAGAAGTACATCATTATCGACTAAGTCAAACTTACCGAGAAGTACATCATTATCGACTAAGTCAAACGCCTTCCGGAAGTCGAAGTGAGCCAAGTCCACCTGCTATACGTCATCTACTGCTCCTGTTACGTACGTCCAGAAAGCCAACAGATTAGTACTCGTGGAACGACCCCTTCGGAAACCATGCCGTGCTTCTTTATACTGCTTTCTTATGAGATATTCAAAAACAGATTCAAATAACTTGGCGAATACGGACACTACTGCTATAGGTCAAAAAACGCTGATATTTGAACTAGAATGTACTTTGACAGGGCACAACTCGAGATGTTTTCCGTATATCTGGATAGTAAGAGCTTCGGTAGCAAACGTCAAAAACATGTTGCAAACGCGCGAACAGCACGCTCTTACTATCTTTGACGATGTAAGGTTGAATTCCATCTAGGCCAGCGGTCCGTTTGGCCTTGAGCCTGCTTAGCGGCCCTCGCACATCATCAAGTTATACACTCAATGTGTTTGCGATCGCTGGCATCGTCGCATACCCCGAGCACATCGTCGACGGTGAGCTGTGACGGTACCGGCGAGTAAACTGAACTAAAATATTCCACGAATAAATTAGCACACTTTTCTGGTTGCACTCTCCATTCCTCAACAAACATTTTTTATTATTACGTTTAGACGTAGCATAGTCCCAAAAAAGTTTTGGTTCTCGTTTTATATTAAATTCCATGTTGTATTTATACTCTTCAAGATAAGTTTTTAGATTACTTTTAACAAGTGTTCGCAAGTCAGAGAATATTTTTCCATATTGCAAGTCTTTGGTTATTTTAAGAATATTATGATACTTTGCTTTTAACCTAATATTGTATGTAGTATCTCTAGAGAACCACTCAGGATAGTTATACCTCGGCGGCTTCCATAAGTGTGATTTACAAGGAACACAATCTATGAAGCATGATTCAAGAATGGAATAAAGTACTTAAATCGTTTTCTGAAGATAAATGCTATTATATCAAGGTGTCCAATCTGCTTCTGTCAAACGTTGATAAAGAGTTAGAAAATTACATTTTCCACAATTCCTTTCGGCTCTGCCGTCATTATGACAACTACTATCAGATCCGAGCTCAAATGTAATGTCAAATATAACCTCAAGCGCAGGGTGGTAACAATCGGGAGGAACAAGGCATTCCTCGGCCTCGTGCGCCACTACTTGACTCAACGACTCATTAATAAGGACTAGGTCTAGCAAACGATCGCTCGCATTACAGATTCGATTAACTTGCTGAAGGTCCCCACCATGGTTCAAGCCTTGTCGTGGCGGTGGGGCTCGGTAGCCTGGGGTGGCACCTTGGGCGACGCCAATTGAAGAGAGGACTAAAGAGTAGGAGGAGGTGCCGCTCCTTGTACCCCTCTTATAAGAAGAGGGGTAGACAAAAGACCAAAAATTGGCGGTGCTTTTGCGCACGGAGCAAGGGGCGAAGACGGGAACCTCACCCCATTGCACTGTCCCAAAGTCGGTGGGGTTGTCATATGGTACGGGACAACCGCATCTGTGGAGTTGGCTGACTTGCCGTCGAGCTGCCCTGATGATTTCCTGTTCCGGGGCACCACACCAAAGGCGGCACTGGTGGCACTCGCGGTGGTTTTTGTGGGTATTCGACACTATATAATGTGCCGCGAGCCCTACAAACCACTGGACCCCACCCAGGGCCAGTGAAGGCGCGTAAATGCGTTTTCCCGCGTCAAAATAAAAGGTCCCCAAAAAACAAATTCGAACTGCGATCTTGCGTTCAGTGACTCTTGAATTAAAGTTAAAATTACCACACAATTGTTTCATGTTGGGTGTAACAGCTACACATCATTTCAATACAGTCGAATACCGTAAAATATTTGTTATCACTGTAGCTAGGAGGTACATCAATGCAAATTAAAACACATAATAAATTGTTGCGTACATACAGACCACCACAAACAATATCACTATTTAGGGTGTTATCAAAAGGGACATTTATAGCAAGTAGTGAACACTTTGTATGCGTTATCATTGCCACTCCTCCCCCTCGGCGATTACTCGATCTATCACATCTGAGCATACAAAAGCCGTTGGTTATTACTTCCGAATCTGATGTGCTCTCCATTAGCCAGATTTCGCTGATGAGATGAATATCAGCAGGGGAAGCAGCAATAGCCAAATTAAATTCAGGTAATTTAGTGCGTAACCCTCTTACATTTTGGTAAAATAAAAATAATTTACGACATTTTATTTCTTTACTGATATTGCAGGTAGTCACATATGTATTTGTAAAGTTCGTTGCCCGGTTCGGACTCGGCTGGGCCACGAAATTCGTTTTTAGTGAGCGACCGCACGGCACGCCCAGTGCTTTTTGAAACCACTCGCTTATTTCTGTTCGTTCTGGACTGTTATCTGCACTCACAAAAAAGTTACTGCGCGGAACTGTGAACACAAACGAAGCGTTGTGATTGTATTTTAATTTATCTACTACATACTACCCATCATAACGACTTTTTTAATCATATATGATTTTAAAGTTTCTTTTTTTTTCTAACTCTTTCAACGGCTTGAAGCTCACTGTCAAAAATGCCACTTCCTCTTATGACAACCTGTTGGCGATTACTCCTTTGCCGAGAGCGTTGGGTCACTTTTTGCCAGTCATCATCATCTTTGTTATTCACTGTCTGGTTAACTTGTTCCTTCCTACCAACATTGCATTGCGGTGTTGTGATATAAGTTTGACCAGCAGACGAGTCTAAATCAAACTGCGGTTTCGCTATTGGTGTGGCCCCACATGTTCCTGATTCACCGTCTTTTGTAAAAACAGCTGTATTCAGCCGCTTACTTGTCGCTGCACTCGTAGGTGGCTTAAGACGCACTTGTCGCACAGGGCACTGCAGCGCTTTATCCTCGGTGGACATCGTCTCGGCTGATCTCGGCGATTGCTTGACGCGCGGTGTGTTCGGAAAGCACTTTAACTTTGAAATAACTTCGATTTGACTGTTAACTAATACATTCTGCTCATTAATTTTGATCTCCAAGCGATTTACTTTGTAGCACAAAGCTACTACCGTTCTTTGCAGGTCACTTCGAGGCCCTTCTGCGCCGTATCATATTTTTAACAATTTATAAACACGGCGACGTTATTATCTGTCAGTTAATGGTGTCAATGTGTACGTGCATAGTAGAAATTGAAGAACTGAAGCCTGCCAGAAAAAGTTTAAATGTAAAAAAAATCAGAGACTGTCTAAAAGTTTAACTTTCAATAAATCGGACCAATATTGTATTGTTAAATTTAAGCATTTTTTTTATTTATTACAGTAACATCCATAACACAACAGTGGACAAAACTAAAGACACACAGTTCATAGTAACGATGGACGGCTATCATCCCAACTCGTTCCTCGCTAAAAAGTTAATGACAGAAGGAATACTGGATGAAGATGAAAATGAACCAAAGGAAAAGAAAGATAACAGTGAAAAGGAAAGTAAAACAACAGAAGTGACCAAAGATAAAGAAGAAGAGACAAAAAAGGATGAAAGAGAAGAAGTAAGCAAACAGAAACGCTTAAGTGATACTAGTGAGGAGAGTGCCACGCAGGTTATTATAAATCAAGAGAAACAAAAGTGTGTTGAGAAGATGAAAACTGTAGAACCCGAACAAGAAGAAACAAAAGAAGAGGAGAAACCGAATATTCCTCCTGTGAGGAAGAGGAAGGCTTCGCCAATAGTTTTTGATGTCGATAAGAAAGTTAAGGAACAAAGAGGAAAAGAAAGGGAAAGGACGTTGAGTGCGAGCAGTGATAGTCATGTTGTACTCACTACGCCCCTTAACCCACATAAATACGACACAATACCACCCTGTAAGTATTAATCATCAAATTTTAATACTGTTTGCACACTAATCCGCTCGTATGATTAGAATTGTCATATCAACTAAAAAAAGTATGTAAAAGGATGTGGGTAATTAATCACAGCAGGAACAAACACACTTCCTATTTTTTTAAACACTTTTAGGACATTAGGTTGCCAGAGACATATAAATACAACTAAATAGGTTCATCGCGCTTTAACATTGTGACTTCAATAGAAACATGGATCAGACCAAGTCCGGCTGTCTTGCGAAGTTTCTCAATCTATTGGCATGTTAGTTAGTAGGGTTCCTACCGATTGTCAGCCAATTCGTAGATGATTTAACCTTTTCTGTCGTAACATGTCGTTTATTTAGTTTCAAATTGGAAAGTTTCGACTCAACAACAATTTATTAACACGTATATACGTGTAGTGTCGCAAGCGCCGCAAGTGACGGAGCGCAAGCAGTGGTGCCGCGCGTTCCCGCTATGCCGCTTCGGCGCTGCGTGCGCGTTCGCTCACCCGCGCTGCAAATTCGCGAACGCCTGCACGCGCCGCGCCTGTACCTACTCGCACGGCCCCGCCCCGCCCGCGGCCGCGACTCCCACCGCATCCGGCGCAGCTCCGCTACTAGGTAACCAATTTATTTGCTGTCCCTGTTCACAGCGGGGCTCATAGCACCGATGCGGATCCCACCGCATCTGAGCTCAAGACTGTCTTTGAAACCTTTCAGTCCGTAATTCAATACATCAATCAGATACAAATGTATATAAAATGTTTTTTTGTGTATTATATTGAATGTGGCTCACATAATACCGCCGCAAACGAAAAAAAAACGAAAGTGACATTTCAGTGTCGCGTTTCGTGCGATTTGTGAGTAGCCGGTGCCCCGGGGATAGTAATTGTGTAGATGTTCATGGGCGTGGTTAGTCGTAAAAAGGCTCAGTTTGCTCGTTTGTCGTTGTGTTTGTGTTTTGCTTGTTTGTTTTCTATTAAAAAAATTAGTTGAATGTATAATTTATGTACGTCTTGGCTGAGCTGTCAGTACAGACAACTGTAAAATTGAAACACTTGTATAAATAGTTCAATCTACTTGCACGGAGGTTCCGCACCCGCGCATTCTAATGGCCCGTAATGTCACGTCACAGATAACTGCTCCATCGCTCAACTTATAAAAGAATTATTCACATCTCTTTATTCACCTTACCGTCCTCTATATTCACCTTGTAGATCTACCCGAATTCTTCTGATCTAACGCGTCAGAGATTTTTATGATGAGTTTTTTTTTTTTTTATATGTTGCAGAACAAGCGAGCAGTTGGGGACTTTTAGCCACTACCGACGCCTATAAACATGTGCGTCATTACTATATCGATGCGTTGCTCTCCTTCCCTCATCCCCTCTAATGGACCACCGGTACACAAACCTCACGAAACGCGACACCGAAGTTGCTACTCGAGCGAGAGGTCCTTGGTCGTGCGGGCCAATAACGCTGCAACGCAGCACTACCTCTTGTAATAGTTCACATCCGTCTAACCAGTGTATTACTTTCCCCAGCATCCCACGTGGTACCGGCCGCGAACTACAAGTCGATATCCAGCGCCGTGCGCAACCTGTGCAAGTTTTACCCGGCGTGCGTGAACCCCGCCTGCCACTTCTACCACCCCAAACCGTGCCGGTACGGCAAAGCGTGCGCCAACAAGCTCGAGTGCAACTTCTATCACAACGACGCGCCGGTGTGGAAATATTCTGTTTAAAATATATTATTACATACTCTTAATGTGTTTCAATTTTTATGAACCGACCCTCCAGTTGAATGCGAGGAAATAAATTTAAATTGTGTATCTGTGTGTCTTCATAGCCGCCAGACAGATGATCCTATTTGGTTTGATCTTTTATAGTCGAAAGCCATGTTTGTCGAAATTGTTTTTAGGTGTTTGGTACTACGTTTAAAATGTGCCGTACCGACCGCGATACTTCCTCCAATATTAACACGCCGGTGTAACCTCTACCGGCGTACAACTAGTGCCAAAAAGGAGGTCCTAGTGACCCTAATAATTTGCAACATGCTACGGGATTCCAAGCGAAGGTGGCACAGTATAAGGTGCGCTCTCGAAAGAGAGGAAAGAATTATAGTAGAAAACAGGACGAACTATCGGAAGACACAGAAGGCCCCAGAAAGGGGACAAGAACTTAGGGACAAATGGATAAAGATTAAAGAACTTATACTGGTAGGGAAGCGAAGCGTGCGCACCCGAAGGGCACTAGAGGGCCCGAAAGGCAGTGGGATACGCACTCCTGCGACTGGTCCCGCATAACCATGATTGCTTGAGAGGGCCATGGGTTGGTGGTCGTATTTGACCGTGATAATTACAGGCTCATGTTAAACGGGCTTGGCCCAACAGTCATTCCCATCACTGATCCGTGTCTCCAGGATCGACAATGACATGCATAGTGAACCCATTGACATGATCTCGGGGAGCACGAGGGAAAAGCTAAAACTGCCTTGGGACCCGCAACGAATTTGATCAGAAGTAAGTCGGAGTAGGAATTAATTCCAGTGTCTCTTCCCTAATCAAAGTGGAGACAGTACAAAATTGCAATGACTTACAGACGCCGAGGAACGACAGGCCAACCTGGTGAACTGGTATGCACCACGGAGATGTACACGTATATGTGATATGTTAATGTTGACTCCTCATTAAATTTGGAACATTACGATGAATGAAATAATATGTTTATGTGCTACCATTAATATATGTGACAAAATTGTTTAAACCATCAAAGTTTCTCACATTGTCCATGATGACTTTCGTATTCGTCACCTTCGATTGAGCAGTCGCGTCGCAAGTGACGGTACTGGTTTAAAACTAATAAGTATGCTTTTAAAGTTGCCGTGACCAGTTAGAATGGACACCTCCTAAGCAGTGTTTCGATAGCCGGTCCGGTAGCTCTATCTCCCCACATCGGTGCACCTTGACATATGCTTCCAAGATACGGTGTATTATATATTATTTTTGAAGTCTCAAAGGACAGACCCCAAGTTGTTGTCGATAACTTACTAAAGGCATAAATGTTGCGTTGAGCTCTTTCTCCTGTTTGTATTATAATATGTTCTAAAAATGTAAATTTATTTTCATTGTTAAGCCCAGATGTGTAAGTTTTTTTACGGTTGACTGTTACGTTTGTAAAATTTTATACATGGACATGACTAACTATACTCTATTAACAACGTTTGGAAAGTTTTATGCGGTGCGAATTCTAATCGTTTTCCTTTTCCCCAGGGCGATATTAAACTAAGACAGTTCTTTGATTTAATTTCTACTTCGGATCGTGATAGAAGTGCACCTGCGTATCCTACTAACGTACACAACGCCGGAAGTGGCAAGCAAACAAGTCGTCGATAACTGAGGTGATCGCATAGAGCCTTTTGGGCAGCCTCATGACAAATTTTTCGTATACGAATTGTGGTCAAGCCGCAGTTTAGCTGTGCCATTTATGAAGTAGTAATATATCAAGGATACACATTCGAATAGCATCACCTGCTTTTTTTTTTTTATTTGTGAAGTAACATTGGCCACCAAGCGTTATTACGTCCACCTGATATGTCGAGAGGTTATTACCACCACGTAAGTGTATTCCTAACCAAGATGGCGGCATCTACTGTTGATCGCACAGCGGTAAAACCGTATTGTTGTTTATGGAATGTGATCCCTGCTGGGATTCTTCCATTGGTTAATTTGGATAACAGCTTGCAAAGCTCACTATTAATGAAATAATGCGATGGGACGATATGATTTAGGTTCGTTTAAGGGTTTGTTGTCTGATTTACGTATAAGATTTATGCTACCGGTTCGCCATATTTTCGGGAAGGTGCTTTCCGAGATACACCGATTGACAACTAAGAGGGTGGAGCTCGCGGCTTTACAGGCTCCTTTAATCATTACGTTAGACATTCTATCTTTGCCGGAAGAGTTTTTAAATGGTAGTCAATTGACTATATTCAGGATTTCGATGGTAGTCGGTGTCAGATTCTAGTATGTGATCTGGAGTCAGCGCATCTTGGTATGCTTTAGTTGTGTCTTCTAAATTATAGGTGTATGCGTTGTTTATTTTTAACATAGAAAAAAGGGGGGATCAGTGGACCTACTTGGTTTAAGTTCATGGTATAAGGAGACCCTCGATATCCAGTCCGTTCGCGAGGTTTTCTAACGAATTATTTATTGCTTGTGATTTAGTTGTCCGGAATGCGGCAATATTGGTTAAGTAGGTATTATCAGGTAAGTTTAGGCCCGTTTTGCGCATTTTTTTAAGCTTGCGCCTAGCCCTACGCAACTCCCGTCGCAAGGCACTTAAGTTGTCGTTCCATCACTTACAGTCAAACGATTTTGGTAACCATTTTGTACCTAAGGCTACATCGGTGCAGTAAATAGTGTCCGTCACCATACCAGCGCTTTAACTAACGTTTAAGTACATGCGTGTGAAGCCCTTTGCGAGTGAGGCACTTTTTACGTTATCATCGATAATTATTTAACTCAATTGCGGATTTATTCGAGGACCCGTAAGTAAATTGAAAACAATTAATCGATGGTCGCTACATGTTACTTCAGACAGGACTCACCAGTTGCAAATACGGTCGTACGCGCTAGAATGCGTGACGTCAGTAGAAGATTCCCCCATTGGGCTGCTGTAGGTAGGTGGTGCATCAGGGGTGTTATGGATTGTGAGATTTAATTCTGCTATAAAATATTCTAGAGTACTTCTACGGTCGCGGTCCGCTACATCACAATGCTCTAATAATGATTATGTATATACGTCCTATAATTATTTTATTACCTGCAAGCGACGGAAGGACAAAACGAAGGAGACCTCTGCTACTGAACAATGCCGTGTTGAAAAATTGGTTAGAGCTTGATAGCTCTAACAAAATATGCTGTGATCAGCATATTTAGAATGTGAAATATAAATGCCGTCGCGAGCTTAATAATTAATTTTGTCTTTTTGGGCTTGGGACCTTTAGTTGCCAGCGTGTATCTATTCTATGCCAACATGTTATACGTAATTAGTGGTGTTCATGACCTGATTTCACTGCCTTCCCTAAGCCCCCTCAGCGCGGCAAGGTGGTCTCACGAGGGGAATCATATTCATTATTATTCATATCATTATTATTCATAACGTTTCACGATACTACACTGAAGAATAAGACGAGATATCGACTAAGAGGAAATGATTGACGAAATTTAAGCCTGCCTCTGGGATATTGAACGTGGGTGTAGGACGGGCATGGGTCAATAGTCCAATAAGTAGGAAGAGTTAAAATGAGATAACAAGACGGGAAGGCGTAAGGTCAATGTAATTTCAATTGACACGATTTTTGGGCAGTGATTACGGTACAGTTGGCTGGATAGTTAATGTTAACTTGCTACTTTCATTTTTCTATACAATATAAAAGATATTTAAATTCGTATTTATGAATATTTTTTCTTTTCAAAATAAATAATTTTAAGTTTAATTTGGTTAAGCGTACGATCTATTCTTAAAGACTAATTGTGATGCTAGTAATTTTGATTACAACCTAGAGTGATGGTCAGCCGGTTGTCATCGAAAGGTTCTAACTGCACGTTGTGCTCCTATCTACACTAATTTTAAAACAAGGTCCCAAAATATGTATGCCTGTATGCGATAGATTTGCTCAAAGTCGTCTGAGAAGATTTTCAAACGGTTTTCATCTATAGATAGAACGATTCTCGAGGAAGCCAGCTTGTTAATGGGGTAGGCAGAGAGAACGGAGTGCCATACATCACAATCCTTACATACCTGTCTTGCCTCCTCTACATTTATTACCCTCCTCATATAGACACGCCGGTTCCGCAGACTCTTGGTACTACCTTCAACATAACACGATCATTCTGGTCATGGTATATCAGTATTGGTCTCGCTCGGTACGTACACGCGTTTTGTTGACGCGGGGAAACGCATTTACGCGCCTTCACTGGCCCTGGGTGGGGTCAAAAAAAATAGTGCCAAATATCCGCAAAAACCACCGCGAGTGCATCGGTCTCACCTTTGGTGAGGTGGAACCAATCATCGGAGCACCTCTACGGCTAGTCAGTCCCCTAAGTTACCGACTCCACCTCCACATGGGGTTGCCCACACTACAGCACAACCCACCTACACTGGGACAGTGCATTGGGGTTTGGTTCCCATCCTCGTCCCTTACCCCGTGCGCAAAAGCGCCTCCTCCTGTTGCCATTTTGTCATCTCTTCTTGTAAGAGGGGTATGAAGAGCGATCCTCTACCCCTCTTTAGCCCCCTCTTCTTATAAGAGAAAGAACATCCCTCTCGGTTTAATTGGATTCGGCTGGGTTCACCCCAGGCTACAGAGCCCCACCGCCACGACAGGGCTTGAACCATGGTGAGGCGGTACGTACATCTTTCCACATTCGCCTTTATTACATTTACTGATTTCTTTCCTTATAATGCTACCACTAAACTCTACATCTCTAAAGGTCTCAAATCCCAGATTCTAGTTCAGTGCGTAAACTCAATGCGTTTTTTATTTCAATGTAATGTCTGTAACACATTCAATATATCATCGCCCGATGAGAACTCATAGCCATCCGGTGAAGCTGTGATGAGCTTCTCGTCGCTTCCACAGCATAGATTCAGGTCCGAAAAACAAAATTCAATACGTTCTTTACTTTCTTAATTAGATATAGTACATTCAATATATCAACCAGTAGGAGGAATTATAAGTAAGTACGTAGTTGGGTTTTTTTCCGCACCTGAACGTGTGGGAAGCGAAGAGAAGCCCAATACAGCTTCATTGCATTGCTATGAGTGCTCGTCTGAGAGACGAGGTTAGGTTTGGGGTCGAAAAGGGGTCCAACCCACCGCTCCACCGCAGATGGTAGAGATGCATCTGAGAATGTTTAAAATAGCTAACATAACTATTACTGCTATCTGGTCTGAGGCTAATACATTAGTACTTAATCCAAACAAAACTAAATACATAAATGATCGGCACCAGAAATCAGATATACAGAATGTTGCAAAATTCTCCTGTCGTGAAAATACTGGACGCAGAAATTGACCGTGTGATTGTAGTATGAAATTTGGGTGTGCTTTTGACGAAAATTTTGAAAAACATTTGATACGGATTGTCAGTAATTGTTTTATAGGCTAAAGGTTTTATATAAAATTAAAAGCTCTTTGAATACCGATCTTCGGATGAAGTTACATGAGTATTTAGTTTTATCGAACCGTGTCTACTTTATCGTTTAAAGGAACTTATACAAAGAGTACAGAATGCATGCGGCCGTTACTCCACGTGAACATGTTTCACCCTTTCTCAACAACTCCATGATTCTGCGTATGGATCAGAGAAGGCAGCTCCATTTTGCCACCCTGCTCTTTGGCATCATTAGATACCGAACACCACCGTACCTATTCTACAAACTTCAGTGGACCTGCGATAAACAGCTTACTCACGTTACGAGAGGATCTACGTACTTGTTCATTACCTAACTTCACAGAACCCCACTAAGTTTGAAAAGAAGAGTTGGAATAATTTACCACCGCCTCTACGATCGCTAAATACAATAAATAATTTTAAAAATAAATATAAGACGTATTTGTTACACGAATCCAACCTATCTATTGGTAATAACTAATAAAATATTTATGTATTTTATAAATTAATTCACACCTGTGTCATATACCTTATTTTAATGACGATAATAATAGTGGCAGACTATTCCAGTGCAGTACCAGTATCCTTAGATTTCTTATTACTCTTATATTTATAGCCATTTTTTTTATATTTATCACGGTGTATAAAAAAAGAATTTCATTATTATAAGTATATATTTTATTTCATTATTATGCTTTACAATTTGAATGGGCTTATTTATTTTTAATATTCCTTCCGTCTTACCTCCTGGATGTAAATGAAAATCGGTGTCGGTAAACCTCAGTTCCCTTTCGCATGCCGATTGATGTCCACTTCAGTGCTCCGCACACGGCATTGCTGTGCAGATAGCGCCGCGTAGCTGTTCACTTGTTATTTTATTAGGAACTGCGTGTCCTGCGATCCGGACGAGGATCACACATGCGCACGCATGACACACCCAATCGCTACTCACCACAGTCACAACACAGCACACAACACACAGGCCCTAAATGGGCCTACATTTCCCTGAGCCAAAAGCCAGGATGGCAAACCGCAATATTATTGCGGCCCCGTCACCGGGGGGATAGTCGTCCCCTTGCGACCCAACCCGGGTTATGAGGTTCGCCTCGATGCCCGTAACCCCCCACAGTTTCTGTGGAGATGACCAGCAGTGATTGTTATTTACAGAATGTTTTTTTTTATTACTTCTTATTATTATTTTGTTTGTACGTTCTTTAGCATTATTATTTTGTTGCCTTTGTCTGTATTGCAATGGCGTAGGATTACTGAATAAAGATATTTCTATCTTATTCTATTCTAATATCAGTGAACAGAGAGATCGCGTCCCTCATCCCCCTGTCTTCGAGAGCAGCTCGCGCGCGGTAGCTAAAATGGCTTCGGCGCTGACGTGAATGAAAGGCTCGTGCGAAGAGATCATGACTGGTGGTTCCGTACGCCTCACAACGTTGGTACCAACTACGTACCTGACGAATTCTTTTCTTATTTATATTACCAGCAGTTATACATGGCCTGTAATCATAACTAAATTAACTGGAAAAAATATAAAAAGGCCATCCCATTAAAATTTATATCTGTGTGCACATAAAAGTGTCACAGTCCTGGTTAGTTATTATGCAGTTAGTTGCACGTATTAGCAACAAACTATAGTTAACGACTCGTAACATATGCAAGGTTATATTGGACATTATTTTAGAATGCGATGACTACAGTTCCGTAGATAGACCTCGTCTGCTGTGCGTCTAATGTGGAGTGTCTGACATTGTAGCCGAACATAAGTACCTACCAATTTACTTGCCTACCAGGCACAAGAACAGCATTTGTGTTGCATGTATATTATGCTCATATGTTAGCTTTTCTCATTCTGTAAGACTCAACTCAGAACCGAACAAGATCTTTGTTTGCATCAGATAAAATTAAAACGCCCAGTTATAGTCTAACGATGGCGTGTATATAATGGAAAACCAAAAGAAATAGTAATGTTCACTTTTAGTACCATTGAGGCCAATATATTAATCTGAGAAAATGTTGATACTGCTGGTGTTTTGCTGAAACTAATACAATGAGCAGGAAACTCGGAACAGTTATTAGATATATTTGCTGTTGACTCTACACGAGGTAATGAAATAGATGGGATAGATCGCAAACATCCGCGGGACCCTGTAGTGACGTGCCAGCGCAGGAAGGGTTCATTTCCCCGCACACCACAGTACAGTTGAAAATATCGCGTAACATATCTTCAGCTATCCGATACAAATTAAATAAGCACCATGTCTTCAGACAAAGCTTACTCTAACGGTGATGAGGTAAGTTATTATTATATTTATTGTTTATTATTTATTATTTATTATTTATTATTAAATATTATCAGCGATATATTAATTACAATATCTAACCGAAAGTCCAAAAGAGTTGTAAGCTGAGCTTTCAAACTGATAGGTTAGTTTAAAAGCAAAGATCATGAGATGTCCTAACAACGAAATATTTTCTTTTGCATAAATATATAAATATATGTTTTGGACGCTTTAACTACAAAGAAGGCAGAGGCAGGCTTGTGGCTGGCCGACAAAAGTGAAAACTCAGAAATGTAATTGAACCAACCCTGCGCCTATAGCGTACCTGCGTTCAGTAATTAATAGCGTCACGTAACATCATTGTCGACAGCGTAACGTCACGGTGACGAGTTCCATGATTTTACTTCACCCTAAAATTGCTCAACGCAGAGACGTTTTTCACTGTAGTAACATTTTTCCAATGACGTCCATACTTATTTAGGCATTATTAAAATAGGAACTGCAAATTACTCATTAGATCATTGAGTTAGTGAGGATGCACATTCGAATACAAATTTTGAATTTTGTAAGCAGCAGTTTTAAGATAACGTTGTCGTCCTGTCCGAATTTCCGCTACAGCGGCGATATTTGTCACAAGACTTTGCGCAGGCGCAGGTGCACTCTTCATTAACCAATTCCGATGGGATGGCAATCCGGCACAACCGGAGAGAAATCATACGTAAGACTGCCTGCTTAACACGCCCTCCGAGGCACGGGGGTGTACCACCACCAATTTTCTGACCCCGACCTGTTAGTAGAAATGGAAAAATCATTTAAAAAAAAAACGCTTTTTGTCTGGTCCCACCTGGAATTCAAACTCGGGACCTTAAGTGGCTCTTCAGCCAGGATCTTCATCCTTACCACTAGCAGAGAAAGATCACCAGACAGAGAGTTTTGAGATAATATATTTAAAAACCTGCGAGAGTTAAAAAGGAGCACCTTGGAGTGTTTCCTCTTTAGTCTAATTGATATCGAAACCGGATTAAGCACAGGTTTAAAGGAATAGTACCAGTACCTCGAATTGTTATACCACTTCCTATTGCTCTGCACCGTGTGGGTTTTTTAGTAAAAAAAGCTGGATTGTTATAAAATTATTACTTTTATAGTTTACAATAAACGAGCTTTTAGATAACTAATCCGTGCCTTTTGACAATTACCGCGGCCTATAGACATCCGCATAATTGTCATGCACAGTGCATTTACTTACTTCTCCTGCCCTCTAATGGGCCACGCACAAAATACGCCAGCAGAGATGTCTCGTTAGGCGCGGCGGTATCATGTATACAGGTACCTCCGACAATTCGGCTGCGATGCAGCATAGCACTACCTCTTACTAAAATATTCAGAGTAGGATGAATATTGATTTATCATTGTCATCAATTCATCAGCTATTGATGATAAATTTGAATCAGAATCTAATGATGGCTGATGACGTGTGCATCATTAACTAAACAAGAACATCTATAAATCTTAACTGTTATAGTTGATTTAATGTATTGTCACTTACGATGGAAATTCATGTTAACACTAGAATCTACATATTATATACAAGCATGACCCCGCGGTGTTGCCCGCGTAATTCCGATCCTGTTAGCCATAGCATCACGGTATATAGGCCATAATGGCCTATTTCGAGAAAAGACTATTCAACACAAAAATAATTTTTCATTTCGAGGCAATAGTTTCTGAGATTATCGCGTGTGTGTGTGATAATTTTGCTCAAATTCTACTAAACGTATTTTCATGCGGTTTTCACCAATAGATAGAGCATTTCCCAAACAAGGCTTTAATGTATAAGGCCCCTATTATTTCCAGGCGAAGCCGGGGTAAATAAATAAAATTATATTCGATTTGCACAGTTCATTTTTTTTATTATTTTACATCATTGTATGGGGGTGGCCTAAGAATACCCTCACCCTCCATCCAAGCTCAGGGTGACGTAAGACTGATCTGACTTAAGACTGTGGAGAGATCATATCATACTAGTCTCTTAACATAGACAGGGAAATAGATGGGAGCACCGGACGGCGCTCGCGCCGAGTGATGGCGGTACCATCAATCGGATCGGCGACAGGCAGCAGTGGCGCCGGTCCGAAACCTAATCTGCGATTGCTAATCCGCCCGCTCAGCGTGGCAATTATGAACATTAACCTCCAATTGACGACAGCAGTAGAATTCGGCCCCTAGTTCCCGGTGGTTCCACTAGTACCTGGCCACAGTAGCGGCCACGGTAACGGTGGAACAAGGGGTCTCTGGTTTACGGATTGCTACCATTGATTTGACCTACGTATAACGGACGAACGCTCAGAATAGACAACCACTAGGTTGAGCTGGAGGTGGAACTGGGGAAAATCCGATGGCACGTTCTGGGGCTATCTAAAGTCCGAAGACAAGGCGAGGCCACCATAACTCTGCCATCGTCACCTATTCCACTTCAGGGAAGGCGACACTCCGTCACAAGGCGGCGTAGGATTCCTCGTGAATAAGTCCCTCGTAAGCAACATCGTCGAAATCTCTAGCGTATCTCGTACTTAAACCCACTAAGAGGTACAGCCTTAAGGTAATACAAGTGTACGCACCAACCTCGACACATTCCGATGACGACCTGGAGACAACCTATGAATATGACTCCCAGGCCTTACATATTACCTCTTAGGCCCATTTCAATGTTGTTATGGAGGAATTTAACGCCAGGTGGGAGTACGAAATGGTGCCGAATCGAGTCTGGAACCACATGGAGTTGGAAGTCGAAATCGAAGGGGGGGCAAATGCTGGTAAACTTCCTCGAGAAGGAGCGCCTCTTCTTAATGAATTATTATTTTAAGAAGAAGCCCCATAGGAAGTGGACATGGCAGAGCCCCGATACTATGACAAGGAACGAGATTAACTTTATTATGACGGACCGAAAGCATATATTTAGGGATGTCTTCGTGATCAACAGGTTTAAAACCGGAAGTGATCACCGATTGATTAGAGGCTCTCTGAATGTAGGCTTTTGACGCGAGCGTGTGCGATTGATACAGTCGACGCCGACTTAACTTCCGACTAACCATGGTAAGTTCAGAAAAAATCCAACTGGTATTAAAAAACCGTTTCGATGCCCTAGATATTTAGGAAACAACAATGACAATTGACGAGGCCATGAGTGGTGTGATTGATTGCATCCGGGACGTGGGTGAAGGACATTGTAGGAGTAAATATACGATCTGAAAAGCTAAACTCTCAGATGAGACGCTTGGACTTATAACGGAACGCAGAGCACACGAAGACGTCACATCTTCCGATGTCAAGCTTCTTTTAAAGCAAATCCGCAAACTAATACGGCGAGACCTTCGCTGCTCAAATACTCAGAGTAGGTAGTGAAAGGTTTTGTGGAGAAGCTTGGAAGAAGTCCTCTGACAAAGGTTAAGACTGATTCTGGGTTTACCGTTTCTTCTATGCCTGAGATCGAAGCTTTCTATAGCAAGTTATATAGGTCGCACGCTCCTCACCCCGATACCCTGAACAACGATCCGCGTGCAAGCGTGACACATTTGTCAGGTGATCTGCCGGACGTCAGCTTGAGTGAGATTAGTCGGGCTCTTGCGAAGCTTAAAGGGGGAAAACTCCGGGGAAGGACGGAATTACAGTCGAGCTTATTAGAGCAGGAGGCGAACCTGTGTTTCAAGGCATTGCTTGGAAGTGACGTCGTTTTGTTTTTTAAGAAGGGTGACAAATCACTTCTTCAAAATTACAATTTCCCTTCTTGGTCATATTTACAAGTTATTCCTAAGAGTCTCGATACACCACAAACCTTGACGAATTACAGTCACCGGAGCAGTCTGGGATTCTTAGAGGATTTAGCACCATGGACCACATTTTCACCATAAGGCAAATTGTACAAAAGACACATGAGTATAATCAGCCGCTGTGCTTTGCCTTTGTATGAAAAAGCGTTTGACTCTGTCGAAACCTGGACTGTTCTATAAGCTTTACAGCGATGTCAGATCGATTGGCGATACGTCGAAGTACTAAGAGCATTGTATGATGCTGTTTTTATGTCCGTGATTCCAGGAGGTCAAACAATTCTAATCCAATTGCATCGATGAGTGCGACAGGGGGATGTCATTTCCCCGAAAATGTTTCAAACAAGTTTTCAAACCTCTTTCCACAGGCATAATAGTAAAAATTCTTTGGTAACTAAGTTTAGCAAGAGTTAGTGCCATGCTGCATTGCAGCGAAATTGGGCTGGTATGACAGGGGAGGTACCTATCGCTCATATAATACCGCCGTGAAATGATATTTTCGGTATTACGTATCGTGCGGTTTGTGAGTAGCCGAGGGCCCATTGGGGGCGGGAAGGAATGCATAGTAATTATGTGGATTTTCATGGGTGTCGGTATTGTAAAAAATGCTTATTATTACTTTTTATAGTATAGGGGGACAAAAGAGATATGTCAGCCTTTTTAAGTCTAAACCNNCCCCCCCCCTCCGCAATAGTATAATGACACAAACTACATATAACAATGATGTCATCTTATATAGAATCGGGATCAGTATAGGCCGAAGAAGGGCGAAAAACGACCAATCAAACTCTCGTCGCCTAGTACCGCATATGTTCATCGTGTTAGGTGTTGCTTAACTCTAAACTGGCAGTAAAAATGGAAAATTATTGTGACGGTATAGCAAATTGATAACGCGAGCATGGGCAAAAGAGACATAGTAACGGCCGAATAGGCCGGAGCGTGCGACTTAGAGACTCTCGCTAAGTACTATTCGGGAAATATGACATCCCCCCATGAATCGGTTGATGTGTGACATCCCCCGTTGGATCGGTAGATGTGTGACATCCCCCGTTGGATCGGTAGATGTGTGACATCCCCCGTTGGATCGGTAGATGTGTGACATCCCCCGGATCGGTAGATGTGTGACATCCCCCGTTGGATCGGTAGATGTGTGACATCCCCCGTTGGATCGGTAGATGTGTGACATCCCCCGTTGGATCGGTTGATGTGATCACAGATCATTTAGACTACCGTTATAACGTTCGCCTGCCCATTTCCACATTACTCGATGAACCGATAACCGTTGGGGAAGGAAGGCTCTCGAGCGGCGGAAGACGGATTGTTGGACGGCGTCCTACCCGGTGGAGCGACGACCGTGACCTATAGCGCTCTATGGGGGAGGCCTATGAACGTCGCCCGGCTGATGATGGCGAAACCGACTTACGGACAGCCAGTTTTTTTATTCTATTTTATATTTCTTATTCATTATTACTTTTCCGTTGCAGCCGGATAATAAAGCAGGAGGGGTTTCTAGATTTGTCAGTATTTTCTCTTTGTTTCTGCCTATTTCATTTGTATAAAATGATAATTGTTGTAGTGTCTTTTTCAAGAATTCGTTTATATGACGTGATGGGGAAGTGTATGAATCCATATGAATAAATTATATCAAACATATGATGCACCTACTTCCCGGTCACGTTACCACGATTTGGCAAGGATGTAGGCCTTATTTTTAATTTGCAGAGGCCAAAGAGTGAACACCTGATGTTCAAAATCACTGACACGCGCCTGTACTGCTACGTCGTTAAAAGGTGCAGCTGCTGATAGTTCCTAACCGAATTGCGGCCACGGCGACTATTTTTCCTCTCCGTAGGTATATATCATATAGATATCATCATGGTATAATATTCTGGTTGAACAGTAATAATATGGCCGTAAGTAACTTATATCAACTGTTAACCGTCCGCGGCCGGAGAGAATTCAGATGTAGGACCAACGGCAAATCTGCGCGGCCGGAGAGAATTCAGATGTAGGACCAACGGCAAATCTGTGCGGCCGGGGAGAATTCAGATGTAGGACCAACGGCAAATCCTCGCGGCCGGGGAGAATTCAGATGTAGGACCAACGGCAAATCTGCGCGGTCGGGGGAATTCAGATGTAGGACCAACGGGAAATCTGCGCGGCCGGGGAGATTTCAGATGTAGGACCAACGGCAAATCTGCGCGGCCGGGGAGAATTCAGAAGTAGGCTCAACGGCAAATCTGCGCGGCCGGGGAGAATTCAGATGGTGGACCAACGGCAAATCTGCGCGGCCGGGGAGAATTCAGATGTAGGACCAACGGCCAACCTGCGCTGCCGGGTAGAATTCAAATGTAGGACCGACAGCAAATCTGCGCGGCCGGGAAAATTAAGACGTAGGACCAACGGCCAACCTACGCGGCTGGGGAGAATTCAGATGTAGGATCAAGAAAAATCGGATGTAAATATGCTCGGCCTGGGTGTATTTGAATGCAGGACCTATGTTTGGTCGTGCACAGCCGGGGTAAATTCGGAAGCTGAATCAACGGCTAACTGCGTACAGCCGGAGGATTTTGGATGTAAGAAACCTGTTTGTCACTGGATCATTTTTCCGGGCATGGCCCAGCACACTTTCCCACCGCTGCTACTCCCGTGTCTTCAGAATCGACAGCTCCAACTATTTGTGACCCTTTGATATGATTCCAAGGAGCCCGAGGGAATGCTAAAAGCTGCCTTGGTTTACAGTTTGGATCCTCGCTGATACTGGACCAATGAGGCAGTTACTGCTACTGCATGTAGTAAAAAATTAAAGTGGCTATTTTTAAATTTGACAAAGTTACATACTCGTGTGAAATTTAATGAAAATCTATCTAGTATTTACGGAGGTTAGCCCGTATAAAATATCGTGACTGAGACTTTTATATATTCTAAGGACAATATGGACCTGTGGTTGTATTGGAAAACACATTCATTTTGTGCTGGCAGTTGTACGGTGCAACATTCAAATCACTGTATGCCTTTCACTTTTAAAAATTTTCGATGAATTTATATTAACAGTTAAATCAAGCATTGCGTATTCCCCCAGCATTTTTTTTTTTCATTTACATATACTATAAATAAAATAATATTTTACTGATCAATTGACCTTTTTGATTCAGATTATAATTAAATGTCACTGATCTCAATTGCCTTAAGGAAAATTCGATATGACAAGTTAATGAAACTCGCTAAATATTGCTCACTTGTGTTACAATTATCTACGTAATGGTAAATCTAGATGTTCCAAGTTGCAAAACCCCTGCTGTAGAAACAACTTATGCCTAGTTTGATGGCAGTTCGCTCCGTCAGATGAATTGACATACACTGAGCTAGTACAGATTCCTTTTTGGATTCGTACTTGTTTCTTTTTCGGATCTGTGCGTATGCTGTGGATGCGAAGAGTAGTTATACAGCTTCTTCAGATTGCTATGAGTGCTAGTTGGGCCACGAGACTAGGCTTGGGGATGGATCCCAATATTGTCATGACCAGAGGGATCTCGGAGTTCCTCGTCCTCCGATTCTGACGTCGAGGAAAGACCGCATGCATTATCTCAAAGCTACTCAACGCTATCTATCGTAAATGAATGGCTCACGCAGAGTATCATCAATGGGGTATCTCTCAATTCAAAACTACCCTTTTGAAAAAATTAAATTTTCAACATCAAGAAGCATCTGGAAACATCAGGATGTAGTCTCTTGTCTAACTTACGATTGTCTTCAATGTTCTATGTATCTGATGGCTACTAAAAATTCCGTACGAAGTGTCACTATTCTATCTTCAGTATCCATCGAAAGATAGAACATTGAAAACGGACGTAAGTATAACAGAAACGACTAGAAAAGCGACGCCGCTATTGCGCTATTTCTTATTTCATTCTAGTAAGAACCAGTTCTTTTTTGTAGTTTGGTTTGGTAGTTCAAAAGTAAAAAATACGGTAGTACATTGTGACGATATTATATCAATTGCAAACTAGAAGTGATTGATCGATTTAAATTTTCGATATCCACGCGGAAGTATGATTTATGTTACAGATAACTATAAAATACTAATTTTATGTTTGAAATAAAATGGTTTTTTATGTTTGAAATAAAATGGGACCTCGCAAAACCTAGCTTGTAGCTGACACATGTCACCACGACCACATTATCGCGTTTTGTTAGGTTTCTTGGGAGGGTGGGATTATGAAAAGTATCACGTCTATGTAATATTCATTTGTGCTAATGTTTATGGGCGTATAAAGTCACCTAAATACTAGTAGATGCGACTTACTATTTCCTTAATTTTCGTCAATACTTCAAATAAATGTTAAATGAGCGCTCCATTCATAATCTTTGAAGTAATTGTGTAATTAATAGTCCTATATTTATGTTTTTTGTAATTAAAATTACTATAATTTATATATTATATGCGTACTGAATAAAAAGAATTGAATAACGATTAGTACTTTTAATTGCTTTTAGTATGTACACGTAAAACGACGCACCGTAGCAGTCAGATCTTAAGATATTAAGACATTAAGCTGTAAATTACTCCTGTTACCTAACACTTTCAATCCTACTAATAGAAATGACACCGCTCGTATGTATGTTTGTCTTTCGCGTATAAAATACAAAACTAATTTGGATGATATTTGGTAATGTGTAATTACACATTAATAAATATCATCCAATCTAAAAATCTGTGTAATTACACCAAAATCACCCCGAAACATCATAATTGTTGTCTAGTTTGATCTATATTATCCTTATGTGCTACTTCGCTTCATAAATGACAAAAACCATAAAAATTAAAAACAGTTACAATTTTAGTAATATAATATATGGTTTAAATTGCTGGCCCATAGTTGTTGAAATGAAATTTCAATAATCTGAAGTTTCGTAGATTAGCGCGCACTGACATCGTGATACGAGATTTCTATGTTACGATACATTAATTATTTTTACTAAATTGTAACACTCTAATTTTCCGCAGTACATCCTATCCAGAACAAAGGACCATCTAATTAACTTAAACATTACAACAATAGGATAGAATCCGTAAAATAATTTTATTGCAATGAGTAACATTCGCGTAAACTTTAAATCTTAAACATTACAAGTACTCATATTATTTTTTCTCGCCATTCAATTCCCACACAAAGAAAATATATTTTATTTAAATATACAATACATAATTATTGTACAATCCTAACTGTGTTGCTCCCACACTATTACTTCGGTTGTGGACTTGTTTAACAAGCATGGAATAACGTAACGTTATGTTAGGAAGTTATTTTAGTGTTAAACAAATAATTTTAGTTACCAACCGTAAGATTTAAGTGGCGCAACACACGGCACAAGTTCCCATTTCCGTCTCCAGTTGTAGCGAGCCACAGTACAAGGTTGTAATAACGTATAGAAGTCAAAAATTACTAATTGAAGACAGAACAGTCAGGCCTTCAGACTGTCATGTCTTTGGCTCGTCCGGCTGTACGTCAGGTGCCTACTACGGAGATTTAACCGTAACACATGTGACTGAATAATTTTGTTCAATTTGTGTACTATAATAATGTTGTACGCCGGTGGTCATGCTTATGTCTACCTTTTTATTTGCTGACGCTGACTTTAGGCGCCTTCACTGGCCCTGGGTGGGGTCCCGTGGTGTGTGCAGCACATTACAGTGCCAAATACCCACGAAAATCACTGCGAGTGTCATCCGTACTGCCTATGGTGAGACGCCCCGGAACAATAAATGAGCAGGGCACCACGATGGCTAGTCAGCCCCGTGAGGGACCGACACCCCAGATGGGGTTGTCCCGCACCGCAGAACAACCCCACCAACTTTCGGAATGCAATGGGGTGAGGTTCCCATCCTCACCCCTTGACTCGTGCTTCTTTCGCTACGAAATAAATTAAACCTTCGTTTATCGAAGTTTAATATAAGACGGTAATATGTAGTGCCATGCCCCATTGCAGCTGAATTAAAAATTAACGTTTTAATGCATCGGGCATTTTCACCGCAAATATTATCGCTAGGGTTTGGTTTGGAATTTCAAATACAAATAAATTTTAAATTATGCATTATATGTATTGTTGTAATTAAAATCTTAAATACACAAAATTTCTCATATTTATAAAAAATATTAAATATATTACTTAGTATGCGTCTAGACTAACGTGTTGAGATAAATCCACGTAGATTAACCTTCACCACCACCAACCAGCACAACAGTACCAACTCTGCAGAAACAGCTGGAAGGACTGACGGTAAAAGAGAGCATAGTACGGTTTTGATTACAACGTTCCTAAAAATTTTGACCATCAGAACCAACTCTGTGGTCAGCCGGTGAACCTTTAACTGTGAAAAGTGGTCGTGGAATTAAATCCATATAGAAGCCATAAAATATAAGATTATATTCATGGTTTTTATTCATTCACACAAAAATTACTTTACCGATTCGTATGAAACTTGACACAGATATAAACTACAATCTGGAATAGCGTAAAGACTGTTCTTCTCGAAAAAAATAATGGTTCCCTTGATAGTACGAGGTTAAACCCGCGGTATGATCTGCCCACTTGTATGTGTATTTGATATTGCCGTTTAGTGTTGACGAATACATTAACCAACTAACCATTGACTCTGACGAATAAAGTGTTAATGACGGTTGTCATTTTGATTAGGCAATGTTAATCATACACGTCAATAAACAAATACATTTTAAGAGGTTTAATGCTTAACATAAAAAAATATAATACCATAAGCTGGTGTCCCGAAGCGGAAACTTTTTTGATATGCAATGCATTTACTCACTGTAATTTGGTATGTATGCAATCCAATGGTTGCATGGGGCTTGCGAGGGAACCGAATATACTCAAAAAAACTGAAAGTGCCCCAGATCTATACGCACATGCACTATTCAATTCTATTTATAACAATAATATCTGAGGGTAAAAGTCCTCTAAATAGTATAAGTACTTACCAGTGCTATGGAAAGTGCCGAAATTTATTTAATGTTGTTATAAATTTAAGAAATTTTATGTATTTAAGACTTTTATTATAGAAATACATATACTACGCAGATAAACATCCATGACCTAGGCGGGAGGCGAAAGAGGTTTCGAACCCAGGGTAACACGCGGACTAACCGCCACGGTACCGTCTGAACCAGCCGGTAGTTATAACTTTATAAATTTAAGAAATTGTTACATACTTAAGATTTTTATTATAGTAACACATGCAAAACATTTTTCTTATCGGGCATGGCCCGCCACACTTTCACACCATTGCGGCTCCTGTGTTTCCAGGGTCGACAGCGGCCACCACTTGTGACCATTTCATATGATCGCAGGGAGGCCGACGAAATGCTAATATCAGAAGAAAATAGGAGGGGCTGGAAAGGAGGCACTTTGCGTAACATCTTTTTTATGAGATTGGGGCAAGCGAGCAGGTGGGTAGTGAATACCGACGCCCATAGACATTTACAAGACTGGGCATCTTACAGACGCGTTGCCGGCCTTTAAGGAATAAGTAGGCTTTTTCGTTTTTCGTTGAAGACCTCTAATTCGTATCGGATCGGAACTACCGAGGGAGGCAGCTGGTTAAAAACAGTTGTACGCTTAAAAGGTGGCGTCTAAACCGAACATGTTGTTTTCCGTACACTAAGGTGTTGGGCGTGGGACTTAAAATTCAGTCGCGATGTCCGCCCTTTTGAGCAGACCCCGCTTCTTTGAGGCTAATTTAGGTATCGTTTCGAAATGATCGCGGAACAGAACGTTGCTCTTGAATAAATAAATAAACTTTGTATACTTTTTCCACAATTAATTTATTTTTCAATTTACATTTACGACCGGTTTCGACTTATCACCACCGGTATAAATTAATTGTGGTAAGAGTATATAAAGTTTATTTATTTATTCAAGTGCTAACATGAATTTCCATCAAGAAGCTGAACTGAATATTACTCGATATGTCGACGCCAAGCTTTCCGATACTAGCTGAGGTCGATAGATACGTGTTTCGAAAACGAGGAGATGTGATGAAGGGTGACTTTTTAGCGGTAAACGCGCAAACTTGTGTCTTTTAGGGGGTCAAATTGGACTAAATTTTTTTCACACCGCGGCTTTATCCGCCTAATTTGAGGCCTCTTAGTCGTAGAGCCTTATTATATGGCATAAAGCGCATCTCGAAAAATGTATTGTTCAACACAAGAATTATTTTACAATTCCTAAGATTAGCGAGTTCAATTAAACAAACAAAGTCTTAGAATAGAACTGAATCAATTTATCCACATAATATATGATGTACAAGGAAAAAAATAACAAAACTATAAAAAATAATAATTAGGAAATATACATATGGATCACAAATTGTGTTCTCTTCAGCTTTATATTATTAGTATAGATAAAACTGTCAGAGACCAGCGATGGTTAAATGGATATTCCACACGGATATAGCACAGCTAATAACGACAACCAACACAGAGTGCGTCACAGGCCAGCTCCGGTACTTAACGAGAACTAAACGGAATTCCCGTGTAAGCTATAAATATTTTGTCCGCCGGACAGCTGTAGGTGTGTGGAAAAAAACAAATATTTACACGTCATTCGAAGCAACGGTTCAGGTGTAATCCTGTACTGTCATTGAAAATTACTTTCACCAATTATAGCTATAAACATAGCTAGAACTTCAAGCTGTACTGCCTGTAAGAAAAAGTATATGAATATTTTAATTAACCTATCCTAGTAGTTTAAGACCAAGACTAATTTCAAGATAGATATATGGACGGAGATCATGTTAACACAAACTAGATTAATAACTAATACAAATCTAGTCGTAATACTGATTTACTCATGGAGAGGAACGCGATATCGCTTACCCGTCTTATATAGTATGACAAACTATTAATAACTAATACAAACCTAGTCGTAATACTGATTTACTCATGGAGAAGAACGCGATATCGCTTACCCGTCTTATATAGTATGACAAACTATTAATAACTAATACAAACCTAGTCGTAATACTGATTTACTCATGGATAAGAACGCGATATCGCTTACCCGTCTTATATAGTATGACAAACTATTAATAACTAATACAAATCTTGTCGTAATACTGATTTACTCATGGAGAAGAACGCGATATCGCTTACCCGTCTTATATAGTATGACAAACTATCAGTCGGACCCTTTTGTTGATATAATCCTCCCTCCCCCCCCCCCTTTTTTTTTGTTGACGCGGGGAAACGCATTTACGCGCCTTCATTTGCCCTGGGTGGGGTTCAGTGGTGTGTGGGGCTCGCGGCACATTATATAGTGCCGAATACCCACAAAAACCACCGCGAGGGCCACCAGTGCCATCTTTGATGAGGTGCCCCGGAACAACAAATCATCAGGGCACCTCGACGGCAAGTCAGCCCCCGAAGAGACCGACGCCACCTCCACAGATGGGGTTGTCCCGCATCACAGGACAACCCCACCGACTTTGGGACAGTGCAATGGGGTGAGGTTCCCATCCTCGCCCCTTACCCCGTGCGCAAATGCGCCGCCACTTCTTGCCTTTTGTCCCCTCTTCTTATAAGAGGGGTACAAAGAGCGGCACCTCCTCCTGCTCTTAAGTCCCCTCTTCTTATAGGGGGGGTACTAAGAGCCGCCACCTCCTCGGTTCAATTGGCTTCGCCCAAGGTGTCTCGGATAACCCCAGGCTACTGAGCCCCACCGCCACGACAAGGCTTGAACCATGGTGGGGATAATCCTACCTCCCCTCCAGTAGCGTCGTTTGACACATGAAAGTGTGTATAAAACTGTTGAGACATGTGTGGACCAGTCATTAGAACCTCGTTTATCCGAACCTGTAGTGGGTTATCACTCTGTAAGCACCAGGACTTCGCTGGCACAAACCCGAAATTGAGAGGCCAATGCCTATTATTATTTATTGTGTATCAAATCATTACAATAGTACTCTGGAATCCAAACGCATAGATAAATAAATTAACTGTTCGATCTAATATTTCCGTTAGCTGCCCGAGCTGGTCACGAACTCAGTATAGATTTTATCTCCGTCAACACATCCGGTTGTAATAAAATAATTAACAATATAGAACTTATTAATATGACAGAGAATTCTTCATCATCATCATTATCAGCCCTTATCAGTCCACTGCTGGACATATGCCTCTATCAATGAACGCCAAGACGACCGATATCCTGCTACTCGCATCTATCCCGGACCGGCTACGGCACGGAAATCGTCTTCCCACCTGGTGAAAGGTCGACCAACACTTCGTTTTCCTAAACGCGGCCTCCCCAACAGACTGGACCATCTGCCATCTGTTCTTCTGAGTGTGTGACCAGCCCATTGCCATTCCAGCGAGCCTGTTCGTTGCGTTATATCGGATGCTTTGGTTCTCTGCGTTATGACTTCGTTGCGAATACTTCTTGGAACACAAGTATATTTGCGCCTGGTGCAGTTATTACTGATTTGTAACAGAGCAGGATGCAAATATCGTCAATGACTTCCTCTCTCTCGGTATTGCGTAAAAAACTAGTAGTTATACCAGCCATATACATCTAGCCAAATGAGCACTTACCTGCCTCCAGCCATGATCCCACCCACCTCTCGATATATGGAACAAATCGCGGGAGACGCACGGGGGTTTGCCCTGCTCTGTTCCTCAACGTGCAGTTCTTGGCACCCTACACATTACCTAAGTGCCCTCTCGTTAATCAATTTTACTAGGGCCAAAAGAGAAATTGGGGTCAATTTGGGAACTAGTCTGCACGTTAATACAGATGCAAATCGTGGTATTAGACCCTTAATTATGGTATCACGTGAGCGAGAGGTACCACCCCGTCCTGCTAGCACAATTTTGCTATAATAGCACTATCTCTGACTCTCCCTAAACCTGAAGACAAAAAAAAGTCTTCGTAGTCAATCGAACTGTAGAGGCTGGACTAGCACCGTCAACCAGTATTAGGTCCCTACGAAAAAAAAAAAACTATCCCTGACTTGACTTAAGATGTGAGAGTGGAGAAGAGCTCTCCTATGCGCGTAAAAACCACACGAAGATAGTCTTTCAGTTACGACAGGACTTTCTTTGGAATAGTTAATGGAGCGTATTGTCACTTCTTGATGGAATTTCAAGATAATCACTCCTTGAATAAAAACTATTGTTATGCAATTTCCACTATTTCTTAAATATAACATTAACATTTACAAGCGGTTTCGATTTCTCATCTACAGGTATACGAAAAATTCTATATGTCTTATCTTATGTTATGTATTATATATGAATTTTAAGTTCCCAGATTATTTACGGGGGCAACATTCGAATTTTATGTTCAATGTGTACTGTTTTATTCATTTATAATGTCACTATGTTAGCCTCTACTTGCTTACTCCTAGGCGAGGAATATAATCTATATCTATCCAGCAACACCCGCTAGCACTAGGCTAAGTCTAATATTATTCTTGATTTTTATTGCAATCAAAATAGGATAATTAGGCTCAGTAATAATGTGTTTTTTTTTGTTTGCCTAATAATGTGCAAGGTCTAGCGCCGCGTCTGACATTTTAAAGCATTAGAGGCAAGGTTACTAAAATAATTTGATAAAAAAGGATAAAGCTATAGGTAGAGGTAGTGCCAAGCATTGCAGCCGATTTGGGCCGGCACAACCGGGAAGGTACCTCTCGATCACAAGACACTACCGAAAAGTGACAGCAATGCTGTCGTGTTTCATGCGGTTTGTGTGTAGTCGGTAGCCCGTCGGGGGATGGAATGAAGAAGAGTTCTCGTTGCTACTATGCTGATGTTAGTGTGCGCCGGTAGACACCAGGTGGTTCCGGATATTCCTTCTTCCTCTTATACTATACAAAAACAGCAAGCTAAACTGATCGGATCCCTTTGATGACAACAGACGCCCATAAATATTCTCACAATTGTTATAGTAGTTCCTTCACTACTGGTCTCAAATAAGTCATTGGAAACTCTCAAAACGCGACAGCGTAGCTGATACCTTGCGGTGGAAGCAGGTCGAGCTCACACAATATGGATGTTGTGCCTGCTATAGTACCCCTCACTTACCTCACCCCTTCGGGTACTGACCGCATGACCTGCGCTACCAACATCATTATCATCATCATCAGCCGGACGGCGTACATTACTGGACAAAACCCTCTCCCATTATATTTCTTCAAAGTTTGTTAATTGTCAGACCCAATGTCCTGCTCAGCACTAGTTTCTGTCTCTCCCTCCAGGATAACATGGAGGACATAACACAGTATTTTTTTTTTGTAATCTGATCAATATTTCCTCAGATTAGCGCTTTTAAGCAAAGTTGTCAGCATTACAATAGTGGTGCTATAATATTTTTATTACCAGTTTAATTAATACACTTTCCAGAATCAACCAGTTTGACCAAGCCTAAACCTATTTATCCTTGGGTTTTAGGATGAATTAGTTTGGCCTAGACGAAAGCAGTTAGTCCTGTCACTTATGGGAGGTGATATGCGGGTAGATTAGACTAGATTATCCTGAAATCGGGATTGTCGGTTAACATATACGCCAGAACAAATGTGCTACTACTTGACCAAAACCGTTGTGCCCAAAGCCTGTAGTGCCGAGCTTGCAGTCATTTCTATTCTGTTGCACTTGTTGTGCCAATTCACATCACCTGTATCTTTCACAAGGTCTGCTTTTTGTACCTTTCACAAGAAGAATAAATTTGCGAACAAGAGTCGCTTTCGTGCACAGGACAAAGGCGAATGAGAATCTCTCCCCATTGGTTCCCACATATCTCAATATATCCCGAAGGATTTGTTGTGTTATGTGGGACCCCTCGGAGTGTGGAAATGGCGCCATAGTAGAAAATAATTCCAAGGCTCCACAACGATGTGATGGCAGCACAGATGGACCCAGGGCCGGTGAAGGTAAATGCATTTCCTGCGTCACCTAAACTAATGAAGGCTTCTTTACATATCAGGCTCTTGTTATACGCGGGGCCTGTACCAGTTGCTGCTCGTTCTACGTCTAAACTGGCACTGGCAGCACAGGCAGAACAAAGCGATTTCTCACGCACTTTAATGTGCCAAGTGTCACTTCTGATTCAAATACCTGTCTTTATTGTAATTAATGCAAACAATTATTGCATAACAGACTAGTCGCCATGTTGATGTAGCAAACCAATTACTGCATAACAGACTAGTCGCCATGTTGATGTAGCAAACCAATTATTGCATAACAGACTAGTCGCCATGTTGATGTAGCAAACCAATTATTATATTAGTTTAGACAGTCGGCGTTGACACAGTCGTCTGTAATTAACAATACTTGATGTGGTGACTTGCGCATGTAAATTACTTAACACAGCTTAGTCTGTTGTGGTCTACATTCAGCTCAATAATTTTGTGTTGGCAAATTTTTGTACATAGCTTAGGTACCAGCCGTTCTTTAAAGACGTCGCTAGAGTAAAGTCACGTGCTGATGAATGCATGAAACAGATAACTGACGTGGGATACATTGTATGTTTATAAAGTCTAAACCATATGTACACATTTCATAAGCAACATTGTCCATTTGTGTCAATAATACATATATCTTACTCTTTTAAGCTAAAGCAATATGGGCGATAAGTATTTTAAGCAATGGTATTTCACGCAACAATAAAATGATATTTTAGCTTCTGCTAAAAATATATGTCTAGTATAAAATAATAGTGGTCTACTCTTGTACTAAGTCCCACTCGGGCGACTATCGTAAGGAAATTGACGTGGAAATGTCCTTGACTTATTCAATACCATAAAATAAATCGCACATAATAATAGAACATTTCCAGTAATCGATACTACTCCGGGTGCTCACGAGTCGCCCGTACCAAACAGACCATTCGACTTCTCGAAAGAGGAGTAAAAATTGATTAAGACTTCCGCTTCCCAAGGGGTATGCTTTACAACCACTTGGGATCGGCGGTTGGAACAAATTCCCTCTAGCCGAGGTATATCGCAAAGTTGAGCACCGCCTTTCTTTACCACCAGAAAGCGACGTTGTACGTCCTACCACTATAGACAAGGCGAAGCTCCTCATCAAAGAAATCATCCATGGACGGTCCCCTGGACCAGGCGGAACTACAAGCAACGTGCTTAAAATCTTTACGCCCGTTCTAATAAACCTCATAGTGTGCATTTTCAACGTCCTCCCTTTGGGATACACGTTCCCAAACATATGGAAGGAAGCCACTGTGATCGGTGCCCACATGCTAGCCTAAAGTCGTACCCACAAGCTACCCACCAGTAAGTCTCATCAGTTCGTTGGCTAAGCTAAATGGGAGAGTTCTCCTCGTACGCATCAAATATAAGTGTAAGTACTCTTCGTAGACCAGCCATTGGCACTTCGCGAAGCTCACAGCCGTCCCTTACAAGTACACCGCCTGACGGAATTTGTACTGAACGGATAGAAATGTAAAAATAAACACCCGATATGCGCTGTATTCTTCAACCTGGCAAAAGCGTTTAACAAAATCTGACAAGAAGACCTGATTTGCAAACTATATCCTCTAGAAATGCCAGGTAGACTAGTACTTATCACTAAGGGCTACATATCTAAACGGCATTTCAGATACCGCGTAGAAGGTACATTGTTCTCCTTGCGCCCAGTCCGAGCCCGGAGTCCTTCAGGGCTATATTATCATCTCCAACCCCGTATAACCTATAAACGAGCGATAACCCGCACCTACCCAGGGTAGAGCTGGCGATATTCTCGGGCTGTAACTCCCGTTACACAAGTCTAAGGTCAGTCAGGGTATTCCACGCTAATCTCCAGCGATAGTGTCACATTCCAGCAAAATATTTGCTCGCACTAAACTCTGGCACATACAGATATTGCAAAAACTACAAAATCGCTCCCAGCCACCGTCTGTCCGTGGTACGTACGCAGTCTCGACCTACACAAGGACTTTGAATTGCCCTCTATCGGGTGCCTCGTCACCCCAACCCTCTCCTCACAAAAGCAGTGGACTGTGATCCAAGCTGTGTGACTATCATCAGTAGTCATCCCTGTCTGTGACGATAATTGATGATAGTTCCGTTCTGTCAGACGAATACGCACGAATACGACTACTGTCAAACAATTTCCTCAAACACTCTCTCAGACACGATACCGCATACCCAGTGTAGGGATACGCCGATGTCCCCGGGGACACATGCGAAACATACTCTAAAACCCAGACACTCGTCAAGTCAGACAACAGCACACGCGTTGGCCTACGAACAGTGCGAACGACACCTTCAGAGTAGGGACTAATTCCAATACGACTCGCGATTTGCGAAGCTCAAGTAATACAGCCGTATCCGTGAGGTATCCACAAGGGAGTACGGATAACCCCGTCATGATCCTCTCCATGAGCCAAACGTTCACGTCAGCGGCGAGGCCATCATCCAAATTTAAGATATTGCTTATATGGATAAAAACAATGCCGTATCCAATTTTTCAATATATTTTTATATGTGAAAGTAGAAACTGGCACTGCTTGAACGAATATGTATCGTAGTTGTGTTGTAGAAAACGCTGTATAACATTACGGCTAGCCATTTTAAAAAACAGGACCGTTCTGTTTTGTGGCGGGCTAAAGATTAGCCGGATTGTCATTGTGAGACGTTTATCAATATGGCAGCTGACATTTAGCCTCATTAAGTCTCTTGATTTTAGGCAGTGATAGTCATCGATGCAGGTATGAAATTAGGCCAAGTGTTTTTCGTGCAAAAAAAATAACCTAACCACGAAGGCTTAGTCGGGAGTTACGCTCCGGCCTAAACCTGCAAACCTGTCTGGGCACAGTTTTTGTAATTTCTCTATATTCTACAATCGACGCCATTGTTTTTGTCATACCAAGGAACACCGCGAGTGTTAAAATTATGATTTATAACGTGTCAAAAAGGCAGATAATGATTCATTTTATTTCAATAAAGCTAGCTTTACTGGATATCGTATAATGACGAAATCTTTCTGTCGCAGCTTCACTCGGCCGTATTCAATCCGGCTAACCGTTGACCCACCTCCAAATAAAACGGCCCAGTTTTTGAAATTTACTAGCCGTAATAAAATACGACGATTTAGACAATTCTACTGCGACATATACTTAAACTTTCAAATAGACTGGTAACTCGTTTCATTTAGATAGCAGTTTATACACAGGCTTAAAAAGAAATAATCTAAAGGTCGGAGACGTACGAAGTCGAAGAACAGTCTGGTGAATTCCCTTCTCGACCTTTTGTACGTATTACTCATGTGGCGAGGTCCAAATCGCACTTTCCCTTTCTATTCTTGGTTTCATTCAAATTTTTACAAATTAACTACTCACACAATGGAACAGCAAAAAAAAGTGTGTCTGTACATGACATATTTTTCAATAGTAGCACAAAGGACAAGACAAAGGTCATGTTCAACAAAGACGTTCTTCCTAGGGGCTGATAATGATAAATGATGAAAATGTATGCAAGCTACCGCAAATATATCAATTGTTTTGAGGAAAAGATAATATGCATGCGTGCATAGTGCATGAAACTACAACCTCCTATGCAACGGAATTGGGTCGGCACGGCCGAGGAATTACCTCTTGCTTACTAGATACCGGCCTAAAATGACAGCGTAGCTGTAGCATTTCCTGCGGTTTGCGAGTAGCCGATGGCCTATTGGGGGCCGGTGATAGGAGGGCAACGCATGTGCGTCACAATGATGCGAATGTCCATGGGCATCGGTAGTTATCAATAGGCTCCGATTACTCGTTTGCCCCCTTTTGCAAAAAACTTTCAACTTTTACAACATGAATTGTGTATTTTTAAGACACGATAGGTCATGGTTCTATGTAACCGATAAAAATACAATAATACCAAAAAAAAGTCATGAGTACATCGAAAACTTCACCGAATTCGTCATTACTTTCAGAATTATGTTCACCGCATGAAACCGATAAAAACTTCTAAAGTTCAAAGACCTTTTTTCTTTTGCGGACCCGGTCCTGACCCATGCTGTACAACCGAAGAGAAGCCCAATACAGCTTCATCGGATTGCTGTGGGTGCTCGTCTGGAAACGAGTTTAAAATTGGGGGTAGGAAAAGGGACCCAACCCCTCCTTCCCGCAGATGAGTGATATGCATTGCGATATGAGTGTTTATTATGACGGATGGAGATGTACCTCCTCCCACGACTCTGACGTCTGGGACTGGTCGCGCGCTCTAGCTAAAACGGCTTCGGCGCTGACGTGAACTTTTGACTTATGGAGAGGATCATGACTGGAGGGTCCGTACCCCCCTTCGCCCTCCGATGGGTGTAAGAAATCGCGCGCTGTAGTCTCTGAATATTATCGTATCCATTATACGGCGCCATTATTTGTGAATCGTATTGGAATTAGTCCGTCCTGCTAAGATGTCGTTCAGACTGTTCGTGTTCGAACGTGTGTGCGGATGTCTCACTTGACGAGTGTTTGGGTTGTAGCGTATGTTTCGTATCTGCCTACATCGCGCCTACACCGGGTGTGCGGTGTCGTGTCTGAATAACCGTATAATAAGAACTGTGACTTTGTACAGTGTCTTACAAAATACGCTGAGTTATGCTCGTATCACCGTTAGTGCCGAGAACTCGATGGGTGATAAAACCTACCGAGTTGGTTTCGTTGATTATGGTTGTGTTCCGATTTTAGCCTAATGTTTTCAGATTCGTTTTGTTTCAATAGGTAAATGAAAGGTATAAATAAAATATATTGATACTAAGCTTTAATATTAATGATAAATACAGATTTTAATTGAATGTTGTTAATTTCCAACCTGAATCGAAAGGACCTTGCGGAATATTTATTTTTATTCGTTCATGAGCATTTTCTACTTGCTAAAATTATCGTTAAGACGTTAATCGATGTCTAAAAATAATCTCTAGATATAACAACGGCCTTGCACTGCAATTGTGAATATGTATTTCCGAAGTTATGATAAGTTAAGTATAAGGTATGTTAAGTACCAAGATGGCGTCGTGGACATTATGAGAAATCAAATTGGATATTACTGTTAATGTCCGGACTAAGTTACTATAACGGATTAAACGATTTTTGTACTCATAATAATGAGTAGACCAACTAATAACTGCCACATGGTCTAGTGGTAAACATGTACAGTCACAGACGTGAGATTCCGGGTTCGAATCCCGGGGCGATCCTAACAAAAAGTACTATTAGGATTTTTTAAATTTTGATAACTGTCCGGAGTTAGGAAGTCGGCGGCGTTAAACCCCCGTACTTCGAAGAGCACGTTAAGCCGTCGGTCCTGCGTCTGATTTCTCTCCTGTCGGGTTGGATGGCCCTGTCATCGGAATGGGAGAATGAAGCAATAGAGAGTCCACTTGCGTGTACGCAAACACTTGTGCACTATAACATCTCCCGCGCAGATGGCTCTTCTCAATAGAGATGGCCGCTGTAGACGAAATTCGGCTAGTACGACATCAGTGAGTAGACCAGTAGCATTAAGTATTACTAAGAAAAATGTAGGATATTTAAAAATAATATTGTCGTATTTGCATGCCATGTGTTGCATATTGCGATCCGTACGGATGATAAGACACAGGTAATCATTGGGCAATTACTTAATTAGCCACTCTAAGATTGATCCAAGACAAAATATTGAATTTATATGTAGTGAACGATCAATGAAATCTAAATATACTACTGTTTTTTTCTTTTACAAAATTAGTTGCAATCGATCAGCGGGCTACCACGGAAGATGATTAGGATTACGCTACCATATAATATTACTATTACAGAAAATAATTTAATGTTAAATAACAATTTGCGGGGTCACAAGAACACCTTGTCAATTGTTAGTAATGGCTAACAATTGACAAAGCGTTCTTATGACTTTGTAGTGTTAATGTTATGTGTGCCAATTTCCTTATTGCACTAATTTCACGTGCATCTCGTTTTAATTCTTGCTAAAGAAAATATTGATGTTAATCTGAACAAATAAGTATATACTTACAATTTTTTTTTCAATATAAAACCATTAATAGAACAAACCTTGGGTATGTGAAGTCCAAAAATAAAGTCACCTACATTATTTTTAGAATTGTAATTAAGATTAAAATAAAAACCGGTGCGCTAAATATAAACATTTATATAATTAAGGTCTCGTAAAACGACGTTTACAATACATTTCGGAAATCATTTGTCGTTCTACTACAAGTTATAGGAATGTTGAGAGAATCAGTCGTTGTCAATTTATTCCGTGTTGTTCGAAGATTTATAATATTTCAAATGAATGCTACTACGAAATAATTTATGTATTAGATAATTATCTTTATTTATGAAAATAATATACTTATTTACAATAATTGTTGTGGCAGTTTAAAAATCAAAGCGTAAAAGAAAGGGTCGGCTATGATCAGGCAATATCACCAGCTCTTTATAGATGTATTTTTATTGGTTTTGTCAAACTTATGTAATTTCGTAGCGTCTCAAGTGTAGATGATAGATTTTTTATTGTTATTATATGTTGAGAATGTTTGTAAGCATGGATGGATATTGTAACGGGAAAGAGTAACAACATCCATCCATGTTTACAAACATTCACTGAATTGCAGCAGATATAATTTTATATAGTAATGTACCAAATAACTATATCTATTATATCTACCAATAGTAAAGCATCATAATAAACATATATACTATTCGCTATCTTTTCTCATTTTTTTTATACATATATATACTACAGTACAGGCGTTTTTACTCCTACCTCTCTTCTAGTGTAATATTAAAGTAAATTCCCTGTGTGAAGCGAGATACGCTCACATGCTATAAAGTGTATCATCTTCGGTGTCCCATTTCGTAAGTATTTGTGAGTAGCCGGTAGCGTAATGGAGGGAATGAGGAAGGAGGGCAACGCATAAGTAAGTATGCGGACGTTTATGGGCGTCAGTAGTCGTAAGAAGGCATACGATGCCCCCTATACTATAAAAAACACATACTGTAGAACAAAGTCGTCAGTCTATAAGTGATCGATTTTCTAAAAATGTATTGAACGGATTTTCATGTGGCTTTCACCCACGTATAGAGCGATTTCCAAGAAAATTTTTGGTGTATAATTTGGCCCCTCATTCACGGACGGATTGCTAGTTATACAAAAATTGGATAATATAATCAGTCCGAGCACGCGTGCATAATGTTTATAACACGTGCGCCAAGCGGTCTGTACACCTGCCCCACCAGGCGCTACCCGCGGAGCACGGCCCGCGCCGCGCAGTCGCAGTAGCGCTCCTGCGCCAAGCGGTCTGTACACCTGCCCCACCAGGCGCTACCCGCGGAGCACGGCCCGCGCCGCGCAGTCGCAGTAGCGCTCCTGCAGTGACACGGGTCGGGCGCACGCGCATAATGTTTATAACACGTGCGCCAAGCGGTCTGTACACCTGCCCCACCAGGCGCTACCCGCGGAGCCCGGCCCGCGCCGCGCAGTCGCAGTAGCGCTCCTGCAGCGACACGGGCCGGGCGCACGCGCATAATGTTTATAACACGTGCGCCAAGCGGTCTGTACACCTGCCCCACCAGGCGCCATTTACTCATATCCCCAATTAAATTATCTATTTAATGGATTCAAGAGTATATTACTGGTAAGTATCACTTTTTTTATTAGCACCAATACCTAAGACGTGATAACATTTTATTATTAATTTATACAATTAATTACAGTAATTCACTGTCGATTTGTTAATTTCAGTACCTCGTCATTCAATTTATTTTTCTGTCACTTTCATTAATTCAATCATTAATAGTTAAGCGCCATTTACAGAAAAACTTGCAAATGGAAAGTAAGAGAGAATCAATGAAGATGTAGTAGGTACTTGACAAGATAGTGCAACAGGAGAGGAAGACTTTTGTCTCAAAAGGGTTTACAAGTGTACAGTTGATAAAAATGGCACACGCAACACTTCGAACCGGAAATAGGATTAAATTGACAAATTGACAATGGCTTCACAAAGCCTCATCCAACTGCAGAAAACTGAAAGCATATATCTCCAATGGCCCTGGATATATTTCACATAACATATACCATCCATCTAACTGCAGAAGAGAAAAATACTGTTCAAATGGGACTCGTGAGAGACACAATGAATGTAATTTAAATTTTGGTAGTATTTTTTAGGTCCAATGAGCAGTACTATGTACGTAAAGACTACCAGCGCCCTGCGTTACTCACTACCTCCGCTCCTATTTGACAAAGCGTGATAACGATTAAGGCTTCCCCGACAAAGGAGCTGTATAACATTGAAAGAATTTCGCACACAGGAATAAGTCTGTAGTTACTGAGTTAAGTCCGTTCAACTAAACAAGCTCTTCAGCTTTATAATGTTTGGATGTACCAGGTGGAACAAAAAGTACTCGGCCTAACACAGATTCATTCAATTCTAAAAACCAAATCTACCCACATTATTCGGTCCAGTTTAGACTAATTTGTGCGGTAATCAGTTGTGATTTTATAATTCTTTTAACAAAGTAATCGGACATAATTTCTGTAAATAGAGCAGTCTACCGTCAGTAAGTACCCCCTTAAGAAGGGGCTATCATCGAAAACCATCCATGGTAATATGGTTAGTACTTTAGGAGATCGTGTTCTATCTTATTCATCCGTCAAAAAATGGACAGCAGAATTCAAACTTGGTAGAGAGAGTATGAAAGATGAACCCCGCTCTGGAAAGATGTCCACTAGAGTCGAAAATATTTAAAAAGTACTTGATTTAATCATGAGACACCGCACAGTGAAAATTATAAAGACATCGAAGGTTATGGTTAAGGCAACTCCTATAAACGTACTCACAAGGTATCTGCGAGGTGGGTTCCGCGACTGTTTTCAATGAAACAAAAAAGAATGCGATTGGCTATTTCACGTGACTGTTTGGAATTATTTGAAGCCGATGCAGATGACTTTTTGAACCGGTTTGCTACAATGGATGAAACATAACCCATGTTACGCCAGAAACAATACAACAATGGGAACTGTGGAGAGTACCAAGTTCACCATCCGCTAAAAGACTAATGTGATTTTGCCGGCAATTAAACATGGCTTCAGTATTCTGGGACTCGAAGGGTGTGATTATGATCGGTTATATTGAAAGGGGTCAGACTATAAACTCTGATTACTACTGTGTCTTGGTCTGTCATTTACAAGAGGAAATAAAAGAAAAGTATCCAGGATTGCCCAGAAGAAGAGTCCTGTTTCATCCGGATAACGTTCGTGTTCACACGTCTGTGCAATCAATGGCTGAAATCCACAATTGTGGCTTCGAACTATTACCACATCTGCCTTATTCGCCTGAGCTGGCACCGGCAGACTTCTTTCTATTCCCTTGGGAGGTCAAAAATATACGACAAACACATTTTGACTCTAAGGAATAATCTTTTTCTTCTTCGGTGGTCTGAAGGCATTAAATGGGAGATGGCAGAAGTGCATCAAACTTGATGGTGATTATGTAGAAACAAAAGTATAACTGATTTAGTATGTGTTTATTTTCTTGGTTAGACTGAATACTTTTCAACCCACCCTCGTACCTAGGATATGATGTTGATACAAGAAATATTATCAATCCTACTCCTTACTGGTAATATTAAAATAAATATCTGTATGCAAGTTTCTTATTTTTCACGCACACTACTGAACAAAAATGAGATTTTTGTGATCTTCCAGTCCAAATCCAGTAATATTACTGTTAACGTTTCACTTTACTCTGTGCGTGCTAAAATATATTATCTGCAAAATCACGTTACTGGAAACACCTTAACCTTATACCTGTTCCAAACAATGTGGTAGTGACAGCTACGCTGTCGCGAGCGTGCGGTTTGGGAGCTGCCGGTGGCTCATTAAAGGGAAGAAAAGGACAGCAACACATCTGCATGGAAATTATGCTGATGTCTATGCCAAAAGGCTCCGACAGCTCGATTAACCCACAAACCATAAAAAAGCAATTGCTCTTTAAAACGGCGTAGTTCTCGATTCATTAAATTTCCCTAAGCCTCATCATCTGCGAGGCTGTTTGTGACGGATTTTCCTCTATGATTCGCGTCATTAAAAAGCTTTATTAAAAATGGCTTACGTGCAATATACGTGCCAGTACTCTTAGCGATTTATAAGAGGGGCTCAAGTTTAGATACGATTTTTTGGGTTCTGTAGGTTACAGACAAAAACCGAAACCTCATGACCGTCTGTCTGAGGGTAGTTGTTTTATTAAACTGCTACAAAATGGTGTATCTTTTTGAAAAATAAAATTAGTAAGGTAGTGTTTTCTTATATCCGATCCGTTTGATAACTACCCACGCCTATAGACATTCGCATGATTCTTCCGCAGGTGCGTTGCCCTCCTGTCAACCCCTGCCCAATGGGTCTATTGGCATGTAACAGAGTGTTGATTTTTCTAAAGAAAATATTCCAAAACCACCAAGTCGATTAGAACAAAATCGACTCAGTGACTTTTTTTGCTGCTACGGAACACTTCATAGGCGAGTGAGATTTACTCTTGGCCTGTTTTTAATAGTATAAAGAGACAAAAGGGTCTATTAATGACTACTGACACCTATAGATATCAATTTAATGCATAATTATAGGAGTAAGGAAGTCTTTTGACGATTACCAACGCACAAAGACACCTGTATTATTGTCATCAGATGCGTTACCCGCCTTTCCTTCTCCCCTCCAGTGGGCCAACGGTACTCACAAACCGCACGCAAACACAGTTAGCTCGCTTTACGGCGGTGTTATCTGAGCAAGAGGTACCTCCCCGGTCATGCCGGTCCAATTTGGCTGCAATGCAGCGTACTGCCTCTTACAAAAAGCCAAAAGTCTACTGATATATAACACTAAAGTATATTCACACAAGCGTCATTAAGTGAGAACTGTGTAAAATGATACTGCAGAGAAAGCCAAGTATTTATTTTCACTGTACACTAAGTAAGGGGGGAAAAGTGGGAGGTTGTTTACGCTCTGGATCACAAGGGTGGCGGTGGGGCTTTCAGAGCCCGAGGCGTATTACCCCCTCGTTAATAAGCAGAGTATTTTTGTGACAGGAAAATAAAATGTACGTTTGGTTCGCTATTATGTTCAACAAATTTCACAATTTATCATACACACACAACACACACACACACACACACACACACACACACACACACA
>JAFELO010001903.1:565347-589087 GCA_017140195.1 Eumaeus atala
GGGGGGGGGGGGGGTAATAAAGGAGGGCAACGCATCACATAGTAATGGTGTGGATGTTTATTGGCGTCGGTAATAGTAAATGGCATCGCTTTCTTGTTTGCCCCCTATTCTATAAAAAAGGTGCCATAATTTTTGTCATTGTATCGTAGCCAAGCCAGTGAGGTTTCGTATAACTAAAGAAGTTTTACTTCGGTCGTATGAATACCTTAACATTGGGACTAGATTATTATTATTTGCATGAATTTAATTAGGGATAGCACCATACGAACATACTTTTTTAGAGTTCCTTAGCCAAATAGCAAATAAACGGTACCCGTATAGTTTCGTTATGTCTGTCTGTCCGTCCATTATGTCCATCTGTCATCATCATGTTTTGCTCAGAGTTGATGTTACTTTAGTAAATAGTGCAGTGACTTATTATCTTTTAAAAACTCTCCATCCTTATTTGATTATTTGTACATTTATTCCAGCACTATAAATACTACTCACTAACTAACACTAGTGTGAATCCACTGCTGGTCATCTCCACAGAAACTGTGGGGGTGACGGGCATCGAGGCGGACCTCATAACCCGGGTTGGGTTTCAAGGGGACGACTATCCCCTCGGTAACGGGACCGCAATAATTGCGGGTTTGCCATCCTGGCTTTTGGCTCAGGGAAATGTTGGCCCATTTAGGGCCTGTGTGTTGTGTGGTGTGTTGTGACTGTGGTGAGTAGCGATTGGGTGTGTCATGCGTGCGCATGTGTGATCCTCGTCCGGATCGCAGGACACGCAGTTCCTAGTCCGCTTGGTGGGTCACGGGGGAGGGGGGTAGCGGGGGCCAGGTCACGTAGATGAGCATGCGGTCCATTGTCTGCCCTATTGAACATAGCGCTCCACAATCGAACCACAAACTCTTCCAGCGATTCTATCCGCAAGTCACGCGCGATCACATCATTGCGGACGTAGCGACCGGCACCCGTGATGACCCGTAGGGATATATTTTGCTGGGCTTGCAGGCGTTTCCGCTGGGCCTGGGAGGTTAGCTCGTACCATGCGGGGGCGGCGTAAGTGAGGTGTGACCTATATATGTCTTGTAAATCCCCAGTTTCGTACGTGTAGGAAGTCCGGACGCTAGTACCGGCCACAGCAAAGCGCGGGCTGTTCTCGCTTGGTTGACCGCTCGGTCCACCTGCGAGCCCATCCGCAGCGCGCTGTCGATACTGCATCCGAGATACACGACTGGGGATTCCCAAGACACATCCTGGCCTCTGAACTTTAACCGCCCCGGCATGGAGCGCCTCATTCTGACATATAGCGCCGTCGTCTTATCCACGTTGACGGACATGCGCCACCTGTCGAGCCACTCCGGAAACCGGTCCAGCATGCGCTGCATGCGCCCAGTTGCAAGCTCCGGCTTTCGGGACGAGGTTACATATGCGCTGTCGTCGGCGAACAGCGCGAGCATGACATCCGCCTCACCCTCTCCCGAAGGATCGTTGAGTGTGGGGATGTCGTTGGTGTAGGCCGCGTATAGGCAAGGGGATAGGCAACTGCCCTGTGGCACTCCGGCACGTATGGCCTTCACCGAGGAGTGCCTCCGCTCCACCGCTACCCGGAAGGTCCTACCTTCCAAGAATGACGCCACTAGTCTCATCAGTGTGAAGTTAGAGGTCATATCGACGTATCCGTGGGACTGAGACACAGAAACAGACGCAGACGCCACGGCGAGTCAAATGTTATGATTTATCCACCTCCAACATCCCTCATTTCCACGTTGTAAATGAGGTAGGCAAAATTATCAAATATATATATACAATATAAATACATGTGTAGGAATAATATACACATGTTGGCTACACTTTTTTTTTTCATTTCGCAGGGAAATGCATTTAGGCACTGCCATCGGACCTGCGGGATCCGATGGGTGTGTGGGACTCGCGGCTTACCAAATAGCCACGTAAGCCCCGCGCTCGCGTATGAATTCACACGGGCCCCGCAAGGGTTCCGGGTAGCCTAGGCCGGAGCAAATTAGCTCCCTACTAGCGGGTGCATCCGCATTCCGTTAATACGGAACGGGCTTTGGATGTGACAAATGTCAATAGAATAGAAGAACCCACTCAGTCGGTATCCGCTGATCTGCTGAGGTCGCACCTGGGCGGTCTGCCCCTACCGGGTGAGATCACCGGTTGACCCGGTGAAGGCCCAGCAAATGGCGACCTGCGACCTAGGTCGATATCTCCTCATAAGGTCGATACCATCTCAAAACCCCGCGGATGCCATCGGCCGTCTATATAATGAGTTACCCCGGATCTATCAGCTACAGGGCACGTATGTTGGCTACACTGTTTTAACTACACCTGACATGCTGCCACATAAAACCAGACTTTTGGTATCTCCTACTTGCTTCTAATGTTGTGTGTGCGTGTGTGCTTGCGTATGCGTATGCGTGTGCGTGTGCGTTCGTGTTGCCCGTGTTAGAATTTAATAACAACTTCAGAAGACAATTGGTTTAAACAAAACCGATTCGGTATTTGAAGAGATATTAAATTTTTTTGTTTTAGACTACGGAACGTTTCAAAAGGTGTCCAACTAGCTTTTCTTTATTCTTAGGAGTTTTTGATATCTGATACAATTATAAAACAATTATAAGCACTTACGTGTATATGAATGTACGACCGATGACATTATGTCCCTCTCTGTCAAGGGTAACAGGAAAACATTGTCTCTAAAAATAATTCGCTTCTCGTTTATCAGAATTAATCATTCTAGTAACCGAAATAAAACTTCCAAAGCCTTGGAACATAGTGAGATCTATTAATAAATATTTATTAAACTGGAACATTGAAATATACCATTTCATTTTCATTACAAATTCTTATTTAGTTTAACAATAACAGTAAGCAACTTTATTTCCATTTAAGATTAGATGGTACTATTAAAATGTGGTCGAGACCTCCAAGCTGGTTTTATCAACCTGTGTCGGTAGGACTCGCTCTTCGTCTCCTTGCAAAGCCTGATTTAAACAGAGACAATGGTGCTACATAATGTACTCTTCTTCTCACATTCAACATGAAACGTCTGAAAGGTAGAAATCAGTGAAATTTTAAGATTGCAAAGGTAATATTTAACTTACTCATGGTGAGTGATTTGCTGTGTAAATAGAGATCTGTGGTAGGGTATATAAACAGCTTAAAATACATAATTTTTAACAAGACGAGTCATTATTGATTGCGCTAAAAAAATATTTGTTGTAGGAGGATCGTGTTGTGCCCTGAAGATTTGTTGTTCCGGGGTACCTCACCAAATTCGGCACTATGATGTGCCACGAATCCCACACACCACTGGACCCCACTAAGGGCAAATATAAATGCGTTTGCGGGGAAACGCAAAAAAAAAAAAAACAAAAAAAAAGGGTATCGTGTTGCTAATGTTACGTAGGGTTTTGAATATCCACACAGGTTTTCTTTTTCCACCATTAATATATTCCAGGTGTTGGTGTCATGTAATACATTGATCGATTATTACACCTAAGTATTTAACCGATGAAACCCTTTGCAATGCAACACATTGACATGTTATGTTTAACTGAGGATTATAGCGGTGAACTTTAAGATCAAACCCTTGGTGTGGTTGAGTATAAAGTATTCGTGAAACATGTACTGACATTTATTTGTGTTCAGAGTAAGGAGGTTTGATTTTAACCAAAGATTGATTTTGTAGAGGCCCGCTCTATCGGCACTACTGAAAGCTGATTCCCATGTTTCGCCCGTAAAAACGACTACCGTGTTATCTGCATATGAAATTATACGTCCACCTTGAATAGATACTTTGGTTACGTATTTTATGTAGATGAGAAACAGGGTGTCGCACCCAGCACGCGTCCTTGTGGGACGCCACATGTTATTTCTGAATCAGCACTGAAATATTCAGCTATCCTAACCTCTTGTTGGCGATCCCTTAGATGGTCACCTAGAAGATCCAAGGGCTTCCCTCTAATGTCAAAGTGTTCTAACTTTCTTGTAAGAGTGAGGAGACAAACTGCATCAAATGCCTTTTTTAAATCGAGGAAAACAGCAAGGTACTTTTGATGTAAGCTTTAAAATACATCTTCTGTTGATTTACCTTGCCTAAAACCAAATTGGGAGCTTGAAGTTAAGTCGTTTTTATTTAAGTAGGTAACTAGTCTCTAATTTAGAAATTTCTCTATTACTTTTGACAATGACGTGAGCATTGAGATAGGCCTATAACAATTTCGGTCAGTTTTTTCACCACTCTTATAAATTGGGGTGATAAGGGATTGCTTAAGCACCTTCGGAGAAACACCTCTTGCCAGATGACTAACCACGGGAACTATAGACGTTTTACACACTTTTAAGATTTTTGTGGGCACCCCATCGACTCCAAGGGCACAATTAGTTTTTAAGGACATTAAAATATTTAAAACTTTTCTAGGATATGTTTCCAGCAAAACAAAAAATGAAAATATATTTGAGCAATTCGGTATTCGTAGATTTATTATTTTTAAAGTTATATATTCCCAGTATTAATAGATATAGTTTTTATAGATTCCCAGGGAGCCCTGATTTTCTTTGTGTATTTGCCAATAACTTTCGGTCATAATTTCGCTTAAGATTCTTAATTTAGAAGTAAATTTACTGTATCTTTTGAAAGTTACTCGCGGCACCTCATTATCAGGGCCCGACCGTAGGTTCATCTGCATTTTGTTTCTATTTCTAATACATCTCAGAATACCCGGAGTGATCCAAGGCCTAATTGTTCTATTATTTCTAGAAATTGACTGGTTATTCATTATTATTTGACGGATTACTCAGTTTACTACTAAGTGGTAGTGTTCAAAAATTAGGCTCATTATTTGTAAGGAGCTCATTTAAATTTTCTTCTAGAAACTCTTTTACGGCATACTGATATTCAATTCTTTCAAAAGTGGTTACTTATATTATTTGTTTTAAAACATAAAATTAAAGGAGTGGTATTGTGATCCGTGATAGATGTGTTTATAGCAAGCGTGTAAGTTGTTGCGTTTGCATTTGATTAGACCTCCATTTTGCTTTAAAATACAAATTTTAAGATTTCAAGAGTACGAAATAAATACATTACTTCTATAGTCTTTTATTTCAGAACTTTTAACATCAACATTTGTGATTTTATTTCGTGCTCTCACATTTATTGCTTTTTGCTTATAAAAAGGAAGACGTTGTTAAAGTCATCTTTCTTTTCGCGGATCTGAACTTATGCGAACTTGGAAGCAAAGAGAAGCTCAATACAGCTTTATCGGATTCCTTACAAACACTATCATATCGGGATACATTTTTAACAATTAATTTTGTTATCATTATCATGGCGAGAGGGAACGAGAGGTCTCTTCTCAGATGTAAGCTAAAATAGCCTGACGTGAATGCTTAGCTCATGGAGAGGAGTTAATTAATAATAATAAGGGGGTTAAAATAGTGTCATCAAAATCATAATAGTCTCTTTTTTATAACGATGAAAATAAGGACATGATCTATTAAGTCTAGCAGAGCCCGTGATTGGAACCGCGTAAGTCGGTCCTATTAGTCGTAACGTATAAAGCCTATAACTTTTCTGAACAATATCACACATACAGAATTTTTACAATCCGACTTACTGACATATTACGTCAGAATTTAGAACACCATCGTTTGAACAGAGAAGAAAACAAAAATCTCTTTATCATTATCATATTAGTATTTATGCCAGTAACCAGAACCAATCTACGGACAAAACACCGAACCATGATTTTAGCAAAAAAATTAATGTCACTCACGTCAGGTCAGACATATTCTTCGCCACTTTGACTAAAATTACCTAAAATTTATTTTGTTCGTTGGGTTATAACAATATGTTATTAGATAAGAAATAATTCTAATTTACTAATTAAAAACAAAGTAGTAATGGTAATTAAAAGTAACTTATATTATGTAATATATTGTATATTGTAATGTAAATAATTTTGTGTCGTGTACTAAATAATTAAGGATGTAATTTAGATAAGTAAAACAATATTGTATTGGGAAATATAGCCTGTAAAGATATTATGAAAATGGATAGTAAATTATAAATAAAAATGTGTAACGTCCTGGCGCCTTATTGTATCGGAATGCAAGGCAACAACGATCTCGATCGTTGGCTCCACGCAAGCTTTCGGTGACGTTGCACAGGTATAACGTACCCCCTGCAATATAGGTAAAGCCGGCCATACATAGACACCCCGTCCGAAGGACTCGGGCGCGGACTATACGATTCAGTCTACAATCGCCACAACATGACAGATAACAGCACACACGTTCGGCTCCGAGCAGTCGGAACGACGACGTTGGTGTAGCAATTGGAGACGATTCCAGTATCTTAGGCGATTTGCCAACGAGCTCAAATCAAACCGCCGTATCCGTTAGGTTTAGAACTTTGACCGCGCGTGAGTCTTACCATCCGGGACGGTTCCCCCACCTCAACAAGCTCATTCAGCCCCCACGATACTGCAAGGGCAACTTAAGCTGCCGTGCGTGAGCTTTCCCTCTTATTAAAGAGGCCCGGTCCCCTCAGCCAGGATAATAATTACTTAGCTAGTCTTAAATAACTATCGAGATGCATTCTTTCCATATGCGGGAACAGACCCCAATCGATCACAATGTCACCTAGACCGTCGCCCGACACGTCTTACAGTAACCGATGAAGCTGCACTGGACACATCCATCAGCAAGGAGCAGTCAAAAAACTACATTAAAATGATCACAACTCTAAGATGCCTGCTAATGTTATGTATGCGAAAGTTTGTATATTTGTTATTTTTTCACGCAAAAACAAATCAAAGGTTAAAAAAATGATGTTTTGCACTGACGATGCTGACCGAGAAAATGAAAATCCATTGGGACATATTTTACGTAAGTAACGCCACCAGGCACAGCCAGATTAAGAATTTAAATCCTATGCCTGTGGCCCATTGAAGAAGAGGAAAGACAGAGGATAACGCGTTTGTATAATAATTGCGCGGTGATACAAAAAGCTCGGGCTGCTAGTTTGCTCCATATAGATACTGTAAGGAACTCACATACGAAAAAAGTCATAAGAACAGCTAGTAATTGAAGCATCGGAAAATTTGCCGTATAGCGGAGCGTTTCAAATTCCTTTACAATTGTTCTACCCTTGGAATCTTAAATTTACCTTAGTAAATACTCCATGGAAACAAAAGCACTTTTACCGCATATGAAGAAAATTATAAATTAACAACTGAATCAAAAATTTGCTATAAAAATAAAAAGAATATTGATGACATCTTAAGTTTGCGCGAATGTCACTCATTACAATAAAACTACTTTTACGGATTTTATCGCGGTTTATTTAATTATTTAACTAGTCCAACGTTTCAGAAGCTTTACAGCAACAATGGTCACGGGCGGACTGACGTGACAGATGTCCTGATGTCATAATGTATTAAAACTACCCGAATAATTATAATTATTAAGTTGTTCCGTTTAGCGCAAACACTACTTATTATATCTTGTTGTCTTGAGGAGTTATGTTTAGTTTTAGGGAAGAACCCAGCCATCTTCTCTATTGAAATTTGGATGTTTTTTTAATTTCAACAGCCTCACGGATCATCCTTGAAAGGAATCGGTGTTCCCTACTGAGGATTTGCGGTTTATTAAATGTAATGTAATGGGAGGGGCCAACTTCAGCACGCTCTTAGACCGCAGATTTTGTAACCAGTCGGTGTTTCATATCAGCTGTATGTGTTTATAGATCTTTTAGTTTGGTCTATACAAGAGAGTCCACAGTCTCAGTCAAGCATTCAAGATATGGCATATCATTGATTGTAAGAAATGTCTAACCTTCCTTGGTGGCTTAAAATAAATTTCTATTGAAGCTCGCTTGAGAATGTAGCCAATTTTATCGGTGACCCCCTTTAAATATGGTAATATAGCAGGTAAGGTCCCAACGGTGACTGGTTTCACTCAGCTTCTGTTGAACTCGAAGCTTGTTGTCTCGCAGAACTTGCTTGTCGTGTTGAAGTTCGGTATCCATGTGTTGCAGGTCACAGATGCCTCGTGCTCTCTGAAACAAAGATTTACCCACGGTAGACAACTGTGTTGGATGGTGATGAGAATTGCCGTTTAGGTACCGATCAGTATGGGTATGTTTTCTATGTGCCGTATGACTGAATGTGTTGTTGTTTTGATCATCCTTAAGATGATCAAAACATCTAAGAGAACTAAAGAATTATTTGCCTCTAACTGAATTGTAAATTGTATTTTGGAGTTTGTACTATTTAGATGGTAAAGGAATATGGTTACTTTATCCTGAGATAAAATTGTGAGAGTATCATTAACACACCTATTGTGGAACCTTGGTGTTATTGGTGAAGTTCCACGGGCAGCCTCCTCAAAAAGTAACACCGATTCCTTCCAAGGATTCCATGGATGATCCGTGAGGATGTAGAAATTAAAATACACCCAAATTTCAATAAAAAATAAGAATTGAAATAGAAATTTATTTGTAATTTTAAGTTCCGAATACAATTTTTTTTATATAGCATAAGGGGACAAACGATAATGTTTGCGTTTTGGCGACGTTAGACCCCCACAGACTTTAGATACATCAGCAAAATTGTATTCACACGTGATACCTTCCTTCCGATGTTCCATCGGTAAATCTTAGCAAGCACGAAACGCGACAGCATAGCTATAATTTTGCGTCAGTATTATGTGAATCTAATACTAGTTACAATATGTTCTATTCTGTGCATATTCTGTGCAAATGAGAAGATAAACTGGTTTATTCTCTAAGTTTTTTTGACGTCATAACTCTTATTGTGTTTATGTTAACATAAGTCATTAGTCTCCTCAGTAAATCTAGACATATATATGTGTGCCGTATTGTGCGGTTAGCTAATGAGCAAGTAATTATAAGTTATAGATAAATGGTTAATCGTTGACATTAAAATTGGACGTGAATTAGAATAACATTAAGAAGCATGCAGTCGCTTCGGCATCTTATCTTTGTATCTGTCTTTATCTAATGCTAGAGGGCTGCCATTAGTCAGCTGCGGTAAAATAACTGAAACGTCGGAAATATAAAACATTTATTTCATCGGGCACTTTTAAGATGGAAAACCCGTTGAGCTCATTAAACTGTCACCGTTACTATCTTTCTGTATACATATAAGTATATAAGCAATGTTAAAAGCTTTTGAGACGATTCAAAATATATTTATGTACCGGTTCAAAAAGGTACAAACGTAGCTTCAAGCATATCATTTTGCCGACACCCCCAGAGTGCCAGTGTTTTTGAGGGAAAAAATAATTTGTAACGAGGGCATGAATAACCGAACCCAACGGAAGTTGAGAGGTTATATCTCATAAGTTAGAAAAGATAGTAGGAGTCTCTCACTTTCTGTCTTCACTTACTTATAAGTGACACGGAAGTTGAAAGCGAGATATAAGTTAGTAATGATAGAAAGTGAGAGAGTTATTTACCTTTCGTATATTACTGACATAACGAGAGAGAGATAGAGAGAGAGAGAGAGAGAGATGTGCGAGCACTCACTTTATTTCTCTCTTTCTCTTATAACCAGTTACGTATCGTACAACTAAAGAAGTTTTACTTCGTTAGTGCTGTCTAAAGCGCTCTTTATTTTTGTAACATTCTTCTATAGCATATAATAAAATTAGATCTTAACAAAAGCCGCCCGCGATCGCTTAAGGTCAAACGTTAATTCCTTACAGCAGTTTAATCAGGTCACGCCTATGATTACTAAACCAAACACGAACACGAACTCGAGTGCAGGAAATTGCAGCCGACACTTACTAATTGTTAATGTTATGAAGCTAACATTAGCAGTTAGCAAAATAATAGCCGTTCTGTGATCAAAACTCAATCGGGATTAAAAAAATCAATTCGTTAAATACAGTACACATTTTTTAATAAAATAAGAAAAAGAATGTCTTTATGTAACTTCTGTTTTATATGTTTTGGTTGACTCAACCTTTTTTTTTTTTTTTTGTTGACGCAGGGAAACGCATTTACGCGCCTTCACTGGCCCTGGGTGGGGTCCAGTGGTGTGTGGGGCTCGCGGCACGTTATATAGTGCCGAATACCCACAAAACCACCGCGAGTGCCACCAGTGCCGTCTTTGATGAGGTGCCCCGGAACAACAAATCATCTTGACACCTCGACGGCAAGTCAGCCACCGAAGAGACCGACGCCACCTCCACAGATGGGGTTGTCCCGCACCACAGGACAACCCCACCGACTTTGGGACAGTGCAATGGAGTGAGGTTCCCATCCTCGCCCCCTGCCCCGTGCGCAAATGCGCCGCCACTTCTTGCTCTTTTGTCCCCTCTTCTTAGAGGGGTACAAAGAGCGGCACCTCCTCCTGCTCTTAAGTCCCCTCCTCTTATAGGAAGGGTACTAAGAGCCGCCACCTCCTCGGTTCAATTGGCTTCGCCCAAGGTGTCTCGGATAACCCCAGGCTACTGAGCCCCACCGCCACGACAAGGCTTGAACCATGGTGGGGTTGGTTGACTCAACCTAGCTTCGTACTCTCCTATCTCTTAAATATAAAATCAATACTAGTATGTTTGTTTATTTTTACTTCATGGACTCAAAAATGAAATAGAAAATGTAAAAATAAAATAATAGCACTAAAAATATTTTAATCAGAATGAGTATCTTTTGAAATATGCTGGCAGTCTTTAAATTACTTTTTATAAAATGTGAACATGGCTTAACTGAGAAGTTAAGCTACGCATCCTTGTGAAGATTTTTTTCGGAAGGACCTAACACTGACAGCGCTTTGCTATTGCAATTGCGAATATAGTTCATCGGACTAGCGAAGACAATCTAGTTTAGGAAGACAATAGGGGTACAGACACCCCTTCAGCAGATGGGAAAGATGTACCGGATAGTCAATTGTTAAAGTTAGCCCATTCATCTAAAATTTACGTCAGACTGCTATTATATACGTCGCATTCCCACAGTAAAACTAGTGTAAGAAATATATTTTTTTATAAAAAAAAATTACAAATCATAAATATTATACTTTTTAAACTTGGAATAATATTCCGACCAAATTCAAAATTACTAAAGCACATATCTTCAAAATAAAAATTGTAGTTTTTATAAATATTTGTTATGTTAGTATATATTATGCATGCAAATATATACAAACTATAATTACTGGTGAGGCGAGCGATGTAAAGTCGTTAGATGTAAGGACGTCTCCTAGAGTAACAGTGATAGCAGTAGGAGGGTACAAAGTTCGTAACACTGACCAACAAATTTTAGGTACGTATGTACGGTAAGTACTTATACAATAAAAATAAATTAGTTGTTTTTTGTGAAATGTTAGAGTTTTCCCTTCCGTGTATATTTTCCTGATAAAGTTGAAATTGCGAAAAGATACAACTTAATAAAATTAGTATAGCTGAGAAGGAAAGTTATACAAAAAATATAGGAAAGGCAAAGGAATTTTTTTTCAGTTTTGAGAAAGGGACCTATAATGTTATTTTTATTGGAATGATACTTATTAAATTTGCTTTATATTATATGTTACACTTAATAGGACGAAATATTGTGTACAATAAGATGTAGTAGCATTTATGCTACGATACGGATATGAAAGGTACGCGAGCGAGGGGCTGGGGCGCGTTCAGTGTTGTTACAGCTTTTATATAAATGAAGCGCGAATTCTTGATCATTCCAATTTCAAATCTCGCAGCGATCCCGTCGGGAGCATAGACAAAATAAACATTTCGCGCCAAACAGTGCCGGTTTCGAACGTTTGTTTTGAGTTATTGTTAATCTGTAACAAATAGAAATGTCTTTCACATGTGCAAACATGTTAGGTATTAAAGAAAAAACACATTTTCAACATGAAAATACCCGGATTAACAAATATACTGTAAGTTTCTAATTTTGTTTTTACTTGTATTTTATTTCATTTACAATAATACTCAAACTAAAGCAAGATTTGTACATTAATTATTGTTCTCGGTATCGATCTGATCAAAAATGCCTTCCTGTTCCACAAATAATTGTTTATTATATATTCATTATTTTGTTTAATTGTATATCTTTAAATAAAATCATTTGGATGGTATCGTCCAATGTACCACATTGTGGTACAGGTATACCGACATTTTTATATAATAATGAATTGATAGCTAAATGTTGGCAAACGAAAACTTTTATTTCACATGCCAAAAAGTTAATGTACCTAAGTACTTATAATGAAATTTTAATTTATCTTTTATACATCGACAGCGACACATTACATACTTGCCTAAAATCTACAGTAATAACTGTAGATAATATTAAATATACCTACATTCGTCTGTTGATATCAGAAAAATTAATCATATCATCATCAATTTTGATATAATTATTTTATTGTACAGACCTACAGTATGGTTTCACTTATTTATTATGTAGGTTACATAATAAATAAGTGAAACCATTTGTACAAATAATAGCGCATTTGAGAAAAACTACAGTATTTTATATTCATCAAAGTAATCATGAAAACGTATCGATTATGTTGTTTATTATTAGAGCAGGGCGTGAGGTGTATACCAGGAAAACGACTTTTTTTCATGCAACACGGATTTTAATTTCATTCCTGGTTGTTGTCTGTATTTTTGTTAAATTTCAACCATTGAGTAGTTTTTGCGTCAATTAATAAAAAAGATACATACTTTCGCATTTATAATAGGATTCATCGTTTATATTTTTTAAACCAGGATATTAAAAGGTACGTACGTAGTTACGTAGAAGAGTTCTTTCTGTGCTTAAGCGTATCTTTAGTACCTGGAGATTACGTTTTTATCGCAAATGGTGACAGTTCTGTTTTGTTGTTAGTGACATATGAGCCCACTCATTGTCTTTTTTTTAATTTTGGCAGTCAAGCACTTATTATATACTATTTTAAAGTAATACAAGATAATACGCGTTTAACTCAGAGTGCGGGATAACCACGTCTGAGGCCCTTGGTAATGAAATTCTCCAAACCGATGAAAATTCCTGAAATATAATTTTGCTACATAACATTTAACAATATTGGAAAATATTACTAGTAATATAACATTTTCCAATACGATCTTCGTTCGTGAATAACAGGTAACTAGGTACCAAACTATCTAACCTTCCTTGGGAATCGCCCTATTTAAGGGTAACAACCACATTTTTAACCGCACAGGAAAAGGTAGTGCTATACATGGTGCATGACACTACATTGTCCTATATAATGGAATTGGGATGGCATGACCGGGGAGGTACCTCTCGCTTACATAACACCGCCGTAAAGTGACGTATTTAGTGTTGCGTCTCGTGCGGTTTGTGAGTAGCCGCTGATTATGTTTTGTCGTATATTAAAACGTTTTAACCCCGCCAAGTGTGTATGTGATAACGTTCTGTCGCGTTGCAAGTGTTACTATATTTTATAGCATAGGGGTAAAGGAGCGACCATTTTCCATGGTTATGTTGGTGGCTTCGAACGCCCATAATGGTGCGATACGCATGCTTAATGGTTATCCAGATGCGGTGCCCTCCTTCGCTTTTAAGGTGGAATCATGTGTACGAGAGGTACCTCCTCGATCGAGCCACATCGGCTGTAATGTATTATAATAGTTTTTCAAATAGGTCCAGTAGTTAGGAGTCTATTTCCCTGCAAATAATCAAACAATCAAATGTTTCTTCTTTACAATATTATAGTACAAATGACATGTAGTATTTACGTGTCCATTATGTCGCCCCGCAGCTCCACCAGCATACCTTACACATATTGGTCGTAACGTCATGTGTAGCCCTGCCCTGCGGTTTCACTCGTGTAACATGGTACGTTCCATGTTATTAAATTCAACCTTCTGTTTCAACCGCTTAGGGGTTGAATTACTAAAACCGGTTTATAAGTGCTCACTTACAACATGAAAGGTACAAAAATTTCGTCTGTGCACTGTCCGTTCATTTACTTGAAATACTTCAATTATTGAGTGATGGATAGATTGAATATCATATACATATATATGTATTTATGTATTCATTCCTTCCTCGACAAAAGGGCCACCTAACACTGGAAGAATTTGTCCTATCGAGCTTCTTGTTCCTGAGATTACAACGTTATTTATATTGTCATTACAATCTATACTAATGTCATTGTACTCTATATAACATTAGTATAGATTTCAACAAACAAAACATACGTTCGCGTAATGAGCAGAAAGATTTTTTTTATTGTAGATTTTACTATTATTCATATATCTTTCGTTTTCTAGTATAACAGTACGTTCTTCCCTGTATATATTTATAACTAAGTACATATCGTTGACATTTCGAAAAATGGCCTTCCTTGAAAATCTTATATTCGAGTTTTTCCATAAAGGTTCTATCTTAAAGCCACTATAGAACAAGGAATTTATACACGTAGGTATTATTATCATTCACCAATAAGCAGTTACAGCTCTACGCGGCGCGTAGCTGCATTCCGTGATGAAAGCGCATTACACGTGACGCTCCAAACATTACGACGAGTGACGCGTTACGCGTGACTTCCGTGTTTTGCGATAGGAAAGTTGTATAATATATTCTGCACAATTTGTGTGTGTAGTCTACGCCTTTAATTTCAACTTTCAGTTTATCTTGCATTAAGCGCTGTTCCTTAAGATAAAGTTTTCGCATAAGCGCTATGATTTTTTTATAGCATACGAAGCAAACGAGCAGTTGAGCCACGTGTATGTAAGTGATCAACGCTTATCGACATCGATCCGCAACACCAGAAGACCCACAGATGCGTAGCCAGCGTTTTAGAGATAAATAGGCTCTTTTCTTGAAGATCCCTAGGCCCTATCGGCCCGGGGATACCGAGGTGGCAGCTGATTCCACAAAGTAGTGCGTGGGAAAAAAATGAATCCTGATGCATGCACTTGAGATAGACACCAGTGGACCGTACAGCTGCCGGCCACCTCTTTAATCGTCGCATTAAGTAATTTGTAACAAAATCACTTCCGCGGTTACGGCTTTTGAGTACAAAGATACAAGGTCCCTGTGACGCGGTGAATAGTCTTCTGTAGACTTTCCCATAAAAATACTGCTTAAAGTTATGAACATAATTTATAAGTTTAATGAAAATTGCACTAAAGACTTACACTATTTACACTATCTATTCTGCTGGTCCTATTATTTATGCACCCTCGGTCCTTCTCTCATATTTGTTATCTCTATTACAAAATATTAAAAAATATTTTGTTCAAATCCGCCTTGCAATCCCACAGCGAACGCGTTGATCGTTCCAACAAACGAACAAAAATACTCTTTTTTTTTTTTAGAATAATGCAATCGGATCCTTCTTATGAGTACGACATGCGTTGCCCTTGTTTTCTCCTTTCCAGTGAGCTCGTGTTAAGTATAATCCTATTTCATAGAGCAATCCATGTATGGCGTGCCAGAAAATTCCATTACTTAGACAATGCCATAAGATCGCCTCCTTCTTTGCTTTTAGTATTAACCTAATTTATATACCATGTTCTAGCTAATTCAATGGAAATATTTCTGCAATTTTAATAATTAATTGAATGTAATAAGAACAAATGGTGAGCAATTAAAAAAATGTGCTTGCTTGGAAACACGATAACTGTAGATAAAACGACATTTCATCTTTTTCGTCTTGTAGGTACTTTTTCTGAGTGCTCTTACGGTGAAGGAAATCTTCGTGAGGAAAACAGGATATTTGTATTCGAATTCGACCTTATCTAGGACTGGGCCTGGTTTCCCTCTGGGTAGCAGAGGTGCGGGCGTACTCGTCTAATCTCGTAGATTAGGTCGCCAACCTCGATGTCATGATGTCAAAATGCTTATATTCTAAGTTTGCAGGCATATACATAGTACTTTAGACTTAGTAACGTGAGCAACACAGAATAGTTAAAATATAATTTTATAAGTCTGGATTTTTGATCACACAACTGGGATGCACACAAACATTCACATAAAACATCCAAATCCCACTTTAATTTTGGATAGATAGTTTTATTTTCGATCTTACATTTTTTCGTAAATCATGCGTTTGATACACAGTTGTGACAATTATTCGTTCCCTATGTTAAGAAATTATCAATCTAGTTGTATAGTTTATCGTAGCTTGATGTCAAGTATTTTTACCTAATAATAAATAAGCTTATAAAACAAGATTAAGCTATTTGAGTTCCATAACTATGCTGCATGCGTCATAGTGCAAGGTGCAAAAAGGTCTTAAATCACTAGGATGTAATCGAATGGTGGACAAATAGCACGATATCAATTCGTCATGCTAAGTCGTGAGCGCATTGCCATGCAGCCTTGACCCTGTTCATTCAAATTTATTGTTTTACTTCAATTTGCCTGCAAACAGGAAAAATATTAGCTACTAAAACGTTGGTAGTATACGTGGACGGACGTTACTAGCCGTGCCGTCCAATTCGGCTGCAATGTAGCATTTCAATACCTTTCCTTTTGTATTATCATTATCATCATCATTATCAGTCTTTATCGGTCCACTGCTGGACATAGGCTGCTCTCAATGAACGCCAAGACGACGGAACTCCTGCTACTCGCATCCATCCCGGGCCGGCTACTGCACGGAGATCGCCTTCCAGCTGATAAACGGTCGGCCAACACTTCGTTTTCCTGAAAGCGGCCTCCAGTCCAGAACCTTACTGGTCCATCTGCTATCTGTTCTTCTGAGAGTGTGACCAGCCCATTGCCACGTCAGCGAGCTTACTGGTCGCGTGATATCGGATACTCTAGTTCTCTGCCTTATGTCTTCGTGACGAATTCTATTGGACAGAGGAACACCCCGTTGAGCTATGTTGTTTCTTTTCGTATATTTATTCATTATTATGACTATTTAACGGATTAAATCGGATCAATTCTGCATGTCTTGAGAAGCGCGCTCTACTTTATCAAATCCAGTAAGATAGAGTCATAACATTTGCATTTCCTGTTACAAAAGATACTAACTAACTGTATACCGTTCGTAGCGTCCACATTACACCAGTTACGTTAACAACTGAACCAGTCGGCAGTCAGAGGATCGCACATCTATCGGGTCACAGAAATGATATAATGCGCTTTTACCGGTTGGGAGTGCTACGAAGATTTGTGCTACGGCACCGAACTTTTTATCGCGTAAAAATTCAAAATCTATATGCACAGTACTGTTGGCCCGCCACGAAATCGAACGGCCCTATTTTCAAAATGGCTAGCCGTAATGTAAAACGGCGAAGTGTACAAGGCGACCACGACATATATGTACTATTATCATTTGCTACGCTCCACACATACATCGCTTCGTCCACACACGTACAGCTACTATCACTTGAGACCGCTACGATAATAACGCTACGGCCCTGGTCATGAAACTCCTCATATCAAGCAAGGTCACAACCATTTCATAACGGTATTAAGCATCCCATAACTTCCGAAGATTTTGATTTTAGCTCTTTAAGTATAACGGCTTGCGAATAATAAATAATTTAATTGTTAATGAACGACTGGTGGCTTGTGTACTCGTATTTAATCGTTAATAATGTAGGCTCATTGGGGGGACGAGGAAGGGGGGGTGAGGTTAAAAGGACGCCTCGGCATAGTAATTATACTGATGTTCATTGGCATTGATAGTTGTAAAAAGGCTCGATTTCCCGCCTGTCCCCCTATACTAGAAAGAAAAATATGACGTAACTTGGGATGGACCTGATATCGTTGGAAGGGTTTCAATGATCAGGTCACTGGACGTATTATCTAAAGCCTTTCAAGTTTATACTTGTACGGGTTGTGGCATATCATTACAGCCAACTAGAAAGGCTTGGCCTCTTGGCTATGCATATTAAGGGTGTGATGTGGCTTAGGGATCTTCAAGATATCTTCCTATCTCTAAGCGGCTGGCAACGCATCTGCGGGGCCTCTGGTGTTGCGGGTGTCTGTGGACGTTGGTGATCACTTACTTGCAAGTGGCTCAACTGCTTGTTTGCCCTCTATGCTAATAAAAAAATGCTTTTCAAAGTAACTGCACTTCTACCCGAGTGTGTCAGAAGAAATGGTTTTCCGGCGTAAGTATGGATCTGTGTAGATTTTTATATTCCCCGCTTCAGCCCGAATGGTTTTATGTATTAACGTATCGAGCAGATCCGTAAAAGCAAGTGACAAATTAAAATATGTTGTACGTTGGGTTATTAGTTTTTTTATTTCTTTCAACAAACACTATCCGGGATGGATGCGAGTAACAGGAGATCGGTCGTCTTGGCGTTCATTGAAGGAGGCCAATGTCCAGCAGTGGACCGATAAGGGCTGATAATAATGCAAAAAAATCACTGGCTACAAATCCATATTTCCACTTGTGAATTTATTTTCCACTTCATATGGGATATTTCTACACAACATATAATCGCTCACCTTGTTTCATATTCAATCACGTCTATACAAACATTACACTTATAACGAAATGTTACGAATTATTTTCAGCTCCACAATTACGATATATCTACTTTGAACAATATACGAATCTAAATTCATAACAAAGAACAAGCAATAGCTACAAAAATGAACAAGGATATTTTTTTATAAAGACGCACGCACATCTGCGGATGCATTTTTCATAGAATAAAGGGGCAAATGAGCAATCAAAGCCTTTTTGACTACTACCGACGCCCATGAATATCCACATAATTTCTATGCCGGTGCGTTATCCTTATTCCACGAAATGCGACACTAAAGATGTAACTTTACAGCGGTATTATGTGAGCGAGAGGTACCTCCCCGGTTGTTCCGGCCCAATTCCGTTGCACAGGAAGATGTAGTGTCATGCAGCATTTATTTCACTACCTCCTCCTACGCAGCATGGCTGTAATTCTTACAGCATGCTACTTCATCTCACAGCATGGCACTACCTCTTACAGCATGTAATAACTACTCTAATCTATGGCTTTGTTCAACCGGTAGTGTAGTAGAACGTAATGCCTGCTTCATTGCGGCCGAATCTGGCCGACACGACTCTGAAGGTACATCTTGCTCACACTACATATACGTAAAAGCATATCTTCGTCGTCGCCATTCCACATGGTCCTGACCGCATGTTCTGTGAGCGGCCCATTGGGTGAGGTAGAAAGAAGGGCAACACATCAGCATAGTAATCACACTGACGTTCACGGGCGCCAGCAGTCGTAAAACACTAAAAAAACAGATCCGGGTTGCCAGGCAACCCCTTTTTGCAGCATGGCGCTATCTCTTCTAATTAGACTGTGTCAATAATCCCCATAGCCTTTGTTATAAATAGTGTCGAAGTTACAGTCCATTAGGGCAAACAGCAGCAACAGTCGATCGGCCATATTCATCGAAAAAGGAAATTGATTATGGTCGTATAAAGTATGCTAGATGAACGTACTGAGTGCTTGTGTTAATCAAAATTTCGATAATAATAAATTGAGTATTCCACGCAACGCTCCAACCGACTGCCAGCAATGTTTGCATGGTTTGATTCGATTATGATATAATGCAAATGTTCTTTCATTCATTCTGTACTTTGTTCTGCAATTTGTTAATGGTATACAAGGCACTCACAAAGGTTGGTTTGGATAAAAATTGAAGAAGTAGGAAGAACTGAATAAAAAATATTTTTACGGATTTTATCGTGGTTTATTTAAGCTGGACTGTGGAGGATTGGCCATCCAACAATAGTAGTAGGTACTAGATATAAACAAATACAGATTAAGCTCAAATAATTATCGAGCATAATTTAAAGCTGTATGCTACTACTCATATATAAAATACTGCTTGTCTGTAACCTGGTTTACGGGTGATATATATGATATTACGTGACGGCGATTCTCTAATTGATCTGTGAACGCATCGCTCGATGGAGTGAAGAGACGAACTGTTAAGCTTACTTGCTCGCAAGTTCCGCTCATTCGGAACATTACTATGGTTCGGAACGACACTGTGTTTTTCATGCAGCGAGCGTATTCGATTTACAAGACGTTAACACTTTAAAAAATGTAGTAACAAAATATATGGCCATATTGTCCGTTGTTGTATCGAATTTCCCATTTAAAAAGCTGTAGCTTGCCAGTGTTTTGTGTGACAAGTAAGACTGTTAGTTTGCATGAAATAAGAAAACTGTCTTGTTGTTTGTTGTCCGTGGATTGGCAATGGTTGATAATGATGAAGTAACGTATAACAATGGCCAGCTTGTCTCGCTTCTAGGTTATACTAATGATGTACCGTAACAATTACGTGGCCAGCTTATCATTGTGCCGAACACCTGACGCGGGATTCGGGCGCGCTCATTCATAATTCATTGCCACTATTGTATCTTTGTATGGCTGTTTGTGCTAATTATCATCATATTGATAACCGATTCAATTGTAAGCGGTAATGTTACATTACAGTGTTATTAGGCCAGTCCGAACGGAAAGGTTCCCGCCACTTACATGGTACCTATGTTGAGTGACAGCCATGCCCGTTTCGTTTGGTTTTCTTTCAGCTGCAATGCACAAAATTCAAGTCTAATGTAGAGGTGAATATCTTTATAACTCATGCTCCCTAGAAATGTGCACCGATCGAGACTACCATAGTTAACAATGATATTACGCGTCTAGCAGTCTGAGGAGTACATTAATTAATTTCTTCGGATCATCTGAACTCTCACATAGTGTACGAAACTCTACAGCATATCCTGCCGTTATTATGTTTATGAGAATATCTTTATCTTTTATTCGCTAGAGCAATATAAAGATGGTTTGACGGTTTCCTCAACATAGATCCTTTTAATGCCCAAAGAAAACGTACAGGTAAGCTGTACACGTCAGTGCAGTAAGCCTTCAGTAAAACGGTACATCCCACATCTAGTGTATTTTTTTCCAATACTTAATTAAGAAAATTACAAAAAATTTAATACTGTTTGTCATTTTCCTACTTTTAATTGAAATGCATCCGTAATGCTACTTAATAAGATTATTCGTTTATATAAATGCGTTGTTGTATTTGGATATCACAAAACCAGTTGTCCTTGTCGCAATGCGAAGGAATGGATAGGAATAGATGTAGATACAATCACTACTATTAAAATTCAGTTACGAAGGACGCAATCATTTGTATTTAATAAAATACTACTAACTAAGTGATATTTAAGTCGATCTGTATACAATTTATTTTGCATGATAACGTATCTCTAAATTATCTGTAAACGCACCACCCAATGGAGTGAAATAGATAATTTCTTACGCACTCTCGCAGGCTCCGCCCATTCGAAACATTACTACGATGTTATACTTTTTCGTACATGCTACCAGCGTTATCGATTTACACGACGTTATCGCGTCAATAAGTTATCGCGGAAGTCAAGTTTTACTTCTATCTAAAAGGCGATAAACACACTAAGGACAGTATTCCTATGATGAGAGAAAATCGACCATATGAAGGGCAGGAAAGAAATATAAACCTATATAAAGATATGACGGAAGGTTGTCGAACTACGTGGACTGAGCTCTACAAATAGTTTTTTTCCATCGGAAATAAGTAAGTAAAAACTTTATTCAGGACAATTAAGACATACACTGTTACAAATTTCATTACTACATAGCTACTTAAGTAAGTTCTAGAAGACAATTACACAGCACGTCTAAAAGGTATATAGTTACCTAGAAAAAGAGTACAAAAAATATATATAAGTCGAAAATAGCATAAAAATAAAAAGAGTAAAAAAAGAACAAATATAAATAAATGTCTTACGTTTACGCGAATGTATTATATTCATTGCAATAAAACTACTTTTACGGATTTTATCACGGTTTATTAAATTATAGAAGTTTTATTCTAAGGAAGATGCACAACAGTGTAAGAAGAAAATCCCGGAAAAGGTAACCACTCAGTTTAATAGTTGTACATAAATATGTTATTAAAAGCTTCATTAACAATTTGGAAGGTAACAGTAATTTACTTATATACGTTGATGTGTTACGCCTTTATGACATACAGAGACCATCCTAGGAAAATATGACAAATAAATAACATATAAAGGAGAACGTAGTTATTCTGAAATCCCTGATTGAAACATTCTAGATTATAACTACGAGGATGCATTGAAAAGTATTCGGCCTAACCAAAAACATAGACACATACTAGATCAGGTATATTTCTATTTTTCTACATAATCACGATGCACTTTTGCCTTCATTTGCAGCACTTAGACTGCTGAAAAAAATGATTCTTCCTTAGAGTCAAAATGTACTTCTACTGCGTTTTCGAAAATCTTTGACCTCCCAAGTTCTTTTTAGGTTAGGGAACTGAAAAAAGTCTGGCGGTGCCGGTGAAGATCAGATGCCCTAATGGTTCAAAGACATAATTGTGGATTTGAGCTATTGATTATACAGACGTGTGAACACGGGCGTAATCTTGAAGGAACAAGACTTTTCTTCTGAGCATTCCTGGACACACTTCTTTTATTTTCACAGTAGTAATCATAGTTTATAGTCTGACCCCTTTCAAGATAATCAATCATAATTACACCCTTTCGAGTCCCCGAATACTGAAGCTATTACCATATTTGTCGACAAAATCGCCTTAGCCCTTTTAGAAGTTGGTGAACCAGGTCTTCTCCGCTGTTTTGATTGTTGTTTTGTTTCTGGCGTACACTAATGAACCCATGTTTCGTCCATTGTAACAAACCGATTCAAAAAATCATCTACTAGATAACTCAGGCTTCAATAACTCCAAACAATTACATGAAATAGTCAATCGCTGCCTTTTTATTTAACGGAAAGCAGTCGCGGTACCAACCCCTCGCAGACACCTTGTGGAAACCCAATTTGTTAAGGATGATGTTTTCAGTTCTTTCCTAAGAGATACCTATAATATATAGTTTATCTCTCTCATTCTACCACACTTGAATTCTACTAACCATTTTTTGACAGACAGCAAAATTTCAAAATTACTGACCATATCATCATGGATGCTTTCGATGATAGCCCCTTCATATGGAGGTACTTAATGACGGCACGCAGCTCGATTTGCTCCATTTGTAGAAATTATGTACGGTTGCTTTGTTAAAAAAATTATAAAGTCACAACTAATTATCGCACACGTTTCGAACTTCCCACAATTAGCTAGTCGGAACCGAACTAATTAATGTAGATAGATTTGATTTTTAGAATTGAATGAATCTGTGTTAGGCCGAGTAATTTGCAATCCACCCTCGCATAACTACTCGCATACTTAGGAAATCGATATTTCTACGTGGACGTTAATGGTTACAGCTCTAGCATGCAACAAGCTACTCTGGCGTGATCCAAGGTTTTAGGACCATTACTTTTTAATATTTACATAAACGACCTTCCATTGTGTTTCCTAAACTCGCGTCCATTTATGTACGCCGATGATTTAAAAAATTATAGAGAAATACGATCTATTGCAATCTTCTTGAACGAGTGTCTCGTTCAAGAAGATCTTGATCTATTGGCCGAATGCTGTAAGGATAATAGAACGAGCTTAAACGTTAATAAATGCAGGCATGTAAAATTCACAAGGAAGCTGACAATAGCATTTCCTGACTACACTGTAGGAAATGGGAGGTTAGGTTAGGTTAGGTTAGGAAATGGGAGTGGCGGAGGTTCTTGCCGAGAGCTGCTCCTATGTCTCGGGTAGGAGGGCTCTCGGCCTGAACCCCACGCATGACGAGATCCTACGGATTCGCCGGCTAGGGCA
>JAFELO010001903.1:589341-620683 GCA_017140195.1 Eumaeus atala
AAAAAAAAAAAAAAAAAAGGTTAGGAAATGGGAGGTTACAAGAAGTCGCAACAGTGACAGGTCTCGGAGTGGTTCTAGAGAAAAAATTACATTTATTCCCCATATAGAACGTCATAAAAATCGTCGCGTATGTTGGAGTTTCTTATAAGAACCTGTAGAGTATTTCGGTTTACACAAGTGAAGGTACGCTTGTATAATTCCTTGGTCCGCAGTGAACTACAAAACGGCTGCGTTGTATGGCGACCGCACTTTGCAACTCACACTTTGAGGTTGGAACGCGTACAAAGAAATTTTTGAACCATCCTACATTCTTGACGATGAAAACAAAAATCCTTATTTCGTACCAGGACAAACAAGCTGACAAACTTTAATATGGTGTCACTCGATAAGCGCAGAGATTTGCTGGACCTCCTGCTTTTATATAAAATGTTGAATAATAAAATAAACTGTCCTATGTTATTGAAGCTAATACCTCTTCGAGTACCCCGTAGACCACCAAGACATCCAACCAAACCTCTACCTACAGATACCGCGTCGACGGACCGAACTAGGACGAAACTCACCTATAGCCAGACTGTCGACTGTATAACTATTCTGGGGATCACATGAACTTGGAACATTACCCTATGGAAAGCTAAAGACATTCTTTTGGGTCGAGTTTGATGTTCACTTTGTTTTAATACAATTACAACACCGCTGTGGTTAATCCACAAACTTTATTAGTGTATCTGTACTTCCTCTGTCCTTAATATGAATGTTTGTTTTAAGCAGCTCAATTTTTTTATAACGTACGATCTGTAAGATAATTTCTCCTCTTTAGCTCACTATGCATGAAGTGTTCATCTGTTATTGGTTATGCACTTAGTGCTTGATATATGTGTTATTATTTTTAGATCAAATCAGTGTAACAATTGTTGATGGGTTCATCAACAATTGTTACACAATAAAATAAAAATTAAATAATTAAATTAGCTAATTAAAAATGTATATTCTATAGAATGTATTGTAAACACATAAGTTAATTAAGGCCAGCTAAGGCAACTCTCACAATTACTTCGCGGATATAACATTTAAACAAATACATTACGGGCTTCAAGCGTTCTCGGGTGCACAGAATACCTACTATAGATATGTATACATATTATGTATTGGTCTTACACGGTTGGGTAAATAATTTCAAATACCTATAAATCGAGTTATATTAAACACCAAGGCAAGTCGTTAAGCAGTCGGTTAGCTTTTACGTCAACATGGAACATAAAATTTAACCTTGTTCCGCATTGCCCATTGCAAAAAAACATAGCCATTGACTTTGACATTTTGTTAGAGAAATGTATTGTGTTAATATACAAGCGATCAATACCAGCTTCGCTCGAACTACACAGTTATTTATTATATTGCCCTCGAGCCTTATTCGCTAGAGCTATTAAAGATGATTTGACTGTTTCCTCAAAATAGTTCCAGCTCTTTTAGAGACTAAAGAAAACGTACAGACTTACTGATGTTATAAATGTGATTTTTTTTTGTATATAGTATAGGGGGACAAACAAGCACTTACCCACCTGCACCCATGCTCCTATCCACCTCTCCGTATACGGAGCGAATCATGGGAGGTGCACGGGGGTGTGATCACCAGCTTTGTTCCCCAACGTGCAATTCTTGACTTCCTGCACACTATTAAAGTGCCCTTTCGTTATTTCACTTTCCCCTTTCTGGGACCTGACACCACAAAGGGAGAAGCTATAATCGACCTCGTCAGTCCTGATTATCTCGATGTAGTTATGTTGTTACGCGATTCTTCCTCTTCGCGTGCCATGTATGCGCAAATGTCTTCAATTGCCTAAAGCTCTGCTCTATGCCCTCCAATATGATGTTTCGCTCGTTTTTTTCCAATCACATTCATTAATGACCGCAAGGACATGATGGTAAGTCACACAACCGCATCCTGTGCAGGCGACTTCTAAAACACCCGTGCCCTGTTAGTATCTGTGAAATAACGTACTCGGGTTCCAACCATTGATATTCCAGACGTGTTGTAACTTTTGGAAGGAAGCAGTACAGCTCCCTCCCGTCGACACAAGCGGCCCAGCGTGACTGCCAAGTGGAGATGACTTTGTCCGCGATAGCGCTTTTCTTTTTCTTACGCTCCTTGCACTTGAGCCCTACGCACTCCACCTGTACGCGCCCCGCTCAAAGAACCTCCAGATCGGCAGGGAGGACGCCAGCCAATACAGGTAGAGCCGCACTGCTGCATGACCTGTAGGCCTTCGTCAATAAAATTATAGCTGGTCTTTGGGTGCGTAATAACATATAAGTGAGAGCATCAACACCAAAGCGCTGGAAAATATGTCAGGATTGCAACATAGGTTCCGTGGTAACAAGGAACCTAAGTGCCCGGTACTTCACACCCCACGAGGAGGTAGAGACCCGTGAGACCTTCCCGATAGAGCTGGCGGACTTCTCGCCCATCAAAACCGCACGCAGCGTAAAGGATCTAGCATCGTCCATGTGTACCCCAAGCACCTTCGTCACAGATACACTCACGATCGAGGCTCCATTGATCCTAATGGTTGGTCCGCTTTTAAAACGACCCTTAATTGTCACAGTCTGGGACTTGGCTGCGGAAAATTTTAGCCTATTACTGGTCCACCAATCGGATAAACTGTTCAAGATCGTGGAACATATCTGTTCGATAACGGTGCGCGACGGTGCCTCGATCGGAAGCATCAAATCGTCTGCGTATGCCACATAGCTTACACCCTCTAGTCTCGGCAATTTAAGGATATCATCCAGGAGGAGTTTCCATAGTGTGGGGCCCAATACCGAACCCTGGAGACATCCCGTTGTGGAAACCTTCCAAAGCGCCAGGTCACAAACAATCAGAGCCTTTCAACGACTACCGACGCCCATGAACATCAGCTTAATTATGCCGACGGGATGCCCTCCTTTCCACCTCCCCCCCCCCTCAATGGGGCACCGGCTACTCACAAACCGCACGAAACGCGACACCACAGGTGTCACTTTACGGCGGTATCAAGTGACCGAGAGGTACCTGCCGGGCCAACTCCGTTGCATAGGAGGATGTCAAGCACCATGCATGGCACCTCGTCCTACGCAGCATGGCGCTACCTCTTACCACTATTTGATATTCTTACACTTGTAAACTATGGAAACTATTGAACTAGTTTGAATGAAATTTGGCATAGATAAGGGTATTTTAGAATTTGCTACATAATTTTAATTTTTGTAGAAAAAAAATAATCGTTATTTTATGGATGATTGTACGCTACTGAAACAGCGGGATAGGCAACATTCTTTTATAGATATGGTAAACCATAAGTTAAGCGCTTAAATTTGTCACTGTTGAAGATTATACTATGGAGAAGATGATAACATATCAATATGCATTCGACTTTACTGTTAAGGGATATGTACACACTACGGCACGCACACATGCATTCACTTGTGTGAAACGTGTTTTATGATGAGTGTCAACTGACAAATACATATTTTGACGTTACATTATTCTTTTTCCGAAAAGATTTTACTTTTTTAAACCGTTCTTTTTATCGTCTGCCGCACCACCTCCTTGAGTCTGGGTCCCACAAAGTGGCAGATTTTGCCCGGCACTCGTCATGCCTGCGGCAGTAGTTCTTATTTATTTATGACTTTATTGTCCTATGCATAAACTTTAAAGTCGAGTGCTGTACCAAGTTTTACAGCTTGTTTAGGCGGGTTGTAAAGACGGTGGTTACATTGTCCGTTTGTTAATTGTATAAATCACAGTTGTGAGCAATATATTTCACTGCGCTCCAACTTTGTAACAAGGTCACTGGGGTCACGACGGGTCATGTAATCGTTTTCATTTAATTAAGGAAATAGATAAATATAATTCTGATAATTTGTGTTCAAACCTTTAAAGCTGGGGCATTCGTAAAAGATATACGTCTACGGTATTCGAATTCTAAGTTGTACAAGAGAGATTTTCATATAAGCTTGTACAAACGGGTGTCTGTCTGTTTCTCTATGTCATGTAACAGTGGTGCTACATCTCAATGAGATGTCAAGAGGAACTGCCAGAAAATATATCTAGATAAGTTACTATTGTAGTCGTAATTGTAGAGAGCATTGTAAACAGTGCGATAGATGCGCGACATGGCCGACTTTGATAAGATAACATTATGTTGTTGTCGACTAGCCCATAACACTGCACATATTATCTAAAACGTATGCAATTGTAATTATAACATATGTTACATAAATATTTGCGGACGACATCACCGCGTTAAGTCAGACGTGCTAAGTATGCTGAGAGGCCATAACTATCGGTTTTTATGAGATAGTGAGCAAACGAGCAGGTGGCTAGTGATTGCCACCGCATAAACGCAGTATGTGTGTGTGTTGTAATATTAGTTAAGTGTAATACTTAGATTATTAGTTTTAAAAAATTATCCATTTTATTAAGTTCAGTGATACTTATTTTCTTTCTTAAAGCGCAGAAAGACGAAGGTTATCTTCGTCGCCAGTATTTAAACTAAATTGATCTAATTTTACTACTACTATAGCTATCTTTTCTTGAGATAGTTTTTTTTTTCAAAATCGACAGAACGAATTTTCGTTCTAAATGATAACAACCGATTCCCGGGAAAGGTCCTGTATTTTACGAACGAAGCCGGAGCCGATCGCTACTGAGAAAGGAACAATATTTAATTTTACAAAAATAATGTATAACCAAATGTTATATCGATTTTAGCTGCAGGAACGAACATATACATAGATATATGCCACACTTACATTTGTTGTACACAAAAGTGTACAAGATACACGTGCAATGCCTCCTTTCTTCATGTGTTCAGTAATCCTGCATAAAACACCCGGTAGGGTACACCCTACTGGGTGTTTTATGCTGGGAGGAAACTCAGCTAACAGAAAAAATCAACGTCTTCACAGAGCTCGTAGAGCGGATGCAACGCGGTTTACTCTCCTAGGCATGGACAGGCCATATCAGTTAAACCTGCATAAGTTAAAAGCACCCCGGCGTCTTCCCCGACTCGTATGACTATCACGGGTTTCTGCCTCACAGTAATGCGTGACTATACCATCTCACCAACAGAAAGGTGTTACACATTATTTGAAGTTTAGGAATTTTAGGCCTTTCTGCTAATATGCCTCTATTTTGACCCGACATAATTCACTACTTTGATCCGACATAAAAAAAAAGAATACATACGAAAACAATGGTGCGTTCTTCGAATTTGAAGAGAGAGTAGAAATTGGACAATTCTAATTTTAAAAATAAGTAACTTGTAAATAGCAAATCTGTTAATTCGGTGGGTATTTTTGTATGAACTTAAGTAACCCAGACACACCAATTTCTAACAACACTCGACACTTGCATTGCATGCATGTGCGTTGATGACTGCGCCTCAAGAAAACCCGCATAGTTGATATATACATCTGTTGTCTTTCTCCTCCCCTCCAATGGGTCACGGGGAACTGACGAACAGCATGAAAAGCTGTCACTTGTTCTCGAATTCATGTGAGCGAGAGGTAACTTCACGATAGTGTCGGCCCAATTCCGCTGCAATGCAGCATGGCTCTTTCGATACAAATAACACTGTCGCCAATATATTTTCACGAGTTAAAGAGGTTTTGGAGGGCCAAAATGTCCAGAGCGCATCCAATTCTCTGTTATCCAAGTTCGGCTGTACTTTACAAATATTTTTTCACATGCGAATTATCATCATCCCTGTATCCTTTCTCTGCTTTAATCATCAAAACAGTCCGACCACCTCTAACCACATTTGAATTCAGTCTTTCTTGTTGCATAGGGGAACAAACAAGCAATCGGAGCCATTTGGTGCCTACCGTCTTACATCCACTGGTATCCGTATGGTTAATGGTTTTATAGATACGTTCCTTTACCCCGTGTAGGTCGGCGTCATGCGAACGAGTCGAGCGAAGCGGAACTTTCCCGGTCCGGATTCAGCTACAATGTAGCAATGACACTAGGAACTTGAGGAAATATTCACACATTAAATCCTCAACCAACATTACATAACGACCAAGTTTATTATCATAATAATAACTTCGAGAACAATCGCTCATAACTGTAATATCCTTGATAAGTGAAGGGACCTTGTTGGAGATCAAGGTCCCAAGTTCGACGCCCGCTTCTCCAGTTTTTATTCTTGTACTACCAGGAAAACTATTCTGTTGAATAATCACCATAAGCATGTTACAGTTTTTGTTAGGATTTAAGCCTTATTCTAAAAGCCTGTACTTTTTTTATAGTATAACTACGAAACGACTACTGACGCCGAAAAATCTGTTGAAGCTGTACTGGGCTTCTCTTCGCTTTCATAGTATAAGTTCAGGTCCGAAATATACCTCGGCATTACTGTCATGCAAATGCGTTACTCTCCCCTATTCCCCTCCGATGCGTGTGCGTATAGTTACGAATGTAGAGAATACTATAAGATACACATAATGCATTAGAAGCTGACCCGGCAAACACTGTTTCGCCATGGTGCTTATTTCTACCGAATATAATAGTTGTCACAAAATAACAAATGTATTTATTGTAAATGTTAGGGGATGGGAATCATAGAAGTTCTATGAGGTGACCGTAGTGTACAGAATAAATATTTAAAGGAATGTGTACATATGTATACGAAATTACATAATCTGTCGTCTCGAACTATGCATAGACGGCGGACTGATAATAGTGCTTGAGAGTAAGATAAAACGCTCTGGTAGAAGCGGGCGACGGTGAAGTACTTGATGCGTAGCCAGCCAGCCGACATTGTCTATTTATACATAATATGATAATTACGGTTTTATATATATTTATGTGTATAAGAATGAGTGTATATTACAGTGACATAGCACCATAAGTCATACAACAAACTGAAATAAAATTTGTTATAATATGAACAATGACTTCAATAATAAGATAATATTTTGTAACTCCACACCAGCATCACGTAGCGTGAAATTAAATATGTCCTATGGCCTATTCTCATTCGTAACAAATGTGTACAGAAATTATCATAAAAGTGGGTGCCGCAGTTTCGGAGGAATTCAAACACAAACACCGGGACACGAAATTTTTATTTATCATTAGTATTACCTTTAAAAAGAAAAATGTCTATAATCCAAGCACAAAGTATAACATCAAAATGTTAACCGGTACGCTAAGTATTATAATTTTATTCCATATATTGTTGAATGTTCACACCATGGAGCTCCGTCGGTTGCTAATTTAATCGTAACATAATTATGCATATTATGATTAAATTATAATCATGAAAACATGTAATCACAAAAACGCTGTGTCTCATGTAATTGTTATTTATGAATGCGGAACTTCCGTCATGTCCCTTACTCAAATGTTGACACATGACATAAATCCAAATGTCACGTTAGCAGCTAGAATTGACACTCATTCCATATTAACTATTAGTATATTCATACTAAATAATCTTAATCTTACTTCATGATTTGAGTCTTCATTGTCGCTTGGGCGCTTGATCTTGTTCTTCTTGTCTCAAATCCTTATAATATATTTATGCTAGACTGTCGGAGTTATTTTCTTACAACTTTTTGTTAAATATAGCATAGGTTACAATTACGGTAAGTAATCAGACTATAGTATCGGATAAAGGACTTAATACATGGACCAACATAAACCAACATAATTCGTTCCATATCGCAACACTGGAGCGGCACTTGAACATATTTGATGGTGTAGGCCCTCGTACACCGTCGAACCAGAGCATAAAAACATTCGGTGGTTCAACGCGTTTCAAATTACGCGAAATGCCTCTTTTGTGTAGGCATTCGTTATTGATCCAGGGTTGTCACTGCATGCGATCTACATGTGTATTTGTGTACACACTTGTGTACTCAAAGTAAACTTGTGTGCTGATGTAGATACTAGCTGACCGGCTTTGGGACCTTTGTACAAAACTTAACAATTTAATATCAGTCAGGTTTGCCTTACATACCTACTATTTATAGAAATCATGGCTTTATTTTTATAATTATTTAATGCTAAGCCCAGAATTTAGCATTATAAAAATTTCAATTTTTATAATGCTAAGCCCAGAAATGATAAAATTCATTATAAACGTCACCCCCTATTTCACCCACTTAGGGGTTCAATTTTTTTAAATTATTTCTTTGTACTCACTTACATTATAAAGGGAACATTCGCATCAAATTTTCAAGTTTCTAGGCTGGTGGACAATCGTGCCGTCTCTCACAACACATTTAGCATCAAACTATAAACTGTTGTAAATACGTGAACTCGAATGAATCTAGCATGTCCGAAGTGAGTTGCTACCGCGCATAATATAATAAAATAATGGCTTTCTGCATATGTCCCACACATACTCTTTAACTGTACCAAATTTCTAATTCCTCCATTTGCGCAAATCTTTGAAAATGGTACCGGGAATTTTCTCTTCTAGTATATATAGATACTCTAAGACGACTTTGTAAAGAACATCGCCTGACACGAGGCTGTAAAGCTTGGGGCGTAGTTTCAAATTTTAGGTACTAATATGATCCGCAATTTGTATTGAAAAAAAATAAAGATACAATTACTTATTTTAGGTACAGATAACGAATCACAAACTTTAATCCTAAGTAAAATTATGATGAATAAAAGAAAATATTAATCTGAAATGAATGAAAATGAAGAAAGTAGTAAAATTGAAAATGATTATGGTGAAAGCAGCCGATAATGTAGTAATCAGTAATAAAAAAGTTGGTAATGAAGTAGTTATCAGTAATAAAGAATGTATTCACTGTGTTTTTGACAAGGAGCTGGATAAAAGAAATTACTATTTTAGAAATTTGCTTATAGGAGAGCTTCAGTTTCTGCCTCCATGTGTAAGATCACACGCCTACATAAAATATGTCGAAAGGCTCAAACATAAGCATTTAAATAATAAATAATTAAAAAAACTACTTAATTACTTATCAGTCTTTCATTTATTTTGTCGCTAGACTGAAATCGTGTGTCAGTAATGGCAACTCACAGTTAAAATATGTTTGTATAATAAACTATAAGATATTAATTAAGTAAATAAATCGTGATTGTAACGGATTAACATGATATCTTGTAATAATCTGCTGCTAATATTGCTCCTTAATGGATAAATTTTACGGAAGAAAATAGCCTTCCCACCGATACTTGTGTTGTAGTAACATTTAACAAGGTAGGGTTTTTAGGCACGTCTTTACTGAACCAGCGAGCTAATATAATATTATCCAACGGCACTCAGGGCTCACATCTTAATTTGCTAACCATCCGTTCAAAACTATCGAATGCCGGTCTGCCGGGTAGCCCACGAAGTGTCTCAGCTTTTTGTGCTGTCTTTCTAAAATATTGACATCACTTTAATTCACACTATCATCTCGTGTAGTGCAAACCGCAGTGCATATACTTCTCGCGTTTCAGCGTCGAGCGATGTTAAACTTTATGACTGTCTATATGTTTCACAAATAAATCTTTGAGCTTTTAGGCGATCTTAGTCGGATAGTAAAATATTTAGGCGACCAATCAAGTACAAGCTTTAAAAATCTGTATTAAGTAAAGATTTTTTCCCGTAAATTCATATTGTTTTACAATTCATTTACAAATACAGTTGAAATAGACACAAGCTTTGCTTTACAATTCAGCTATGTTATGTAAAAATCGCCAATTGTCAGCTGTTCTCGCTGTAAAGCTTCTGTCGCCTCATTAATAGGTTAATGCAGGTGAAACTTCTATAATTTTAGTCCAAAAGTGATCTGAAAAAATGTCCGATAACTCAGACTGGCTATCGCATATATCTCTCAAAGAAATTAATCGCAATAACATTTCGTACGTGGAGAACCATCTAGTAGGACAATCAATTATCGGTTTATTTATAAAATTGGATTTTAAAAGGTTTCTCATATTTGGACGCATTGATATGAGCATAATACGGGGCTTAAAAACCTTATTTCTCATTCCGTTAACAAAGGTATCGACCTTTAATTCAAATGGTGTACCCGTACCTTCAACGTCGTCATCATTATCTTCATCAGCACTTTCGTCGTCTATCTCACAATCACTGTTCGTATCACGCTGACCCTCTGTTATTGTAGAACAATGTTCTGTCAGCAATCTTGTCACTTTTTTTTTAAATTACTGCCGTTGTCAGTCGTGATAATATTTGGGCTGTCGATATCATGAAATCAATAATTACTTCTAGAACTTTATCGTTTAGGAAATCTCCGGTTATTCTTTCTAAAATTTCCAAAGCCGCTAAGTTTCTTACATTTATTTCGTCTTCTTTTACGAATTGTAAATTAATGACTAAAAGATTCCTATCTAAATATGTGGCGGAATCAAGTTTTAGGCTTATTAATTTATTTCTTATTTACAAGGCGATTTTATTTTTTATTTTATATGCTTTCTCCGGTATTAGTCTTTAAATTACTTTTATATTTCTTGTATTATTATTAGAAGGAACAGCTAAGTTTATTATGTCTGGAGAAACTGTATCTTGTATCAACGCAAGTGGTCGCCCATGTACTGTTACTAATTTGACACATTTATTTATGACTTCGTCTAATGTTGTAGAATGTCGAGATGAACTTGATTGATGATGGTGATTTTCCTTATTTATATTATTTATTAAAAGGTATTCTTGTACTCTATACATTGTGAGTAGGGTGATTGGGATGCAGGAGGGCAACGCATCTGCATATGCACTGGGCAATGGTAGTCACCAAATGGCCCCTAATGCCTGCATGTCCTTCTATAAAGAAGGCACTGATCAGGAACCGATGACAGTACAATAATAATTTTTTTTAACTATTGTTTATTAAAGGAATTTACAAGTGTTAAAATCTTACCTTCATGGCGTTCCTACATATATTACATTTGCTTGTGTCATTGGGGCATCTCGCTTCGGCTGTGGCATTTTTACAGAGATAATAACTTTTTTTTTTCTTTATTAAAAGAGGAAAGAACTACAATACACAAACAAAAATACTGCTAAGCTGCTTTTAATTACTTCCGTGGTTCCATCTAAGTTAAATACACCGGCAATAAAATGTCACGTGCGCAGCGCGGTCGTGGTTCAGCAATTTTTATACTTATGTTGACCACAAAGAGTGCTCGTTACAATATCTTGAGATGGATTGGCTTACAGTGTTACAGGGTATCGAATGCGTAACCCGTTCGGAGGAGGTTATACTGACCCGTTTGAACGTGTAACACGACTCGTAGGGTTTTTTTCGGAATCGCTTAAAAAGCCCCTTAAAAGTATCCGGCCGGTCCCTGCTATGAATACATAATAAGTAATAATCGAGCTTTTCAAGTCAATAAATATATGGTTGTTGTATTTATCGTTCATTAGATTATGAAAAATACATACGTTTGGTGGGTAATCAGGATATTAACCTAGCAAGTGTGTATTTACGAAGCTAACATCAATAAGCGTTCAAGTTTATATGGCTGCATAGATGGGAAGTGGGCGATGGAACGACCAGATAAACGACAATTTAATACCAAACCACAAACTTGAGGGCATATTTTATGCAGACACGAGAGCTGTGTCCGTGGATTTTGTGGCTATCAATAACCTACTTATTATTTATCTGCCTCGTGGTCTAGTGGTAACCATGTTTAACCAAAAAACGTGAGGTCACGGGTTCGAATCCCGGGTCGAACCATATGAAAATTGCTATTAGGATTTTTCTAAATTCTAACAACTGTTCAACGTTAGGAAGTTGGCGGTGTTACATCCCGTGCCTTGGAGAGCATGTTAAGCCGTCGGTCGTTTTGGATTGCCACCCCATCGGAATAGGAGAATGAATAGGGAGTACACTTGTGTCTGCGCTAACATTTGTGAACTAATATGTCCCGCTGTAGCCGAAATTTGGCTAGGACGACATTATTATTATTACTATTATTATTATTACTATTATTATTATTATCACTTCAAAACCGGGCTGTTTGTTATAATGCTTGTACTGGATTTTTTGTTATACGTTTTTTGTTATTGCCGTGGCTGATACGCTTTTACGCGCAATTACCGACCCTGAGTAGGGACCGATAGTGGGTTTGACTAGGGACACGCGATAGTGCCGCATACCCTATAAAATCACTGCGAGTGTATCTCTGGAATATAGCTATTTTGCAACGCATGTAAAATTGATTCCTGATAATTCCCACAGGCTGTCTCTGGTACATCCACACATAAGATCTACTTTTAGATTTTGAGCTCCCCACTATCGCAAGGAATTCATAGAGCTCTCCAAAAGACACTTTGATCGGGCGAGCGCTCATCCTAATCCTCTCGTCACTAAGGCGGCGGACTGCGTCACAAACGTGGGACATCGTCCCAGGTAAGTTCTGATCGACGAAGACGATCAAATCCCTAATTGTAACACACAATGAAACAAAATGCAAACAGATACAACACTACACCCCAACCGAGGCATTTAGGCGTGGAGTATACGATTCAATCCACAATCACCACTTCATGACAGGCAACAGCACACACGTTCGGCTCCAAGTAGTAAGTACGACGATGTTAGTGCAGTCATAGAAAATACTTCCAGTATCTCACCTTTGCGACCTTTGACAAACGAGCAGTCGAAACCATTTGATGACTACGTAATTGTTATACATGCGTGACGTGCGGCACTCTGGCTTTGACAAGAGAATCAAGTATTTTCTGCGTACTATGAATATAAATTATATGTATCACCAAATCTATATTTCGATAAGATATAATAATAAAATAAGAGTACCGAATAATTTCCCTGCTTCTTAATCCTCTTTTCTTTTTTTTTTTTTTTTTTGATATTACTTACTGGATATATATATTTACTTACTGGATTGTAGTCAAGTTTACCACAATGATTTCTTAAGTTTACAAGAATGTTACTCATCGTAATATTTTTTTTTCGTGGGGACATCATAGGATACCAGCCTCATCCGAACTGGACAGGCGGTTATGTCGGACTCCTACCAACTAAAACCCCACGGTGACCATCTTCTGCGTCTTAGTTTTGGGGTCTCGGGATCTCCAGGGAGGAACGCACGCAGTGCCCCAAAATACGTTGCATCTAATTTGACTCATCACAAGGTTAGACAGACATAGAATGTTTGTTAGCGGACTCTACCACTGCGAGTCGTACAACGGGCTGGGGTTTGGCACTCTCCTTTCGAGACATCACAATGTCGCAAAAAGATGGATCCGCTCGCAAGGCGCTCTCATTTCGAACCATGTTTTGTAACAGAGTTGGAGGCGATAGGTGACTCCCAACTACAGTACAAAGGACGCCACGTTCCTCGAACCATGCTGAGCAAACTTCAAGTGTATGTTCTGTGGAATCCTCTTGGTAGCCACAGCGATGGCAAACTGCACTCAGTGCCACGCCTCTGACACAAATACTTGCCAAAGCAACCATGGCCTGTCAGAGTCTTTGTCAGATGGAAAGATAGAATGCCGTGGGGGCTCTGTAACCATTGATCTAGAATCGGCCAAATAGCTCTGATGGTCCTCAGTCCCCAGTTTGTATTGGCCAATCGCCTTGCCCACGCTTGTATGGATAATTTAATAAGCCTAGTCCTTTATAACTTCATCTCTACCGGTGCTAACTGAAAGACCCGATCACCACGCACCGCTTCTCGCCCGCTAAATAGAAATAAGAGAACTTCTCCATCCAAGCCTTCGTAAGAGTGTGATATTTTGTCTACTCAACGATTCAGTCCATAAAGGGCTACCGAACACACGATACCTACGTAGAGCTGCCTGATTTATATATTTGGTCCCTTTAAATTGGGGAGCAGCCCACATAAAGCTTCTGCCACCCTCAACAATTTTGGGAGTAAATACCTAACATTGTAATAAAACTAGTTTTTCGGGTTTTTACAATCCCATTGTTGGACCATGGTCGATGATCCCGATGGCACGTGAAATGCCGTAATTGTAAAAGACACTGGAAGCGCGATAAAATCCTTTAGCATTTTCCCCGGTCACACCTGTATAAGATGATTTTACCAAAAGGATAATGTGTTTACAAACCCTTGGCCTCCATCCAGTCAAGGTCCAATCAGCCGAATCTCAATAAACCACGTCTTCCTGGCTTCATTCATCTGTGTATGCTCCTAACAAGTTACTTCGTCATCTTATCAAGTGACCTTGTCGCGAGATTTGGAACAAAGATACACAAATATTACATTCAGGGTCAAGCTCGTTCAACTTGACCGTGGAATAGAGCTTAGGTAATAACATTGTTTGGTTATATGCTGTCTCGAACTTCACCTGATGAATCACAAGTTTATCTTACAATAGAACTCATACGGATTTTATCGCGGTTTATTTAAATGTTTCAGAAGCTTTACAGCAACAGGTCACGGGCGAACTAGTTAAATAATTAAATAAACCGCGATAAAATCCGTAAAAGTAGTTTTATTACAATGAGTAACATTCGCGTAAACTTAAGACATCAATACAAGTTTATAGTTTTTATGGCTGTCATTGGGCCACCTTTCGCCTTGCTTGCAGGGCTAGATTTGAAATAAGCAAGGAAACAAGAAAGTTATTGATCGCAAAAGTCATCATCACCAGAAGTTTACACTTATTAGTCTCGCCATAAATGTTGTAAAAAGAAAAAAATATTTTTAGACTGCAAATATCATTTATTACTTTTACAGTTGTTAGTTTAATACACAAATATAAAACATTTAAAAATATAAAAAGATTCTTCGAAATGGGCTGCCATACAGTCCTCTAAACGAAGTATTCTTTACTGGCAATCGTATGGGTTGTTTTAGGGACTCCAAATTATCATTGCGTTTAGAACAGGCTATACCATACTCTAAAACTGATTATAAATTATAATGCAGCGGATTGAGAGACGTTCGCTTCCTACCGAGACTGCGTGGACAGAGCTATATGACCCGGCGCAGAGTCCTACTGGAAGGACCATACTTAGTTATTAAAATGGTGTTATTAATGGACTTAACTACCTTCTCAAGTATGATATCTTGATACACTTGTGCCGATGTTTTGATACCTTTTTCACAAAAATACGCCTCAGTCACTCCTTCATAGCTAACACCCCACGAAACCACAACTGAAGTCGTGATAGCCACGTTGCAGTCTGTCGACTGATTGGGAAGCTTCCTTGGAGCTTTGTGCATAAATACGGTCATTTTGTTTCTTAAAATGTTGCTCAATTGTCCAAATTAACTCATCCGTAAACAGCATCATCTAGGAAGAGGTAGTGCCGTGTTGCATAGGAGGAGGTAGTACCATGAATAGTGCTTGACACTACATTCTCCTATGCAACTGAATTGGGCCGGCACGACGGGGAGATACCTCTCGTCCACTTGATACCGTCGTAAAATGGCATAGTCACTTTCGCGTTTCGTGCGGTTTGTGAGTAACTGGTGGCCCATTGGGAGGGGGAGAGGAGGGCAACGCATCGCCATAGTAATTATGTGGATATTCATGGGCGTTGGTAGTCTTCAAAAAATTATAAATGAAATAAAACAATGAACTACTACATAGTTATATTGTTTATAAAATTCTCTGTTTCTAAGAATACCATGAAAGCAAAAAATTGTATATGCACATAGATAAACGAGATAATCTTAATCGCTTAGCCTTACTTAAAATGGATTGGGCTACCGTCACTTCGCGTATAGATTTAAGAGAAGAGAATTTCAGAATCTTGACAAACACTTAGTTTAGCATAATATTGATGTGGGCTGATTGTGGCAAATCTGTCGCACAACAGAATGTATCCATGTCTGATTGATTCCCGGAGTAGCGGCCAATTAGGTACACTGAAGGGACCTTGTATTCGATCAAGGCCCATAGTTCGACGCCCGTTTTCTATCGCTGCGCCCTCGTGAACAGCTCGCGTATTGTTTTAAAATTAGCTACTAAACTATCCGTGCAAAATGCTTTGTTTTTTTTTTATGACTAAAATGTTAAACAAACCACGAAGCTTTATGTTAAATAACTCCTATATTCAATTTCACGTCAGTATTACCCGGCCGACAGTAATTTCTTTTGCAGTTCAGCAGTAGTAGTACCTTATACTGTAAGTTTATTATGCCACGTCCGGCAAGTTGCTTGCTTAACGCCTACAGTCTAATATAATAATATGTGTGGACTTATTACACCACGTTAGCCCAGTCCTGTGCTAAGTACCGTAAGGACTTGTGGTACGGGTACTATACAACGGAAATATATTTAATATTGTTATGGATTTAAAAAATCTTATATATTTGAGATTTTTGTTAGTAGAGACCTAGGCGGGTTTCGAACCCGCGACCGCTGACTTAAAACGCGGACCAACAACAGGCGGTCGTTGAATAATAACTTGGTTGTAGCCTATCTACTTGGACGGTACCGACAAATATCTGGACATCAAGCAAGTTCCACCTGTTAGTTTAACAACACGTTAAGTGACTCGCTAGGCTATATGCACGAAGCAACCTATGTCTGATGACGTGGCCTTAAGATTGGCTTATTAACCACTTTGGCATCTGAGCTGTATGCTATAAGGATAAGTCCGAAAGCAGATAACGGAAATTACATACAAAACACAGTTATTTGAAGTTATAGATGAGTCGAGAAAAAAATTGTAGTAACAGTTAACAAACGAGGTTACTTCGCGGAAAACCATTTAAAATAAATGTTAGAATTCGTTATCAATATTATCCATTTAGCAATATTATTATGCAACTTAGGCAATAGACGTATGCATGTATTATTTACATTTTTATCATAGGCTAATCTGGAGTATTTTCAGTGACTGTTTTTTATAGCATATTGCTCTTTTAACCCCCGCATGAATAATCGGAGCCAATATGACTACCGACGCACTTTGGCATCAGCATTGGCAGATGCGTTGCTCATCTCATTTTGTTTTCAATGGTTCTGAAAAACAAAATTATTACATGTAACTGAGGGATAAAAAAATCGAGAGAACATAGCCGTGTGGAGTGCCATTGGATAGATGGTATGAAGGTCACTAAGGAAGTTCTTTGGTTATGCTAAAACTTTCATAAACGACATATTTGCTTTGAAAGTGGCAAAAAGAGTGCCCCGCCCTCTAGCTGTTAAACTTCCGCGGGAGAAACAATCTACAACTTACACAAAATTTAAAGTGCTCATTGCAACTTAAAGGATTTCGGATTTCTTTTATTCTTTTCGTTGGTATTTAACGATATTTGTTCTCATTAACTGTTAACGTACGCTGCATAGAAGGTTATCAATGGTTTTGGTAAAAACTATGTATCGGCGTGTTAGAACGAGGAAGTGTTCGCGGAAGTTATCATAAAGTCTAGCATATTATCAAAATTTTTAAGCGATTTTTACACTTCCGCAAAAGGCATTAGTTTAGGTTGTATTCACTCTTTTCTGTAGATTAGGGGGCAAACGAGCAAGCCTTTACGCGACTACCGACGCTAATGAACATCCACGTAATTGCTATGCCGATGAGTTGCCCTCCTACACCCTCGCGCCCCAATAGACCACCGGCTACTCGCAAACCGCATGAAGCGCGACACTGAATATGTCAGTCTACGGCGGTTTCATATGAGCGAGAGGTATCTCCCCGGTCGTTCCGGCCCAATTCATCTGCAATGCAGCATGGCGCTACCTCTTGCTCTTCCGTATTTGGTATTTCACGCAGCATCTCTTATCGTAGCGTATCTTAAAATGTCTAACACCAAACATGATTACAGAATATTTCAAGGATCTTTTATGGCAAATATCACATCAAAACAAAAATTGGTTGCCTGTCAGTCTACGGAAGATATAATTTTACGTGATATAGATTTTATTTACAATCTGCGGAAGCACCGCCCGATCTCTCTTGCTTGGCCCTTATAGGAAACAATAAAATGATTCGGAACGTTACTATAGCGTTATAGTTTTTCGTGCATTACTTTGTGATAAATTTACAAGATGTTATCATGGCAAAAATAATAATTCAATGGACGTCAGTAAGTGGGAGACGATATATAAACTAAAAGTGTGGCTTTTATGCGTGTCAATGTGTCGTGTGTGTAATTTATCTTAATTGTGCTAACACAGTACGGAACCAAGTATCCAAGCGTGGTTATAACTTGCTGAGTTTTAAGAAGCTGTACCTATTCTTTATACACTACAAACAGACAGCTGTTTCTAGCAATTAGTGTCCTACTTGGCACTACTCCCTGGCATTCATACAGACATGCTATAGTACTACGTTAGTATGTATGTAAGAACTAATAAGATTTTACGCCTAAGGCTAACAACTCACGGAGCAATTTTTCTGCGCCCGCTGAGGTGGCGGTTTGCGACTTTATTACAAAACACACGAGGGCGTAAAGTGTAGGCACGACGACCGCAGAGCGCGTGAACAAAAACCGCCGTCGCTACGAAGAACCGCGCACACCGTCAGCGAAAAACGCTTCATGAAATTGGTTTTGTTTGACATTACGGAACTGCGGCGGTCGCGGGTCAATAACGCTTAGTGAGTTCTTAGCCTAATCCGTTTGAGACAGTTTGTCATTCGGTTTGCGTGAAAAAATAATAAATACGCATACAAATTTCCTCATTAAAGTTATTGATGTACCTCGCAGTTTCACACGTTTAATAGGTATCCATCCCAAGATAGTAGTTTGTAATGAAAGCCATTATGTTTAATCTAATAGTAAGAGAAGTGCGCTTGTTGTTTATACCAGAACTGCGTTGTAACATTGGGCTGCATTCCAAAATGCATTTGGCACTAGCTACGCCGCATTTAAAATTCATAGAGTAAGTTACTCATATGAAAATGCAATACCCATTTTACTATGGGCTCATAGCGCTAGCAGGGATAGCGCCGTAAATTGACACTATATAGTCGCGTTTCGTGTAGTTTGTGAGTAGCCGGTGGCCTATTGGAGGGAAAGGGGAAACGAGGGGCAGCACATCTGTATGACAATTATGTGGGTGCCCTCTAAAAATTAATACGTCCGCATGGATATTTCACCCGTGTGAATGTTTCCAATCCTACTATTATCCAGCAAAATGAAGTCGTCTTAGAAATGTTGTTTATCGTCAATCATACGATTGAAATGATTCATTAAGTTTAATAATGCTTATACTTAATCAAAAGAAAGCCTGTGTCTCTGATGATAACACGGCTTACTGAAGCAGTCCCACACTCTTTTGAAGTCAAATTGGGCCGGCTCGGTAGGAAGGTACCTTTCTCGCACAATGATACCACTGCTAAATGATAACTACGCTGACGAGTTTTGTGCTGCTTGTGAGTTTCTGCTGACCCTCTCAAAGCCTCCCCTATCTCCTTCCTCCTAGTGAAGAAGGACGACACGTTTTCACTACCTTATTACACTGTAACGAAATTGGGTGTAACCGGGCCACTCTTCTGCGACTGTCTGTAGCTAAAAATCTGTGTTGGTTCGGTTTCTATATTCAGTTGTATGACAAACGAGCAATCGAACCCAGTTAGTGACTACCAAAGCACAGTTACATCCACAGGGTTAATGATTATGCGTTGTCCTCTTACACTTCATCCCCGACTACACACCATTTAAACAAAATTTAATTCCAACGAACGTTACAATTTACGTGACAAAATACCTTGTTATGTTAACAAATGTAATCGTTTATCTTGTTACACAGCTCTGCACCAAGGACCAGCGACAAATCACAAAGCGAATGTGAACGCAAACCTAGTGATCCTTAACTGACCCACTTTATAAGGCTGCGGGTAATTGTCTGGGGGCAGCTGCATTTTTGAACCTCTATCATCATCATCTTTCCGGCATATTTAATTTTGATGTGACTGCTCCGTGGTCTAGTCGTGAGCATGTTCAACCATAGTCCCCCGCCCCCGGGTCGAGCCAAATTGTCGTTGCGATTTTTTAATTTCTAACGGCTGTCCGAAGTCAGAAAGTTGGCGGTGTTACGTGTTCTCTCCGGTCGTGTCGGATTACCGTCACAGTTTCGGAATAGGAGAATGAGGGAATAGGGAATGCACTTGTGCCTGCGTACACACTTCTGCTCTATAATAGGTCCTACGCAGTTGGCTAGTGTCTATAGAGATGGTCGCCGTGGCTGAAGTACGGCTAGGACGACATTATTTATTATTATTAATTTTGGAGTTCACCCACTCATTTTTATTGTATAAGAGGTCAAACGTTCGGCTCATAAGCATCCGCATAAATATTATTCTGACGTGTTTGCCACTCCTCTTATAGGAGGGGTACGAAGAGCAACCACCTCCTCAGTTCAACTGGCTTCGCCCGAAGTATCTCGGATCACCATACTACTAGTAGAGTAGCCTATACTGAGCCACACCGCCGCGACAAGGCTTGAGCTATAGTGGGGAAAGGCGTATGCCCTCGCTTATGCTGGCCCTATACAATTCGTATTGAATTGGGTCAATGGAGCTTGGCTACTATATACTATATATCACTATTCCAATGTTGTACATTGGACTATGGTAGTACCACGCCAGTAAGACATGGTTACCTCTGGTAAAAAACAGTATGGTACTTACCTGTGATGTAAAAAAATATTTCACGCTTAGTGTAGCGCTTTAAGTTTAACCTCGCTTACTTCGTCCATATTTCACTTTAGAATATTATTGTTCGTTATTAAGGAGTAAACTCCAGGCGAGTGTCGCAGCTGACACATAGGTTTTTTATAGAGTAAAGGCTTTTGCGTGCTGGTTTATCGACAACAGGAAAGCCGGTACTATGTGACAAGGGCGTATCGGGATGATACGCTCTTGTCACATAGTACCGATCCGATTCGTGTTTCAGCAATAGCAAGACTTTTTTGACTGCTGACAGAAGTGTTCAGTGGAGCATCATCGGTTACTATAAGACACGTCGGGCGACGGTCTAGGTGAGGCCCGTTACTTTCCAGCACATGGGAAGGATACATCCCGATAGTTACCTAAGATTAGCTAAAATAACTATTATGGCCTTGGCCAAAGGTCCCCCACGCCTCCCCTCTCTAACGAGGGGGGACGGCTCACGCGCGGCAGCCAATGTCGGCCTTGGATAGTCGTGGGAGCTGGAAGAGCTCGTTGAGCTATCATGACTGGGTGAACCCACTTCCTCCACGGGCGGAATAGTTACCATCTCTAGGCTAGGCTGAGAATGATGATGATCAAAACCTTGTGTCACATAATCCTTAAATGTCACCTTAATGAGCAAACATGACTTCATGGTGTAAATTAAATAAATTCTAGTTGTAATGGGCTGAAACCGATATGAGAGCTAGCGTTTTGCTAGTCACACCGTATCGTGTTGCGAGTGATGCATTCATGTCGTCTTGTAAGTGAATTACGCATTGACCCATAAACTGACAGCTATACTGTCGCGTTTCGTGCTATTTGTTACTTCGCGATGATCCATCGGAGACGAGCCATCTGCATAAGAATGGCGTCGGTTATCACCGAAACACATCAAATAATCTTCTGCCTCTAAAAAGAGCAACACTTCCGCAATTTTTTGGCCAACCCAATCATCAAATAGCAGTTTTATTGGACTAAAGATCTGATTCTAAGCTGCTTTTATGAGTGTGGATTCCACGCCTCGTAGTCATATCATCTGTAGCCTTCTAATTTAATGAAATGAGATTGTTTTGGTACTTATTCACCCCCACCCATGGCTACTACCCACCTCAAGGTTGGCGGAGCGAATCTCGGCAGAAGCAGGGGTTTGGTCACCGGCTCTGTTCCCCAACATGCAATTCTTTGATCTAGTAGATAGATTGTTTAAGTAGTCAGATAGGGTCTTGGGTATTTAGAGTTATCCCTGTTTAGAGGGCATTGCGGTCTCGTCGGCCGTTGGATGCAAGCGGCTTGTGAACGTGACCTGAGGTGCTCTCTGCGGGAGGCCTATGTAAAGCAGTGGACGTCTTCTGGCTGCTTAGGATAACGATGATGTACACTATAATATACATTTAGTTGCTAAATGTATCTCTTGTCGTAGTTGGCCGACGAGCTGCCGAAGCAACTGTCGGAGCTGGCCCTGCGGCCGCAGGCCATCACCTCGTACACCGTGCGCCGGCTCTCCACGAAAGACCGACCTAAGGTCCTGAAGTTTTTGGAAAGGCAAGTATAAGGAATAGCAAGCATAATATGTATATTTCATGTAGCCATTACGTATCGATTAAAGCCTGTTTTTTGGGGCCATCCTAACCCAACTGCGCCGTAATGTGCTACATTTACATAAATTATTAGATATATAAAGCACCGCTCCGTAGCATAACTGGACGGATTTTAGCATGAGACATGTCGTCGGAATCAACCCATTTATGCTTATTAAATGTTGTGTGTCAAGGTGACAGCTATGCTGTCGCATTTCGTGTGGTTAATGAGTAGCCGGTGGCCCATTGGAAGGGGAATGCGACCAATACATCTGCGAAACAGTTGTGCGGATGTCCATGGGCGTTGTTGGTCATTAAAGAACTCCGACTGTTCGTAGACCATATACAAAAAAGAAATGATGCAATTCATACCTATTTCACGTTCTCTTGATTAGTATTTGCTAACAAAAATGTCAATTTATAGAATGTGTTGATTTTCTTTAGTTAGGCGTATGCCTTGGTCCGTCCCTATATAGATATGGACGTTATATTGCATTTTAAGTATACATTAGCGGCTTGTGGCCGTAACTTGTGGCCCTCACAGGGCGAGACCTTAGTCTAGCCATGGACGAAAACGGAATGATGAACGAAAGCAAGGAGTCCGAATATTTGTTGTAATGTGTTGGCCTACCGGCCATCTTCCCTTTTTGCCCTAATGGGTCACGGACTTAACTCCGTGACCAAACCTAATCACGAACGTGTAACTGTTACTTTAAGGTAGTATAGTGTGAGCGAGAGATAGCTCCGCGATAGTTCCGACTCAATTGGACTACAATGCAAAACTGATGATTAATGATGCCCGGTGGGTGTAGACGGGTAATCGGCCATAGACGATAAACGATAGTGTAGCCGCCTCTTAATACAATACGAATACATTTCAAACATATTTTGCCAGACATAGGTTATTTAGAAGGCCAACACCTCAGCATTTACTACAAAATAAAAGCGAAGTCACGAACTAAACTTTATAGCACGTTTACGTGTTCCTCTAGTCTGTTCCTGTATTTCGAAACAGTGTACAAGTATTCAAGTAACACGATGTAGCTTAGAATAATAATATTTATCATTATTATCATTCTGGCATAGATCACATCATATATTCTGGCATAGGTCATAGTCCTAACGGAACATCCGCACAATTCTAACGCACAACATTATATTCATCCCACCTGCCCTGCAATGGGCCAACGGAACCTTATAAACAGCATGAGAAGCGACAACGTGGCTGCCGTTTGAAGGCAGTACCACGTGCGAGGGGAGACCTCTCCGGTCGTGACCGTTCAGTAAGGCTGCAGACGTGATATATGTCTTACAAACTCGCAACCTTCAGAGTTCCTTACCTAACCGTATGGATCAATTATCGGACCATCTCCAAGGCTCCATAGACAATGGAACAAAATAGAACAATATTGTACCAAACTGAGACGTAACCTTAAAATAAATATACTTTTATTAAGCCACAGATCTTTATGAACTAACACTATCACTTTACGGTAATATTATCAGCCCTCGGATCCGGCTGCAATGTGGCATAGAACAACCTCTGACTAGAGCTCATAATATATCTGAAAGCTAGGACGCCACATTGGGATTGTAAAAGTGAAATCTCCGCAGCAGAGCCACTTCAGGGTAGTGTGCGAGCGTGAGGTACATTCTCGGTCGTGGCCGCACTGCAGCATGACAATACCTCATTATCATCATTATCAGCCTTTACCGGTCCACAGCTGGACAAAGGCCTCTCTCAATGAACGCCAAGACGACATCCCTTACCATATTAATGATCAATCTTTAGATGAACTCCATGGCTCCATAAACTTTCATTACTTTATGTTTACATTGATAATACGTATGCAATAATGTGCATACATATTTTTACCATGCCAATGGCCAATGGCATGGTAATAATATGTATGTAAAGTGACAGTTATAATGTTGCATTTCGTCCGCTTTAGATGGCATCACGTCTGCATAACAATTAAGGGCATAAGAAATATGTGTTAAGACGGAAATTTGTCTATTAACGAAGGGAAGGAATCATTAATCCATCTAATCTAAGAGTGTACTAGTATACTCTTTCGACTTAAACAACTTCGTTTCCTCTATATAAATAATCTGTGTGATTTATTAACAAGAAGGATTACTTGCAGGTTTTTCTTCCGAGACGAACCACTGAACATCGCCGTGAACTTGTTGGAGTCGCCCGACGACAGGTGCTACGAGCTGGAGGACTACATCAGCGGCTCCTTGTCCGAGGGAGTGTCGCTGGCGGCGGTTAACAGCGACGGGGAATTCGTTGGCATCATAGTCAACGGGATTGCCAAGCGAGAGGTAATAATAATTATATTTTTTTATATAGAATTGGGGGGCAAACGATTAATCGGAGCCCTTTTACGACTACCGACGGCCATGAACATCCACATAATTACTATGCCGCTGCGTTTTCTTTATTTATAAGAATCATAACCAGCTGTGAGAGAGAGCGAGAAGCAAATAAAATGTGTGTTCGCACCAAATCTCTGTTCGCACCAAATATCTTCTGCCTTCTTCTTGCCTCTACAGCAACATAGGAAACAGAACTCACTCTATATTCACTAACTTACTTCTCCCCTTCGACTTACGTTGGCATCGTTTTCGTAACGCTCGCGTTACGCATTCACTAGCTTACTACCCAAGGCGAGCGTGCGTACGTTAATGTTGTTTTGTTACGTAAGTTCTGTCAACTTTTTCTTTTTTCTTTTTCTATCAATCAAAATTTAAATTAAGCTCAGGTCATTTCAACCACCTGCATGAAACAATAGTGATAATATATTATCTTCAGGAAGTCCAAAACGGCAAGGTATTATAGTTAAATACGCCTTCCGCCCACGTGTACGTACACGCACTGGTGACTGGTGCACGTAATAATGTATTTGGCGCCAAGGCCATCTTAGAAATCAATTTTTTTCTCAGTACTCAAAATAGTATTAGTGTATTTTTTAATAATATTTAAGTGGTCAATAAAACAATTATAAGAGCGAGTTACCAGACAAAGGAAATGTGTTTCATAGTTTCAAATTATTTTCTGTATTGTACTTATAGAATTTGGCCCATTGAAGGGAACGAGGAAAGGATTCCCCTCGGCATGTCCTAGTTATGCGGATGTCTATTAATGTCGGTTGCACTCAAACTATGTTATGGATAAACCGACTATCGTTCTGGTTTTCTTTTATGGAAATCGATTTTTGCATATGCAGAAAACGGTCTATATGAATACCCCAGTGGCAACGAGTCTACACAACCAATGGAACTAGACATTGCCTGGTCACGCCTTTGGCCTATCCGGCCTCTATACATAAAGTACAATAAAACCATCACATTGACGCCCGTACTCTCCAGTAATTAAGGACTCGGTTATTTCAGTTATAAACACACAAAATAATATTTGAAACTATAAATGAATAAAAAAATATTCCTTGTGTTATATTTAAAGATCAACTATTGTTCTTATTTCTCTTTTGGTAGGATATCGTGTCTCTGACGTATCGACGCTTAACGTTTTCTATTTACGAATAATATGTTTTTTAAACAATTGTTAATTTAAAGGAAGGTATTGCTGTTTCGTTGACTCATCGAATATTTTATCCGGCGAATATTATGTATCTAGGGAAATGGTGCCGAAGTATACGGCACATCACTAGAAAGTTTATAGTGTAAACGAAACGGACGTAAAGGAGTCGAATCAATATTCACTCTTTAGGCAACCGTGCCATTTTGTTTACGTAGTCAATATTCACTCTTTAGGCAGCCGTGCCATTTTGTTTACGTAGTCAATATTCACTCTTTAGGCAGCCGTGCCATTTTGTTTACGTAGTCACTATTCACTCTTTCGGCAGCAGTGCCGTTTTGTTTACATAGTCAACATAATAGTGACGTCATTCACAGCTATATGACGACACTGATTCAATCTTTACAGACGATGTAAGGATAAAAGAGGCATTTGTTAAGGAATGAATGTAATTACTTTTGTTGTTGTTGACGATAAAATCTGTAACAAATGGTGTGTGTGGTATACAATATATAATTGACGTGGCCTTATTAGGTCAATAGTCTGACACCAGTCAGAAGGCCAGTCAGATACCGCTAGACATAAAGGGCGCGTAATGATAAAGAGACTTCCTATTGTAGTTCCGGCCTGATTTATTATTTAATTTGTCGTTTTGTCCTTTCTACGACTACCGACGCCATGAACATCAGCATATTTACTATGCCCATGCGTTACTTTTCACCTCCCTCAATAGGCCACTGCCTACTCGCAAACCGCACGAAACGCGACATAGAATATTTCACTTTATGCTGGTATCATGTGTTTTATTCCGCTGCAGTACAGCATGGCACTACCTCTTACAAAAATATTCGGTTCTTATAAAATCAACTTAATTAAAAGAGTCTAATTAAGAACATGGCACGAGAATTCTTTTTATTTGCTACTAGCTTTGTTCATGTGTGATCGTGTATCCTACGTTTGTTTTAATTTTGAATGTTTGTATCATCATCATCATCATCATTATCAGCCCTTATCGGTCCACTGCTGGACACGGACCTCTTTCAATGAAAGCCAAGACTACCGATCTCCTGCTACTCGAATCCATCCCGGACCGGCTATTGTAATGTATGTATGTATGTTTGTTATTCCTTCACGCAGAACGTTCTGTGAAATTTGGCACCTGGATTAGTATAAAAATATTTTGTACCAGGAAAGAAATAAGTGGACCCCTTGGAATAGACTTTATGCGAGGGCGGCCGTGGAACACTGTGGGTGTTATATATTATAATCTTATCTCCTGTCACAATTTGTAAGCTGTGTCACATCTGGGAGGTGATAAATAGGCAACGCATGCAACATTCTGTTGTTGCGGATTCTTATTTGCGCCGGTAGTCAAAGATTCCTACTTTCAACCCCCTATGCATTACAAAACATTATTTCTTCCAGGAATTCAGCACCGAGGATAAGTCTGCAGACTGCCCAAACCCGAAGTTCCAACGCATCCTCCAGGTGCTGGGACACCTCGAGCGAGAGGCCAGGATATGGGACAAGTTGCCACCGACCTGCACCAAGACCGTGGAGGTCAGGATCGCGTCCACGCACTGCGACTGGCGCGGCCGGAGCGTTATGAAGGCGCTCTGCGAGGAGACAGAGTGAGTTCAAACTTTCATCTTCGTAAGAGGTACATTCCATTGCAGCCAAATTGAGTGGGAACGACCGAGGATGTACCAGTCGCTCACATAATATACCCGTGAAGTGACAGTGCTTTCGTGTTTCGTGCGGTTTGTGAGTTTCCCGTAGCCCATTAGACGGGAGGGGAGAAGTAGTGCAACACATCTGCGTGACAAATATCATAATGTGCGGCTGTTTTTGGGCATCGGTAGCATAAAGAAACGAAAATCATTAAAAGGTGTTGCATTCGTAAGAGGTTAAATATAAAAATAAAAAGGAATACCGTAATTATTCATCTATCTAAAACAGTGTATATTAAACGCACAACGAATAGTTAACAATAACATGATGTTAAAATCTAATAATACTTGTAAATCGGCTTGGCAAATAATTAGAACAAAATTCAAGTACAAAGAATTACCTTTGTATGTGATGTGTATTAACACATCCTAACATAACAGAGATAAAATATAAAGAGAATATATACACAGAACCAAAAATAATATGTTATATATAGTTTGATAATTATTTTATATACATGACTAACACAACTAGTATAATAAATACCAATAAAAAGATTGTCGTGTCATTTAATTCTGAAACTATATTTTTACACCCCATTGATCCACAAGATATTATTAAAATAGTCAGTTCATTAAAAAATGAAAAAGCTACGGGATATGACAATATAAGTACCAATATAATACAAAAACGCGGTAATGATGTTGGCTAATTCATTGCTTTATATTATAAACTTAACTCTAACACATAGACATTATCCTACCCGCTTAAGTTACTCCGTAATTAAACTTCTCTTTAAAAAACGTGAGAAACTTATTTTATGTAATTATAGACCGGTCACGTTGATATCTGTATATCTGTAGTGGTAAAAATGTTTGAAAAAGTTATGTTGAATAAATTAAAAAGTTTCCTTAGTGCGTGTAATATTAAAAAAAACGAACAATATGGCGTTCGCAAAAATAGTTCAACCACACTTGCATGTTTTAATTTATGAAACACATTACTGAAAGTCTTGATGCGGGGTTCTCTCAGATAGGATTATTCCTCGATATGAGCAAAGCGTTTGATTTTGTTGATCATTCAATTCTACTAAGCAAGTTTGAACTCTATGGAATAAGAGATTCCGCATATGACCGGATTTAATCATATCTAAAAGACAGACGACAATGTGTAGGAATCCGATCAGTGTACAGAGAAAATATATTTGGAGTACCACAAGGTAGTGTACTAGGTCCATTGCTGTTTCTAATTTACATTATTGACTTGCCCGAGTCATTAAAGCATGGTTGTATACTTATTGCAGACTACATTATCAATTGAATGAACGGACTTAAATAGTATAGAAAATGAAATAAATAACACAATCAAGAAAGCAATTAATGGCTTAATAAAAAAACTTGAACATAAATATATCAATAACTAATGTATAATTATGATACATTTTCAAACTTATAATAATATTAAAAAAATAACGAAAAATGTGTATGATTTATGATGGTAATGTAATTCCTTAATTACAGGAGGAAGTAAGTGACACCGTTTTCCTGGGTATAATAATAGACGGGTATTGCAACTGGAATGTCATATCGCTGAATTATGCACAAAATTAGATAAATACGTATACGCAATAAAGGCTATTCGACAAATAATTTCAATGGACGCAGCACTTTTAACTTACCACGGCTAAGCCTCAAATCTTCTAAGATATGGTATAATTCATAGGGGCAATTTAGAAACACATTTAGCATAAGGACCTTATGTAATGCAGTATATAATGACAGTAGTAAGACACTATTTAAAAGACTCAAAATATTGTCAATTCCATGTTTATACATTTATGAAATATATGTTTTGTTAGAGAGCATCATAAATATTTCAAACACAAGACACAAAACAATTCACGATCTAGACATAAAAATAAACTTTATATACTCAAACAGCAGCAGTTAGCTTTGTTTGGGAAAAAGTATATTATTCTGCCATACGGATTTATAACCACATCCCTGCAAGCGGTATGTACCAGTAACAGTATGAAGCTTGCTCCTTTTATGAGATATTTATTTCAATTGTTACTACGAGTAGATAAATTATATTATAACATTAATGAATTTTTAAATGACAAATTGTAATATTAATTAAAAATAGTTATACTTTACTTGACTACTGTTATAATAATAATTATTAATTATGACAATAGGTATTCCTATATAAAAGACTTTTATCAATTGGGTTGGTGAATTGACTTATTTTGACTGCAAATATCATTTTTAGTCATAACAATAAGCCAGCAAGTAAGCAATATAACATTTTCTAATGCCACGTTAGGCATTGTATTGATTTTTTGAATTTATGATGAAAATTTATTATTAAAATAAATAAATAGATGTGTAGAACAAAATTTAGATTGAGTATGAATGTACATGTTAGACATTTGCACGCCGCAATCGCGGAATATGTTGACAGCGACCTAATTTTATGTAATGAATTTAATTTAAAAAAAGATACTAATTTTAGATACGCAACACTGTCTTTCTACTAACTGACAACTTGATCTTTCTTCCACGGCCGTTCTGTAATTGGAAAATTAGGCTTCCATACCTCCAAAATGGAAACAATGTACTTTTAGGTCCACTATTTCAGGATTGTCGTACGCAGTATTTACGTCTTTCAGAGAAACATAAAATATAGATACCTCCTTCCCGGTGAGCTAGAATAATGTAGCAGGTCTTCAGTAAGAGGTAGTGCCATGCCATACTGCTTGGATTGGCTTTGGAAAATCAAATAAGGTTTCGTAGGTTCTAGATCGCACGCGCTTCGATAATGACGAGGCTAAGTGATTTTTAATAACGTCGCATTTGCCTTTTTTGTCCATTATTGTAAATAGCGAATGAATCTACGTCTGAGACAAAAACTATGTACACGGAAATCAAATTAAATGTATTGATTTCATCCAGTTTTATGAAATAAGCATAATCAGTGATAATACAACGAAGTTATAAATTTTGTGCGAATTATTATTGGCTTCATAAGCGCGGCTTCCACTCTTGAATCTCGCTGGGCCATCTGCCAACTTCTTTTTCTTCATATTCAATCCCTGCCACCCAATAGTCAGTGTAGGCCTGTTCCAAATATCCCCATTTTTGGCGGTGCGATGGCAATCAAGTTTCTAATAAAACTCATTCACAAAAGTGGGCAACGCATCTGCGAATTTTAATCACTTTCTACTATATTTTTTTGATTAAACTCCTATCGATTCCCAAGTGTTATCATACCCATCGGATCGCACTGCGATGCTATGGTTTTTTTTTTCAAAGAGGGTTAGTGGTGGCCTACACTGGAGACAAGAGTAAGAAAGGTAGGAATCAGTCAAACGCCAAGTCTAATAAAAATACCCACCTCCACCTAATTACATGGTTAAAGTACGTGTACACGTTTTCTGCCTTTGACGGCCTCGTGATCTAGTGGCATATTCAACCATAGAAATTCGACCCGTATTTGAGCACCGGGTTGGTCACGGGTTTAGATTTTTCAATTTCTAACAACAGTCTGGAGTCAGGAAGTGGGCGCTGCTACAATCATATGCCCTGGAGAGCACGTAATTCTGTTCCGTCTCCTGATTTCTCTACAGTCGTGTCTGACTACCGTCGTATGAGTAGAGGTGAATGAGTGAATAGAGTGTGCACATGTTTCTGCGCACACACTTGTGCACTTAAATATACGCTGCTCAGGGCCTATCTTTATTAAGATTTCGTTGCAGAAATACTTACGTCTAGGAGGACATTATTATTATTATTATCTGTAAAATTTTAATATTTTCCAGAATGTGATGTAGCTTTATAGTCAAATCAGATTTTATATATTTTATTATTATCATATTTTACAAATTAGATTGCAGGCGGATCAGTTGTAGACACAAATGCTTTTGTCATTAGATACAAGTGGTAAAAGAGCTCGTTAACAT
>JAFELO010001903.1:622558-655353 GCA_017140195.1 Eumaeus atala
TTGTTTAAGTCGTCGCGTCACCTAGCAACAGGGCGTCCCACACTACTCTTGCCCACACGCGGTTTCCACTCCGTCACGTGTCGGCTCCCTCGGCCACCAGTACGTCTGGAGACACGGCCGGCCCACTTCCACTTCAGCGAGCTGTATCTGTGCGCTCTAGTTCACTAGCGAATAACATATCCATCAAAGTATTGGGATAACTATAATTTGTCAAATTTTGAATATCTAGAAGGTTACAAAAACAATATATTAAGTCTCTGAAGTACACAATAATGTACAGAAAAACTAAATATCTCATACTTGAACTAGGCTTTGAAATGTTGTAACAAAAGGCGGTCATTGATCGTACTAAAATGCATGACCCCAGTCACCCATCAGCATACAACATTTGTTAACTTTATGAGCCTTTAATTAACGAATTGTTAATCATTCTTAACGAATCAGTAAACAAAATATGCTCTTCTCGATGTCAGTTAACAATATTTCAATTCGAATATGATTGCGACGTGTGAAAGAATGTCCTAACGAACTCCTAACTAAGTTACTAAACTTAGTTAAACTAATACTATTACTCTGACGTCTTGTGAGTAATTGGTTTAAATATCGAAATCTAAACTTGCATACAAATCCGTACCCAATTCGAGAGACAATGTGGTTATTATATGTTTGCACATTTTTTTAAATTACATACTCATTATAAAATGGTTTAAGGCACGGGGTGTGGAAAGAGCATGGCGAATAAAACTGCGTGAAGTGATTACATAACTACACATGCTACACGTACATACTCGTAGCCATAGTATATATATTGCCTCCTACACCCAATCCCTCCAACGGGTCACCGGCTACTCACAAACCACACGAATCGCGGTGGCACAACCATTACTTTTAAGGAGGTATTATGTGAGCGAGCATTTCCCCGGTCGTGCCGGCTGCATCGTTGCTTGCCACTGCCTTGTACTGAAAAATGATATTTTGAACTAAAGACACCAAACACAGCCTCCACGTTATAAGAGCAAGACTCTACCGAGCTCGTTCACATGTTAGTGAATAAATGAGTTAGTAATGAGATCAAATTCTTAGGAGTTGTTGCTGAAGTTCGCCTCTCTCACACTTACTTTTAGTGAATAATAATAATGTCGTTCTAGCCGAATTTTGGCAACAACTGCCATCACTATTAGGAAGCCTGCTCGACATCTGCGTAGGACATGTCTTGCGCAGAGACAAGAGCACTCTATTCCTTAACTACCCTATTCCAATGAAACGGCAATCCAATACGATGTGCTTTTCAAGGCTCGGGGGTGTAACACCGCCAACTTCGTATTTGCAGACTGTTATTAGAAATTATAGTATAGTTTGCTCCACCCCCGGGATTCGAACACGGGACCTCACTTATGTTTCTGGACATGGATACCACTACACCACGAGGCAGTCAAAGTTAAATTTTAGCAGACCATTGGGTCGGCACGACCGAGCAGACACCTCGGTGGTGCCGACCCAATGCTGCCCCGTTTCATGTGATTTGTGAGTTTCCGGAGGCCTATTGGAGAGGGAATGGAAGAACGTCTGCATATTAATTATGCGTCATTCCGGCTCATTTGCTCCTTTTGTTATAAAAATATGCGACAAATGTAACGTCACTACTATAGATACTTAGTGGCACGATTAAATTATTGATATTCATCAATAATGACTGCACCAGGACATAGTAAGCTATGGGCATGTTAAAGGCGTCGGTGACGACTTCCCTCCTCTCCGAAAGTTCGTTAGCCTGCTACAGCACTGTGGAATAAAAATGCTTTTTATACAGGAGGATGTAGCTGATTTTGGTCTAAGTTAGCCATCTCTATAGAGACTAGCCAACTGCGAATTACATCATATGGTGCACAAGTGAACAGACACAATTGCACTCTCTATACCCTCATTCCCCTATTCCGATGGGACAGAAGTTCGAAACGACGGGAGATAAAATTAGGCGCAGGAGATGATTAACGCGCTCTCCAAGTCGTAGGAGTGTAATACCGCCAATTTCCCAACTTGGAACTGTTATTAGAAATTTAAAAATTCCATTTACACTTTCAGGCTAGACCAGAAATTCGAAGTGGGTTTGAACAACACTAAGTTTTGTAATCAACCGCACATCTAAGCATAGCATCTTTTGTTTAAAATTGTTAAAACATTATATTAAAGGTTGCTAATTTATCGTAATGAATACAAGTATCGTTATTTGTTTTACAGTCCTTGGAATACATCGTGTTGCACAGCCCTTTGTTCTTGTACCCTAAATCTGGACAGCCTCGTCACGTTTTAACAATTCAAGTGTTAATCATCGGTTAATCATCTTTTAAATAATAACTGGTCAATAATGTCATCGTTTTAAACACGATTTGTAGGAAAACGCAAGCATTTCTCGAACTATTAAACAAATAGGTATCTAATGATTACCAGATCGTAATGAATTTTTTCACATTTCTTGAAGCTAGCGTGTCTAATCAGATAGCGGTCGGTAATAATTGGATTCTTTTAATTATGTTGTCCGTTTTACATTTGAATTAAAGAAATTATCAAAACCAAGAGCTAGTCCTATTAGCAGGAATAGAATAAAATAGAAGTCATTTATTTTGGGAATTAAAGCTGGACACACTGTTACGGGTGATATTCCTTTCGCTAGTTATTAGTATGTTTCAAACTTATTCTTCAAATATTGATGTCTTAAGTTTACACGAATGTTACTTATTACAATAAAACTTTTATGGATTTTATCGTGATTTATTTAATTATTTAACTAGCCTGCCATTTCAGAAGCTTTGCAGCTTCAATGAAAACTTATTTTAAGCCGCCAAAGAAGGTTAGTCAGTTCTTACCATCAGTGAAATCCCTCTGCAAGATGCAGGAGTGTACAAGTTTGATTGTGACTGTGGACTCTCTTGTATAGACCAAACTAAAAGATCTATAATTACATACAGCTGATATGAAATACCGACTGGTTACAAAATCTGCGGTCTAAGAGCGTGCTGAAGTATATTATGTAATGGCAGGGGCAACCCTGCCATTACATAATATTCGATGAACCGCAAATCCTCACGAGGGAACACCGATTCCTTCCAATGATGATGCCTGAGGCTATTGAAATTAAATAATATCCAAATTTACATAGAGAAGATGGCTGGGATCTTCCCTCTGCTTTGAACCTAGTGTTAAACATAATCAAATCAAAAAGTAAACATAACACCTCAAGACAGCAAGATATAATAAGTACCGTTTGCGTTAGTCGGAACAACTAAATAATTACAATTATTCGGGTACTTTTAATACATTATGACATCAGGGACATCTGTCACCTCAGTCCGCCCGTGACCATGGTTATGTAAAGCTTCTGAAACGTTGGGCTAGTTAAATAATATAGAATAAAAATTTATATAGAATAAAAATGTATTTTTTATCTTCGGAAAATTTAAAGAATTATATGTATATTTGCTTTCATCAATTTGGCACCAAATATAGATGAGTGACTACAGTTCACAACTTCACAAGTTTAACACCAAAACAAAACCAGTCACAGGATTGAAAGTATTTACTTAAAACTGTATGTGTATCTGCGGACGAACCCAGTAGCTTAAATAGCCAGCATTTGCTGATCAAACGGGACCCTTCAAAAAAATTACTTTGCAGTAATGACCATAGCAGCAGTCTTCCTATAAGATCTGCGGTAGTGGCTAGTGAGATGGGTTTTCCACAATGTAGACATCATTAGTATTCAGCTATTATTCATCCAATTAATTTAATTTCAATGTTATGCTTACAGACGTATTGCACGAGAAGTTGGCGCTTACGCTATACGAATGGACGCCACGTCCGCCTACTCAGCGTTAGCGGCGGAGCGTTTAAAGTACAAGAAGGTATATGAGGTGGCCTACGCGGACCTGCCTTTTGCTCCTCGCCCAGACCCGCCGCACTTCAACGCTAAGGTCTACATCAAAGAAATTTAAAGCGCGTAGTCACATTACAGAAGTGACACTTCACAACAGTAACGAGATAATTATGTAAGTTCTATCATAGGTATTCACTGTGTCATCTTGCTTCTTATCGAAACGTTTAAAACACACATTAAAACCCTCGTCATGATATAGGTTTATTTTAGATTAGCTACGATCAAGAGAAAATCATTTCTTGCCCTTCTTTTTTATTCTGATTAAAGAAAGGGCAAAAGTGGATTAGTTTAAATTAGATAAGTAAATGTTAGTTATTATTACTGTGTATAAGGGTTTGTTCCTATTTGACATTCTCTTCTTTCCAATAGTCTCGAATTCTAAGAAGGGCTATTTCATAGTTGGTAAAAAGCGTTCTAGGCTTAGGCCTCGTGAAGATTTATAGCCACAGCCCTGAAAAATATATTTTCTTAGGGCTATGGGTTTACGCAATATTATAAAAGAAATGTTATTTCCTCGTTGGCAACTAAACTAAAAAAGTCTTTTTAAGAATCTGAAATTGAAATTGAATTGAATGTCTTGCGATACATTTATACTTTGTAATTTTTTTATAGAATATTTTGTAATTTATATTTTTCTTTGTGATATTTTCGGATTGTGATATTTATTTTTATAGTTCCTTCGGCTTGTGATTTCTTTTCAGTATTCGTTTTAAGAGTAGAGTAAGTGAAAGGAGCATATCTGTATTATTGTAGAATTTGATTAACAAGATCAAATTGTTGGCTTCGAATGTACAAAATTTGAAAAACTGTAAGAAAATTTTAAAAATATATGGTCATCAACACGATATATAATGTGATAATATCTTTGTGTCATAAAATAAAGTTCACACTTGTAATAAATTATTTTCTACAAAAATACGTTTTGATGAAACACTTTTTTAACACAGTCGGCATCCAAAGTCTCTGAAAACCTCTTTTAAAAAAACACGCGGTGTGCTGAATATAGCAACATGTCGAAATAAGTACGGGTTGATTTTTAAAAAACTGTTCAAAATCACAGAGCACATTAAGTAAAGTACTTAACACTGATTCTCAAAATGTTAAGAAGTAGCAACCTAAAGGTGAAATAATTATCTTTGAAATTCTAACAATGTTAAAACCTATACTGGCATACACTAGTCACACAGCTGAAATGTCCGGAGTCGTTGGCCACTACATCTCGCTCCTCTATCGGAATAGTATGGTGTACGGTAATTTTTTGATAATAATGACACTAAATTCGGTGGAGTTAAGTACAAAAGCAATATTTTTGTTATCTAATCTTTTATCCATCAGGCTGACTTTTGACGATGACTCCAGAATATCATTTTATAAAGGGAAATCGACTAATATCAGTCGATTCTTTCACTGGCTGCCCCGCGTGTGTGTATTACGAGAATATAGTCTCTACGTGGGATACTTTATACTAAATCTTCTTCAAGGTCGCCGATAGTGTTTATGTTTAGTTACTCCCTTATCATTAATATTAGTACACCTAGGATAAACTACATATAACTATAAAACGGTCAACTCAGCTCAGTTCCTCCCCCCGCCCTCCCCTCTCCACTTCGAAGTACAAGTCATTTTATGAAAACATACATTCCACCCTTAATCCAAACCCCCTCCCACCACTGGGTAGTCTTTCTCTTACAGCATTCGAAACTTCACTTAAGTTATTGAACCTACTTTGTGATGATAGAGGAATCTTGCAAGCGAATGCTTTATACAAAAAGTGTGTGTGGAAATCAAACACATAAGAAGCGAATCTTCTTAAAAGTACCTTACAGTGTGCGATCATTGTCGTGACGCATTTTTGTTTCTTCGGGTTTTAAATTACATGGAATCCGAAAACGCCTGATAAAATTACATAGAATCCGAAAACGCCTGATAAAATTACATAGAATCCGAAAACGCCTGATAAAATTACATAGAATCCGAAAACGCCTGATAAAATTTCGTAGCAACGAGTGTTCGAAGTACTGCTCCAAAATTATACAATTTTAAATTAATTTATAATTTATATAATTTAGTTTCTAAATATTTTTTTTTTATTTAAATCGTTACTCAATTCATTTCGTATGACCCAAGTTGATTGAAAATTAGCAAACATAGATTAATACTCAGAAATTTTATTTATTGGCAAAATCCTTTTTTTTTATTTATTTGATCATGTCACATGTGTATTTTGCTATATAATTGTAAATTTTAGTACCTACTGTACATGCCTCTACGGGTGGGGTGATCTTGGCCTGACCTGGTGGTCTATTGGTAAGCATGTTCATAGTCGTGAGGCTATGGGTTCGAGCCCCGGGTCATACTATAGTGTTATTGGGATTTTTCAATATGTAATAACAGTCCGGAGGAAGTCGGTGGCGTCACAGCCCCGTGCCCCGTAGAGGACGTTACGCCTTCCATCCTGCGCCTGATTTCTCTCCAGTCGTGTCAAATTGCCGTCCCATCGGAATAGGAGAATGAAGGAAAATGAAGCGCACTTGTGCCTGCACACACACACACACACACACACATACACATGTGCACTATATATTGAAGTGCACAAGTGTGTGTGCAAGGTTGGCTCGTTTCTATAGAGATTGTCGCCATGATGAAAATTGGACTAAACGACATTATTATTATACGGTAAAATTGTCTCTTGAATAGTCTATATCGTTTACACGGCATATACCCAAGTGTAAAAAGAACAGTTCTGTAAATACCATAGACACCATACTACAAGTAAAGCTTGTCAAACTTATTTTACACGTTAAATAATAGTGACACTAAAATGGCATTCAATACTCTATTCCTTGTGATGCGTCACTGGTACACTTCTCTACATTTCCTAATTCATTCCTCTACTTCTTTCAAACCCTATGGCCCCTACAAAATAATGACATTTATCAGTTAAAAGCTCCTATAACATACTCAATCGTCATCAAAGTTTTAACGTCTTACAAAAGTATTAATAATAAGAAACAGAAGCACAAGTTTTAACTATAAATAATAGACTTTAGGGCCTCTAAACCGATACAAAATATCTGCCAGTGCACTCGTTATGCCCACATTAGCGTACCCATTAAATGCCACCAGAATTGGGCATGTATGTATCAATAAGTATGTAGCAACTCATCAATTTTAGCTGATAGATAAGTTATTTAGTTAGCATTTATTTTCAATAAACTTTTATCTCTTCAGTGTGCATTTTTATTACATATTAATTAAGTTCAATCCATAACTTCTCTTTATATAACTAATTTAAATTTAAAAAGGACGTAACTCACATTCCTTATTTTACAATGTAAAGGGGTACGTGCAGTCGATATCTTTTGGTAGCTACCAACCATCAACGCACTCAAATATGCCCCTCTAATATGCCACCGGAAACTCACGAAACGCGATAACTTCGTAGCTTAACAAAAAGATAAAGACTACGATCATATGTGTTATATCTATGTTTGGTTTTTGTGATCCCTAACAAATCTCGGAACATTTGACAGTGTGACTAAATTATATGACGTAACCGACTTGGCCTTAACGAATAGCAGATACTATTTTTATCGTAAGCCGTTAAATTATGCGCAAGTTGTCCACAAGAGTAGCGATCCAGTCAGCCGTGCGATGGACACATGTCAAACCCACCATTTTTGAAGTTGATTCGTTGTTTTCATTCGGTATGTTTATTTTTTAACTCATTGATGATAATTATTATTAATTACACTCGAAAATCCTATTTTCCAAGCGTGTATCACAAAAATTGAAGGTTATCAGATTAACCGGTATAGTTATCAATTATTTACAGTTGCTTTATAAGTATTTCATTATTGTGCTGATAATTTTGTTGCGCTTAATAGTATATAGTTGCAGCATAGCCTATGAAAGGAAGTTTAAAAAGTATTTTTCTTACAATTTGCAAATGTAGCTTTTCTTAGTTTTGTTTTTAAACGACAATTTACGACTCCTACTCTATTGAGATTAAGCTAACTATTTCTGGATTTCCTCACTTATATCGCCTTATTTATTGAAACTAAGAAATAGAGAGACATTTGTAAGTCGTGATGAAGATAGTAATTTGTAGGAAAATGGAACCACAAACGGTTTTATTAGATAATAAAAACTTTTAAAAGGGACAAAATAAAATACATCTTATATGATAGATACTACGTACTTACTAGTGTGATTATGATGGTTATTTGAAAAAGCCTAATTTTGTACAAATTAATAAACAAGTATTACAAATTAAGAAATTAAACATTTACACAACATCGGCAAACGGGTGGATTACCGATTAGTGTTGGGGACTCTGAACTTCCTAGTGAAGAACCCAACTACAACCTCACGGAAGCCGCTCTAGGGGGATGACAATGAAAAAGTATAACAGGATAGTAACATTCCGAGTCATGTGGCACCCCGTCGGGTAGCACCTCAGCATGGCCACAGCGTAGGTAGTAGATGATTATGCCGGGCTTTAACAGCATAAAACCACCTGGTTCCATACAGGTAATCAGTGGCCATCATCAGACGCCCACTACACACCGTCCAAGGGATTCGGGCGCGGACTATACGATTCAATCCACCATCACCACACAATGACAGACAACAGGACACACGTTCGACTCCGAATAGTCAGAACGACGATGTTGGGAGATAATTATAGTACCTTACGCGACTTGCCAACTAACGGGCTCAAATCTAGCCGCCGCATCCGTACCGTCACGCCGAACGCGCGCGCCGTACCGCCCACCCGTGGTGGAAGGGGCGGACGATTCCACCCAGTCATTACAGCTCAACCAGCCCTTCCAGCCCCATGATAATGCAAGACCAACTTTAGCTGTCGCGCATAAGCTGCCCCCGTCGTTACAAGTATCTGATTAATTAGGCGATGAAGCTGCACTGGACACTTCCGTCAGCACAGGTTCGTACCTAACAGGCAAGACATGACAGACAGACGGACATCCTCCGATGTCCGTCTGTCTGTCACCAGGGTGTGGATACCATTTCATGAATGTGACAGCTCAACAAACGGTGTTTATAGACAACTAGCGATCCGCCCCGGCTTTGCCTGTAGAATCGTTCTCTGAACAAATTGTACACATAATCTTATTATTGTTAAGTAGAAGAATCACATTCAAACAGACAGCGTTTGGGGACTGTTTTAACAATCAACAAAATTTACAATAGTAAGAGGTCGTGCCATGCTACATTGCAGCGGAATCGGGCCGGCGCGACCTGAGGGGTACTTGTTGCTCACATGATACCGCCGTAAAGTGACATCTACGGTGTCGCAATTCGTGAGGTTTGTGAGTAGCCGGTGGCCTGTTAGAGGGGAGGAGGAAAGGGGGGCAACGAATAATAATTATGCGGACGTTCATCTTCTGTAATTGGAAAAAGGTTCCTATTGCTCATTTGGCCCCCTATAAAAAACAGATGCTACGGAACCTGGAGACGAAGCGCCAGTGGCGTTTGGCCGGTTTTTGACTCACCTGCGCGTAACTCAGACGCGACCTCAAATGGCTATTGTTTATAGCGCCTGGAAAAGGTCTTATCATCGCCTTTGGATGAGATTACACAGTGAAGTGTAAATATCTATCCTTCATAAAGTGAATTTAAATTGATAACAGACAAATGCACTTAAATTCTTATCTCGAGACACAAATTGTTATGTGGTAGACAATCTTCTGTTTTTCTCGTGATATTAGTATTGTAATGTTGCATAGGAGGAGGTGGTGTCATGAATGGTGCATTACACTACATCCTTGCATGCAACGGAATTGTGCCGGCACAACCGGGGGGTACCTCTCGCTCCCTTGATACCAGCGTAAAGTGACAGCGTCGCTGTCGCGTTTCATGCGGCTTGTGAGTTGCTGGTGTCCGTTTGTGGGGGGAGGGGACAAAAAAGAGTTAATATTTATTAAGTACTATCAATCCGTCCCGGCATCGCACGGATATTTCTTAAAACATGAAAAAAATGCATTGATTTAAAAAAAAAATATTCGCAGCCTATTCGATGCAAACAAACAATAAAATATTTTCTCTTTATTACACTATTAATAGACGATTTATAGTAAAGTCTTTGTTGGTAGGAATAAAATAAAACCTTTCAGTTTATCCTCTGACACAAAGTTAACTACGCTACGCTCCCGCCTAGACCTACAAACCTATCTGGGCATAGTTTTTTATTTCTCTGTATTCCACGATCGATGTCATTAAACTTGACATGTCCTGCAACGCCGCCAGTGTTACGAACTAAAACGTGCCAAAAAAGGCTGAAAACTCACTTTATTTCAGTAAGATTAGCTCTATTGAATATCGTATAACGCCGAAATCTTTCTGGCGCAATTTCACTCAGCCGTATTCAATGTTGCTAATTGTTGGCCCGCCACTAGATAAAACGGCCTTGTTTTTGAAAATGGCTAACCGTAATGAAATAGAGCGAGTTAGACGAGCCGATTGCGAGACATACATGCGTTGTAGCTACAGCAACGGTGGACATAATTCAGGAATGATGCATGCACCGTCCCTGGCACGTCCTGGCTTGACGCACGCGCATGCCGCACCGAGGGACACAACACGAAGATGTCACTTTACGGCTATACTTCTCCGGTCGAGCCAGCCCAGTGACGCTACAGTGCAGCATGGCACTACTTCTTACTAAGAGCAAGAGTACCCATAACAAAAGTCCCACGTAATGAGCTCTCGCTGGAATCAAAACCTACGTGACCTACAGGGCCCATGGCAATCTATGAAACGTTAATTCTTGAGAATGAAAGTAAAGTGTCAAGAGTCTTCGAAAATTCGTGTTTGTATAAAGAGAGCAATTAATGTGGAGGGGGCAAGACAAGGTATGTAAATATCGTGATGTGTGGCGCTCCGTTCCCTCTGCCTGTCCCATTAGAGAACTGACGTTAACATGTTTTGTTGTCCACTGCAGAACAATAATTAATTATTACTTACAATAAGGAAATTATTTATAGGTACTTATTTATATCGAAAAGAGGAAACATTCGATAGTTTGTATGTTTGTTTGTTTGTTTGCATTGAATATGCTCCGTAACTACGCGACCGATTTGAGAAATTATTTTGCCCAACATGTTATATAGCCTATGTTTATGACAAATAACGAAATTTGTCATGAACATAGGCCATATAACATTTTCTAAAACGTCTGATCATTATGAAACTTCGATAATGTAACCAAAGCTGTGAAAAAATATCAAAGTAATTCCCTATTTCGCTGAAGTAATTATTTATTGACAACTGGCTTTCCCGACTGACGTTGCTCAATCGTAAGTTAAAGCTGTTGTGTTGTCGTTATCACGACATTGAATTGCTTCACGACCTGAGCCCGACACACACTTTAGGCCCCCTTGGGTCGGCTGGATGGTGCGTAAATGCATTTTTCCTGCTAGAACCAATACTATATTCACCGCTCACGTGTAGTGACACTGTTATAACACATATGACTGACATAATGTCAAACTCACACACCGCTTACGGAAACGAACCCGGGCTCGAATCCGTAAGTTGAGAGCTTAGATTTATAGAAATAAAATAACGCGTCTGTAGAAAGCTCTAATAATAATAAATAAATCAGGAACACGGCTTTTGTCGATTTGTAGCGCAAATCAACCCCTCCCGTCAGAGGGGGGGGGCCTTCTCAGATAAGCCAAACATTAAACGAGCTCAATTATCCTTATCCGCGACACCGCAACTTAATCGGCACCTTGCGCGCGCCGTCCCACTAGTGTGGGGAGGGGGACCGTTTCCCCCTTTTCGGTCCCAATAATAATCAACATAGGGTAACGCCCACAATAAAATTCCGGTTTATCTCTTCCCTTCTGTGGGAAAAGATGGGGGTATGTCCCCCTAAACTCCCTAAACCTGAAGACACAAAAGTCTTTCGTAATCATTCGAACTGTTAAGGCTGGACAAGCGCCGCTATTCAGTAGTAGGTCCCTCTGAAAAAAAAAATCACGACATTGAATCATCATTACCATGAATTATTAATTTCTATATTTTTTGTAAATCAATGGATTTGATATTTTGTTAGATCGGTCGTCTTGACGTTCATTGAAAGAGGTCTATGTCCAGCAGTGGACCGATAAGGGCTGATAATGATGATTATGATGAATGGATTTTGCCATATGTTGTGGAATATCCGTACGAAGCCGGGTTGGACAGCTAATACTTAATGAACATCGACTCTTTTTGTAGTATAGGGAGCAAAGCAAACGAGCAGTCGTAAGCCTTTTGATGACTAACGTATTCGACGCCTTCAATCGACCCTATAATTGTTACCCTCCTAATATAATATAATAATAAGGCACCGGAAACTTCAAAAGGGCACGAAACACCATATCATACTTAGCACTTTGCAAGTTTGTGCTGATATGTTGCTAGCGGAAGATACCTCTAAAGTGAAAGGTGCTACTTCTCACTCTGTATTACACATCCGTCCGATATGTTATATCTGCGAAGCCAGGACTTGCTAGTGTTATATTAAATTGCTTTGGTAGGTGCAAAAACCAGTTTCTCGAGTGTTTACGCTCAGAATGTTTTAGAACGATGACGGGGACAGACTACACCATCTCAGAGGTCCAGTGCGAAGACGATGAGAGCATTATGCAACTGCTAAAAAGGTAACTAATTTTATAATCGTATCTGTGCTTATTATAAATTATAGTCCCCAAAAGTGTGTCTGTGATCGATTTCCTCAAAATCCATTGAACTGATTTTAGTGTGTTTTTCAACAATTTATGGAGCGATTCCCGAAGGCTTTAGTGTAAATCTGTTATTTCACGGGCAAAGTCGCATCGGATTGTTAGTACTTGATATTAAGGAACGTATCCAGTGATAACACATCGCATAAGGTCATAATACCACGGGAAATTCTCACATAACATTATTTATTCGTGAAATAAATAAATTTGCATTATTTATTGTGATAAACTTCACACACACATGTAACAACAGTTTTGTTTTCTTGTGAGTGTGTTCACATGGTCCGATCCGATGGATTTTGGCGCCGTTGCCAATGTCGGATCGGACTTTGTGAGAACGCTCTTGGTATGTACAATAATTCTAGTGGTAACCCATTATGGAATGGGGTACTTTGTACCTAGCGTTAAATATGTGGAATATGAGTTTGCTGTTATTAAATAACGTATGTATAGAATGAAATAATCTACACAGGCTCTTGGCAAATATTGTACTAACGTGGCACAGGCAAATGATTTGTACAATCTTCAAATAGGAGGTTTCACAAATAACCGCTAGAGGCAGCACCGGGGCGTGAAATGGTTATCGTCACGAGTGTACAACTATTGTTATTTTATTTAATTATGAGTCAAGATGTCTGGAACATTCAAATCCACATCCAGGCACATTCGTGTGTATTATAGACGGAATGTTTTTTAAGACACTGTACAAAATCACAGAGCTTATCCGGTCCTCGATTCTGATTCTGACTATGTAAGATATAGGTACCTAAAGCTTGGCCTAATTTGTTTTTTTAATTCTTACTATATGACCTAGACCTAGACCTGGCTAGTACTCTTCCACACAGGCCTTAGCCGGTTTCTTTGGTTTCGTGCGGTAAACGTATTTTCTGTAAATAATGATCCACAATTCGGTGAAGTTTCCTCGGTCTCCTAAAGAATATACAAACTCGTGTTGTATATTACTCAGTTGCTAGTCCCTATTGTGTGTCTTTAGGAAAAACGTTTACAATTCACTACTAGCTACACCTATCGGATATTTACAAACTTTACAGTATAAAAGTTATTCTGTTTCAGGACATTTTATGTCGACGAACCGCTGAATCAAGCGGTAGGACTCATCAGCTCAGAGACCGACAGCTGCGCCGACCTGGACGAGTACTGCACCCACTCCCTGCACGAGGGCCTGTCCCTCAAGGCGACGGACCGGGAAGGGAACATAGTCGGTGTTATAATCAACGGGGTGTGTCCCATAGCACAGGTACCCATATAGTTTACTAGTTCCAGTCCATGAACAAATTCCTTAGTCAATAATGAATGACAGCAGCAATTTGGACTACTTCGCAGGCTGGAGGGCCTTGCGAAGTCGAAGGGCTTCGACTCGGACGTGATGGATCTAGGTCGTTTCACTTGGGGACTACTGTCCCCGTGGTGGTTTTTATAGTATAGGGGAAAAAACGAGTAATCGCAGACACTTAATGCCGACCGACGCCCATGAATATCAGCATGATTACTATACCGAAGCGTTGCCCTCCCTTTCACCTACCCCTCCCCCCTCCCAATGGGCATGGTACTTACTGAGGACAATCCAATTAAAATGGATTTTGGTGCACATAAGTGCAGTGGCCTGAAGCGTGGGTAACAGGGGGCATCCCTAAGGAGGTAGAATCAAAGACAGTGAAAACTCGGTATTCTTCTTAAACGAGCAAGGCTTTGTAGTGCGAGGATCGTATACGACCACTAATTAGACATTTTTGTGGATAGGATTTGTTTGATAGTTCTAAAATGAGTACTGTTATAACTAGTACAGCTTGTACTTGCCTCGGTTTTATCCAAGTGAATTATAATTTATGGATTAGAATCCGTCCATATTTCCGGATATATTTATTAACTATGCCAAGTTTCTACGTAAAGGAATATGAAATAATATTATCCATTTATATTATAAGATTGATAGTTCCAAACCATTAACACATTCCTCCTTTCCTTTCGATGACAGACAAAACTTGTTCTTTTTTTGCGACAAGAGCAAAGGACCAGCTTAATTTCAGGTACGCGCGGCCTGTATTCGAATCGCGAACTGCACATGACATAAATGTTACTGTGCAGACGTGTGAGTAGACTCAAGTGCCTGCTCTATCCCCTCCGTTGCTCCGGTGGGACGGCAATCTGACACTCCTAGAGCAATATAATCCCGTACCGTCTTATAACAATCGAAACTATCACATACTTTTAGGAAGAGGTTGTGCCATGCTGCATAAGAGGAGGTGGCGCCATGCATGGTGCATGACACTACCTCCTCCTGTGCAACGGAATCGGGCCGGCACGACCGGGGAGGTAACTCTGGCTCACTTGATACTGGCGTAAAGAGAGATATCGCGTTTCGTGCGGTTCGTGAGTAGCTGGTAGCCCATTAGGGAGAGGGTGATAGGAGGGAAACGCATTTGCTCATTTGCCATTTTATGCTATAAAAAACTGATATATTGTTAGGATACCAACGGCAACGACCTCCTGAGCCAGGCGCAAAGGTGTCAAAACGCCAAGTTCCAGAAGATTCTGTACATTCTGGCAAAACGCGAGAGCGGAGCGCGACTGGCCGAACAATACCCGAACGACAAGCATGTGGTGGAGGTAAAGGTAGCCGCCACGGACCAAAGCTGGAGAAATAAGGGCATTATGGGCGCGCTGATAAAGGAATCGGAGTATGTATTATAAGCCTTTTTTGTTACCCGGGAAATTACTTTTACACTATCATCTCATTTAGGATCTCATTGTCTCAAAGGACATGCCGCTGAGCCTAAATGTGAAACTCCTTGGACTGACACCAAAGGAGGAATAAGGGCGTTCATGATGGAGAGTATATCCTTCAACCATACACTATCTCCAAACACCCATCTATAGGATAGGAGGAGCGGGGGGGGGGGGGCTAACGAAATATCGGAGCCTTTAGACGGCTATAACGTCCAAGACCATTCGCATTATTGTTGTAAAGCAGATGTGCTACTCTAATCCTCCAATGGGACACAACATACTCACAAACCGCGATAGCATAGCTGTCACGCTACGGCGGTGTCAGGTGAGCGAGAGGTACCTCGCCGGTCGTGCCGGCTCAGTTGCGCATTCATGCAGCATGGTACTAACCCTCACGAAAATAGTGCCTATTAACTATTAATATTATATTAACAGCGCTCCGCGGTTTCAGTCGAGTATCTCCGGACCTCGTGGTGTCATGACACAGATGGCATGAGTGTATGTACCCCAAAAGGATTTTCCATATCAGACATATAGTTTCGGAGACTAGCGCGTTCAAACAAATAAACAAAAACTTCAGCTTTATTATATTAGAAAGATTCTGTAAGAGGTAGTGCCATTCTGCATAGCAGAGGAATGATGCCGACATGACGGGGAGGTAAATCTCGCATAGTAATTATGCGGATGTTCATGGGCGTCGGTAGTCTTCTTTTGCTCCCCTATACTATAAAAAATAGACTTTCACTTTAGCCTTCATATTCGTACTTACCCAACAATATATCTAATGTCCTTTCAGGAAGCTCATCCGTGACCGCGGCTACAGGCTGGTGCGCCTGGACACGTCCAGCGCCTACTCCGCCATGGCCGCCCAGCGCCAGGGATACAGCTGCAAGTACAAGGCTCTCTACAGGGACATCAAGATGGATGGCCACCCGCTCATAGTCCCCGAGCCCCCGCATCTAGAGGACAGCGTGTATATCAAAGAACTGTTCCCGTCATCTCGTTCGTAGGACACGTTTATACTTAACGACATGTTCACACGAGAGCATTTTTAACGCGTGTTAATAGTGTTAAAAATTTATATGGAACGTAATTGGCACTTACATGCATCATCACACCAACTGCCTTAAGAGAAGTTGTGAATCTCTCCATAAGACATTCACTAACGCCAGCGCCGAGGCCCTTGCACCTATCACGCGCGAGCTGTCCCCGATTTCAGAGTCGGGGGATGAGGGACTCCGTGGTCTCTCTTGCAATGATCATCAATTAGCTGTTTTAAACACTATCACACCAGGATGCACCTCCTCCATCTGTGGGAGGGTGGGGGATCGGTCCTTCTTTTCACTCTAACACCAGCCTCGTCGCCCGAACACTCTTATCAATTCACCAGTCCTAAATTAAGAGGCCATGTTTGGACCCCATAAGTCATCACGGGGAGAATGCATTGGTTGAAAACGTTCGTCTTCAAGCTCTACGGTATAGGCGACGTGACAATGCCAACCCAAGTGAATCCTTCTATCGGCTTCCTTATCCAATTTATATCTACCTAATTGCAATAGTTGCCCAAAGGTAGACGTATTCGTCTACGACTTCGAGAATAGCACCATCGACGTTGAAATACCTAAGGAGTACGTGTTCGTTGAACATGACCTTTGTCTTGTCCAAGTTCATCCTAAGGCCACTATATCGGGAAGATTCCTTTAAGCCTTTAGGCTATTTCCTGCAAGCTCTTCAACGATTCGTCCAACACAACGATATCGGCGAAATGTAGATATGAGAGGTACACGCCGTTAATATTTATGCCGCATTCTGTCCAATTTAAAGTCTTAGAGACGTCCTCCAAAACAATTGTGAACAGTTTCGGGGAAATAACATCCCCCTGTCACACTCCTGGATGCAATTGGATTGACCTCCCGGAATCAGAACGGACATAAAGGCAGCGTCATACAATGCTCTCAGTACTTCGGCGTATCGCCAATGGACCTGGCATCGCCGTAAAGCTCCATCCAGAACAGCCCAAGTTTCGACAAAGGCCAGGCACAGCGGCTGATTGTACTCATGTGAAATTTGTACATACTTACCTTATGTTGAAAATGGGGTCCGTGGTGCTAAATCCTCTGCGAAACCCAGCCTGCTCCGGTAGCTGGAATTTATCAAGCTTTGTGGTGAGACGATTCGTTAAGAGTCTTGAGAACAACTTGTAAATATGGCCGAGAAGTGAAATGGTCTGTAATTTTGAAGAAGTGATTTGTCACCCTTCTTAAAAAACAAAACAACGTCACTTCCAAGCCATGCCTTGGGAGGTACGCCGCGCTGAAGGACAACATTAAAAATCTTTTTTAGCTCTCTTAGGTCCACCTCCTGCTCTAAATGCTCGACTGTAATTCCGTCCTTCCCCGGAGCTTTTCCCTCTTTAAGCTGCGCAAGAGCCAGACTAATCTCACTCAAGCTTACGCCCGGCAGATCGCCTAACAAGTGTCGTGTTACGCTTGCACGCGGATCGTTGTTTAGGATATCGGGATGAGGAGCGTGCAATGTGTACAACTTGCTATAGAAAGGTTCGATATCAGATAAGATCCCAGGCTTAGAAGGAACGGTAACGCCAGAATCAATCCTAACCTTTGTCAGATGACTTCTTCCGAGCTTCCCCACAAAAATCTTCGACTCTCTATTCTGCTCAATCCCTTCAGTAACCCGTTGCGTATTTGAGCTGCGAAGGTCTCGGCGTTTTAGTTTGCGGATTCGCTTTGAAAGAATTTCACTTTGAAACAGATTCGTTTTCTGACCGGCGCCACTGCTGACTGTTGCCGATCCGATCGATGGTACCGCCAACTCTCGGCGCTCGCGCCCTTCAGTTCTCCCGTCTATTTCACTGTCACTATGAAACAGAATGGACACCAAACAACAAACTCGCTGAAGCCTCCTAGTTTTTAAGAGACTAGTACGCTTTGACGACTCTTACGTCATTATGGTCTTGGACTGATGGTGAGGGTATTCTTAGGCCGCCCCCACACGGCACAACCCTATTGCTAATGGAGTTAGGTAAGTAGAGATTTTATTATCTGTATAAAATCTCTTACCTAACTCCATCAACTTCGTTCCATCTGGGTGTCCCTTGACATTCCTCAGCTTTTTTCATTTAGTTTTAGATAAAAATGTATTTCAACCCGGGGCTCATCCCCGGCGGACGTCATATTTTTGGCCTCTAGAGTACCCTGGATTTTCGGCGTTCGCTCCGAGCGAACGCGTTTCCCCTGGGCCCGAGAGTCCTGCAGCCATACATGTGGGTTATTACTTGTAACGCAAATACTATACTTTCTTCCTTCAGATATCACACTATCGATAGGTTTTTAGTTTTGCACCGTTACAACTTAAGTCCCTCGTATAGTAATGGATTATTATTTATAGTGTGTAACTCATTTTGTATACTCCTTATATAATATACTTGGCGCAGCTACATAAAATATAAGGCTTCTAGATTTAAAAATGTAATACATACTCCATAATTTGTTGGTACATTGAAAATACCTTTTTAATCTTTCTCGTCATCGATATACAAAAACTGCATATTAAAATTTGGCTAAAATGTAATTTGCATTATAACATTTCAATTTGTATATTTTTTATATTTACCATTCATCGTACTACTGTAGAACTTAAGATGCAATCAATCTATACACATATCGGTTATATTTCCTTATATTTATGTGCTAAATAAATATATGCACACACACACACACACACACACACACACGCCCTATTGGATTCCTTTGCAGCTTCAATTTTAAAAAGTTGCCTATATTTATTTCGGATAATTAATTATAATCCACGCCATAAATACCTGGTCAGATCCAGAATCACAAAACTGCATAACATCCAAGTATCAAATAAAAAAATATATCAAGAGAGTGATGAATGTGGAGGAGGCAAGGCAGGTCTGTAAAGATCGTGATGTAAGGCATTTCGTTCTCTCTACCTACCTTCACGCCAGCTCCATGTGTTAAAATTTTACCATCATTTTGTTATGTTATGTTATGTAATTCATAAGTGATTATCATTTGTGTATTCAGGGATTTTAGCGTTGAATGTACCTATGTGTATTATTTAATTTTTAAATATATAAAACAAATAAATACCAAAACATATAACACATTAGTAACACAGATTCCCCATACATATCACATAATATGATATAGCTTATTGTTTGTTGTAAAACAAAGATGACAGAAAGTGGATAAGATTAAGCACAAGAACGGTAAACCTTGGATGACATATATAGCGTAGCTGAAGTTGAAGTCATCCAGAACTTACTGTGGTAAACATTAATGTACTGTTAATAAAAAATAATTCTACTTTGTATTTTTAGTTTGATGTGACGGCCGCACACCTCTCTACCAGAAACTGAAAAGTGAGTATGTGTCCCAAAAAGAAATTTTAAGGTTTTATGTAGCCACGTAATAAATGTACAAACTATAAGGTCATTTGAGACGAGCGGTGGTAAGCACTACAAATATTATCTGCTGCGTAGCGAACTTATGTTGGCATAGCAAATTATGTATATATAGCGTTTAATGTGACACGCATCAGATAGGACAGGCAAAACATTAGGCCACGTCCACACAGTCAGCTAAGCAGCGCTATACAGGATGTTATGTAAAACACTGTACAAAATCAGCGAGCGTAGTCAGTACTCGATTCTGGTTCAGAATTATGTCAAAAATTATATCTAATTTGTTTGAGATTTTTACTATACTGTTACCTAGACCGGGCAGCAGCTACTCGCACGTACAGCGCACGCACTTTTTTTTACCTTTGCGCGCGCGAGCTTCTATCGGTTTCCTGCGGTGTGCATATTTACGGAACATGAAACATGACATGGAACAGATTCGGTGAATTTACAATGTACTTATGCAATATTTTCGTTTTATTAGTTACATGGGATCATCATTACCTACCGTATCCTAGAAAATATAAAATCTCTTGGAATTCACGTTGTATACGTTAGCTAGACACTAGAGCTACTTATAAACTATAAGTAGTAAATTGCTATGGACACACCTAAGCTAAGTTTTTACTTAGGTACTCGTTGGGGGACCCGCTAGGCTCTACGACAGTGTTTCCTAAATAGCATAGGTCCCGTAATGAAAACCGGACCTGTCGCCAAGGCGTTCCTTTCGCTAACAGCACCGGGGTCTCCACATCCACAGCTGCAGCGGCCGAGTGCTTCTGAGAGACAGTTCTCCTACTAGGAAGTTCAGAATCTCCACACTGGTCGGTAACCCTCTCAGGGTGTGCCGACCGGTATCGGTGTCGGCGTCTGCGTATTTTTAAAGTATTTACGCTTTCCTCAAAATAAAAGTGTTTCCCAAATAGTAGCCCGCATACGTGGCGGCATACAATAAAAACAGTTAAAAACATCAGCTCCCGTTTCTTTTATTCACAAACAAGTGCATATAAACACAGCGGGACACAATTCTAACACATTAGGTTCTTGATCAGGTCATACACCGGATTCACGGCCGAGGTTCCACTTGAAACTACAGAATCTTCATCATTTTTGTTATCGAATTCAGTGTACAAGCAATTGGTATCACTCCTGTTGACAGGTTCTGAAGTAAGAGATGATGGCTCCTAATCGGACCGGCACGACCGGGGTGGTGGCCTTCGCTCATAAAGATGGGCGTGAAGTCACAGCTATGCTGTCACGCTTTATGCTTTTTTTTTTTAGAATAGGGCGGCAAACGAGCAATCGGAGCCTTTTTGTTCAAGTAAGATTGCCATGCTGCATTGCAGCATAATTGGGCCGGCACGACCGGGAGGTACCTCTCGCTCACATGACACCGTGTGTGTAAAGTGACAGCTTCGTTGTCACGTTGCGTGTGGTTAGCCGGTGGGCCATTGCAGGAGGATGAATGGAGGGCAACGCATCGGCACTGTAATTATGCGGCTGTTACTGGGCTGAGTCATAACTCACTATTCATAAATAGGCTCCGTTTGTTCGTTTGCGTCTATACCGTAAGAAATGAACATCCATGAAATCAGCTCAATCAAAATGCGTTACTTAATAAATTGTATGAAAACATTACACATTTATCTATTCATTTAGTAAATATTCGAGAATATACTTATACACAACTCGTTCGAGTATAAAATGAAACTACAAATACACTAAAATATTTATCTATTATGGTACATATTTACACTGCATAAATATATACAAAACGTATAGACAAGTTGAACTACAGCTGACTACACAGAAATAACAACCTTTCTGTGTCATATACTTTGAAAACGATCTACAAAAATAGGAGTCTATAGAGCAGTACTTTACAAAAATAGGAGTCTATAGAGCAGTACTTTACAAAAATACCAAGAGATATACAGTGAACGTCGTAAAACAGTCCATATAAAACATGTCTGCCTGTTTCAATAAACTGTCAAATTATGGACTTTGTGAAAACAACTTAAAACACATGCGCGTAAGGTCGACATTTTATGGAAATGTGTTTTAATTTTACACGTCTCCTAAATAGAATATACATTGTAAAAACCACTTAACACACGTCAGGTTCATATTGCAAAAAAAATATATTTATGTACAATCGTGCAATCACGGATGCTTTACAATGACAGTTTAATATGAAACCGTGTATCTTGTATTTTTGCAAATCAATGTTATAAAGTAAAAATGAGTCACTTTTTCTCGCTAGTCAGGGCTTGTCCCAGAGACGCTGTAGCGGCGGAGTGGTTGGCTGCTGATACTATTTTATCTAAAAGTATTTGTGTTTGCATCTGTAAATAGGAAAATCTAATGTTTAACATCTTCAACAATATTCCGTGGCGCATAGCAGCTGGACTTAACCTGGCTGAAGCACAGTAGCAGCGGTGGAAACGAGTGGTGGGCCAAGCCCGTTAAAAATAATATCTTCAACAACATTACGCAAAGTTCCACGTAGATGGCGCAAGCATAAGATTACTAACTGTCAATAATATTTACTCCTAAAACGGTGAAGAACCCCATATATTACTTTCTGTGAAAACCCCTAAGTTGTTAACACTGTGCCACCATACAGTAAACCACTTTATTTAGTGTACTGTGGCATGAAATTATTATTATTTAACCCTTCTGTTGGGATTGAAGGATACAGAGTACATCATACAGTTGGGCCCGTCCAATTTGTCTGAAATGCACAAATAGCACTACCCCTTAATATCACTAACACACAAAAGATAACAACACTGACAGATTCAAACACTTAATCCACGCACATTAACACACGGTAGCCTGGCAACAACAGCCTATTGTAATGTTGATAAAAAATTGTGTCACTGGATTGTTGAAGAAAATTTTTTTGTCTATTATGAGAAAGCAACGTATTTTAGTACAGCCAACTTGTCTATTTACTCAGCTCCGGGTCACAGATTCAAATTCTTGGTACCTGGACGGAATCTTATTGAGAATGTTCCATTTCTAATTTGTCTACAATAATATACCCCGTAGTGTTTAGTTAGTCTTTACAAAGATTTCTTGAAGACAGGATAACTACTAGGATGGATCTAAAAGTTCGTGGCCTAACCTACATGGAGCTATGACATCTTTTTAAATCTACCGTCATTTGTTAGTATGTGTCATATCGATACTGCACAATATAAATTTTGTGTAATTATTTGTTTGAAGCAATCTGACGCAATTTTCAATAATGGAGAGAATTGAACACCGTGCAGTCATTAGTACCGCAATAAAAGAGGCCTATCACCAAAAGACATCCATCAAGATATGGTAAGCACTTTGGGGGAGTTTGCTCCATCGTATTCCAGTGTCAAGAAGTGGGTAGCTGAGTTTAAGCGCGGTCGTGAGAGCATTAAAAATGATCCCAGGAGTGGAAGGCCTACATCCTCTACCACGAAAGAAAACATCGATAAAATTTGTGATCTCGTACTGGGTGACCGACGTTTGACCATTGGTAAGACAGCTGAGATAACAAACATTAGTTATGGCCGGGCGCAACACATGATAACGGAAGAGCTGGGGGTTCCATAATGTTTCTGCTCGCTGGGTCCCGAGGTTGCTTTCAGCTGAACAAAAACGAGTTCGATACACAATTTTGCGAGACTGTTTGGAACTTTTTGAGACTGATCCCGAGGACTTTTTGTCGAGATTTGTTACCATGGATGAAAGATGGGTTCACCACCATACTCCTGAATCAAAGCAACAACCCAAACAGTGGAAAAGATCAGACCCTCCTACATCGAAAAAGGCTAAGGTCGTTTTGTCGACTAACAAAGTCATGGCTTCTGTTTTTTGGGATGCGAAGGGCATTATTTTTGTAGATTATTTACCGAAAGGTCAAAAATATAAATTCTAGTTATTATTGTAACCTTTTACGAAGACTCCGGGAAGAAATAAAAGAAAAAAGACCGGGAATGTTGCGTAAGAAAGTTTTGTTTCATCAAGACAATGCACGTGTTCACACTTCGGTTGAAACAATGTGTGTAATCTATGATTGTGGCTACGAATTGCTGCCCGGCCCACCTTATTCGCGGGATTTAGCCCCCTCGGATTATCATTTATTTCCAAATTTAAAAAAAACATTTGGGTGGCTCGAAATTTTCGTCCAAGGATGAGGTGATAGTCGCAGTAAACGATTATTTCACCGACCTTCCGGAATCTTTTTTTTTCGAGGGGATAAACAAGTTGCAGGTCAGGTGGAAGAAGTGTGTTGAACTAGATGGAGACTATGTCGAAAAATAAAAATAAATTTAGATCCACTTTTCTTTCATTTTCTTGGTCGGGCTTAGAACTTTTAGATCCACCCTCGTAGTATTAAAAACGATTTGAGGTGCATGGTATGAAAAAATGTAAGAATTTAAACTAATCGAGCGCTGTTTGTAGACGTATTAAAAAAATTAGAACATGTAATAAAAAAAAAATATTGGAAACCTATCATATGTTAACGACATAGACAAGAACTTGGATCATGGCGAACCCTAGTCGCGTGTCGAAGCTGACACACGGAGTCTTCTTTATTAACACATAGCGTTTACCTTTGCCTACCCATTAGGGAACATCTCATGTAGATGTGCTGTTGTTGTTGTTGGTACACATTATTTTTTTTGGCTTCGCGGGGAAATGCATTTACGTGCTGCCACCGGACTTGGATGGGATCCGATGGATGTCAGGGACTCGCAACTTTACCAAATACCCACTAAAACCTCGCGGATGCCATCGGCCACCTATATTGAGGTACCCCGGATCTGTGAGCTACAGGGCACTTCGGCGACTGGCCAGTCCCCACTGAGGGACCGGACTTCTCCAAAAAAGGACGCTGATCCGACAACCTAGATCGGCCCCCTCTTACGATAGGGTCGTACAAAGGAACCAGGTTCCCATCTTGACCCCTATCTAGGGAGACGGCAAAAGGAGCGCGTAGCGCCTTTGCCGCAATCCCACCAGAGGCGGCATAAGGAGCGCGTAGTGCGCGGAACGGACCATTATCCACCTCCTCTTCTGGGACATGACCGTCTCACAGAAAGAGGCCATCGCCTCCCAGGACCTATCGCTCTCGAGCATTGATTAGTTCACGTTCGAGAGAGCGCTGTACGGCCCATCTAGGGCACATCATCAGGGTGTGCTGGGCCGTGTCCTCTAAAGCGCCACCCCCATAGCAGCGCGCTTCCGTCACCTGCCGGATCTGACATAGGTACGCATCGAAGCATCCATGCCCAGTGAGCACTTGCGTCATCCAGAACGGGGGGTTTTGCGTTTTCAGCGCATCCACCGCTCTAGGACCGGATGCAGCACGTCAATAGTACGTACGCCGTTGGTCGACTGCGCCAGGTCCTCCACCCCGCCTCCGCAAAAGAAACTCATCTAAGCACTCATCTAAGAAGAGCCCCTAGCGTAAAAAGCTCGCCTCGTATCCTCCCTCTTACAATAAAGAAGTATACTTTGGCAAGCACTTCCACCGTGTTGTTCTTAACACATAACATAGATGTAGACAATCACTATAACAAACCTCATTTGTCCTCGCGTTCGCTTTTGCTTTCACTTTGTCTAACTCATCTGATAATTTTTGTGATTTCTCTATCATTTGTTGCCGATGTACATAATATGATTTTCTGAAATGTTTGAATTTAGAAATCAAAATTATTTGAAATAATCAAACTTTTCATTTGATACGTTATAATTATGGTACACCTCTTATTTCTTAACCTATACCAATATTATTGTAAGACAGGGTCACTAAAAGTAAAATGTACATAGATTTTCACAAAACCTTCTGATGGGATACAGTTTTCAACAATGGAGAGAGTGATTTCCAAGGAAGGTTTTTGTATATAAATTGTTAAGTTAGCAATGACTATTATTCACGACAAAGCTGGAGCGAATCTCTAGTTTATAATAAAATAGATCACTCGATTTTAAAAGTCTGCTTTAGCAACAAAAGACAGACTTGAAATACAAGAAGGTACATAGCTCTGCGCAGATCCGTATCCATCTTGTATAAGGCTACTCCTTATCTCCTCACCTGCACATGTTTTAATTACACTGGGAGGAAACAAACATTCAAGCAACAGATAACTAGAAGATAGATAAGATTACCTTACCATTGACATGTTTACAATCAATAGGTATACAGATGATAAGAATAATATTAAAAATATCTTTTGGACTTATCACATTACATTAGCCTAACCCTGTGCTGCAAATTGTTTTATAAATTTAATAAATACTATATATAAGATTCTTAGTATAGAAATATGTATAATTCATACATAAACATTCATGACCTCGGCAGGTTATGAGCGACCCATGGAGCAACATGCACAATTATCCAAACTGTTACCACTGCGGCAGCTGGTGGTCAGTAAGCAAGTCATTTGTACATTCATAAAGTACATCATTATTCAGACTGACGCCTTTAGATAGTGTCATTGCAATAAAACTACTTTTATGGATTTTATCACAGTTTAGCAGCAAACACTTGCTTTCAGTTCACCCGCGACCATGGTTGCTTTAAAGCTTCTGAAATGTCGGGCTAGTTAAATAATTATATAAACCACGATAAAATCCGTAAAAGCAGTTTTATTGTAAGGAGTAACATTCACGTAAACCTCGGTATACTACCATTGCTGCTTTCCTATTTTTTTTTCAGTTTTGACATACCTTATTACAGCATATTGCAAAATAATGCCAAACACAGCAAACCCAAAACAAATTGCAATAATCGCAACGTTAGGGACTTTCTTTATGCCTGACACACCATAATATGAATTGGAATTCTGTTGTGTACTTTGTTGTGCTTCATGGTAAAACCCATATTCCTTTTCCCATTGCCTTTTTCTTAGACTGAAATAACAAACAGAAGATATCATTACAATACAAATTATATTTAAATTGGGTTATGTCCAATAATAACAAGAACAGACCACACCAGTTCCCTTGTGAGGCAGCCTTACATAAATTTTTACTTTAGCCTTACATAAATTTTTAATTTCATAAATTTTTTATTTATTATAGAAGTATAAATTTATGAAGAACAAAGTGTCTTTGTATATTCTATGTCACTAAGACTGTTTAGGACTCTCACACACATTGTGTGCCGGTTGTAACAAGACTGTATTTATTGGTACCCATCTGATATTACAACCAGAGCCAAACGGGCTACCCGTAGCTAACATCTATACAAAAAATACAACAGCAATGATGGAAACAAGCCTAGGTTCATTCGAGAACTCATAATACCAGTTGAAAGTGAAAACTCTCAACAAATGGAAACATGTAGCCCACCTTCATGGATGGGCAGTGTAAAGGTGGAATTTTATACAATTTCTACACATGTCGTGGAATGTTTAGTACTTAGTTATGGCTTTAAGTCTTTGTAGGAGAGGGACTTACTTGTATGGTACATGAGTTTTATATACATAGGAATTTCCATCATAGTTCACATATGTTGAGTTGTCATATACAGCTCTGCTACTAGGCTTGCTGAGTATGTTGTAAGCTTCCACAACTTTCACAAATTGTTCTTGTGCTTTTGTATCTTTGTTTACATCTGGGTGGTACTGGAAATATACACAAATACATAATGTTGAATGTGTAATTTCTTTTATATGTTAACGTACATTTTTCCTTTGTAATTGCGTTGCTTTTCGTGCTATTTAAAGATGTTGGAATAATTATGAAGAGTATCATGTAAAACTCACTTCTTTGCTCAATTTTATAAATGCGTCTTTAATCTGCTTATCTGTACAGTTTTTAGGTAACCTGAGAGTGTCATAATGAGATTTTCTGCTGTAACTAAAAACGAAACTGTGTAAGGTAAGAAAAAAACAATTATTTTTAGAACACAACTACGATATTACATACATATGAATGAGCTCATATAACCTCTTTCTATGGATACGATTTAATAGAAACATTATAAATAAATGTAAAAATCTAATACAATTTCATTTTGGATGTTGTTATTTATCATTTTTCATTGAACATTTTTGTCACCAAAAAACCGAATTCGAAAATGCCAAAATTATCTGTCAGTTGTCAAATGTCACGAGTCAGATGTAGGTTGTCAAGACCTTTCATTTTATTTAATACAAACTTCTCCTTTAAAGTTGCAATGTACGACTTTAAGCAATTCTGCCAGTGTTATGGAAGTTTACCAGGAAGAGGAAGGTGGGCAACACGTCTGCATATTGCGATGCGATTTGTAGTATAGAGGGTCTATACTAAAAAAACCTAGCGATACATTTGATTCATCGATGGTGAAAAGTGTATCCTCTCCTTCTAGCTTTTAAACTAGCGAGGGCAAAACTGATTACAGAAGTAAAAACTTTAAAGGAAAATTGGTTTGAATACAATCGATTCTGTGGTTATATATGATTCGATTATGTGTCATAAAAAACTGTAATAAAAAAATCGCACATCTATCATCGATTTACCAAAATGTAAGTGTAATATATTAATAAATCTGTGATATAGGGATATCACGGATTTATAAATGTAATTTTTGTGACGCTAAGAAATCCTTCATAGGAGAGTCCGTCTCACTCTTGGCTGTTTTTTTTTTGCCCTAGCAAAATTGATAATTTTTAAACTATTATTGACTCTTTCGGGGAGGTGCTTGCTACCTGTCTGTGTATTACGTAGTCCGTGGCAACATAAAGACAGCCTTTCGAGATATGAGAAGGCTTAGTACCTAAGCCCTGCAGGGATTTGTGTCAAGCTTGTAACTTGGAAGAGTCAGGGTTTTATTATCTGATAGGCGGTTATAAAACCGACTTCCTTGTCAGAGGGCTATACTTACACTAGCGTAAATTAGTAGCGTCGAGTGTTTGTGTAAAATTAATATGCTTTATCTAAAGATATTTATAACATTTAGAAATATGACTCAATATGAATAAATTGAAGTAAGTAATTAGCTTAATGAAGCCTACTTATAATACTAATACATATTATAAATAAGAGTAATTGTATGTAAAGGAACAACAATAATGTTTGTAATTATTTTAAGCGAAAAATATTAAACGCATTGGGATGAAATTTGGCACAGATTACCATAAAGGTAATTTAGATAGAGAAAGGAAGCCGATTACAATAAAACTACTTTTACGGGTTCTATCGCGGTTTGTAGTAGGTAATGTAGCACCTACGCGCTATGTATGTCTCTCTCCCTTTTAATTATTTTTTTCTCTGCGCAATGCGCATGTGAGATTGGGAGATTAGATAGACAAAGAGAGTGCTGCATTATAATCTTCCTTCTCTGTTCACCGAGACGACCACGTTATGTAACTTATATATACTTATATATATATATATATATATATATATATATATATAAGTATATATAAGAAGGGGGCATCCCCTTCTCTATCCATAATGACAACGGGGCACAGTAGTCAGTAATCATTTAATTACAGCAGTGACCGCACATTCGGAATCTAGGATTGCGGGCCTAGTTTTTCCAATTCCATCCTTACACCTAGTCGTCTTCGAGTCTGAAAAGTGGTTTTCACTTTGTATGTGTCTTGGTCAACGTAGCATCAAATCGTAACATGCATACCTGACGAGAGTGACTTTGTATGTATGAAGGTTTCCTCCGTTCACATTGGGCTAGCGTACCTAAATATATATACACAAATACTAATTAAACTTATGATATCTGCGGGAAAAGAGGGGGGGGGGGTTTGTCCCCCCCATCGTCTCCCTAACCCTGAAGACACAAAAATCTTCGCTAGTCAGTCGAACTGTTGAAGCTGGGCAAGCACCGCCAACCAGTAGTAGGGCTCACCGAAAAAAATATATTATGATAATAAAAGTCAAATTAGTCACCTAAAACTCTCGTACCGGTCCCCTTGACCATGATAATAATATTCAAATGAGCTATTATAAATGACAATTTAAAATAAATGATAATTTATATGCGAAAGGGACACTGCACCAAAAGAAAACAATCAATACAAGAAAGTAAGAATATAGGTATTTCAAGACATACACAAAAACAGCAAGTACATCTATGCAAAAAGAAAAAAGTAATAAATAGAACACTCTTTAGGTGGCAGAGTATTTCACAAAAAGGAGAAACCTCAGTTAAAGTCAGGACTAACGGGCCCAATACTGATTTTCAGGTTCACAATTTTCAGAATTTTTCCCGTTTGGGCGGCATGGAGGGGTAAAATTACAGCAGACAATTTCAGAATTAAAAGATTAAAGGATACAAATTTGTCTGATTATGTGCTAATGTGTTTATTTATAATATTTTCATACCCTTACATAAACCTAAAAACTTTTCCTATACAAAATATACGTATTTAACTATAACAATACATACATAATATATTACCTATTATATCCGGATCCATCTCTCACACCTGCAGGAGAGTAGGGATTCGGACCCCCTTTCGACCCCGAATCTAGTCAAGTCGCCCGACGAGCACTCATAGCAATCCGATGAAGCACAGAATGGCTCATGGAGCGGATTACTACTGGGGGGCACCTATGTTACAATTAATGTTATTGACAGTAGGTAGTGTGTAGTTGTTTTACTCCCTGCGTAGCTTACCTGATTATCGCTCTAATTGGGTCACGGTCATGTCAAGTTGATTATTTGTGGCGCTACACGAGTATGCTGTCAGCTGTACGACCCACAGTCTGCAATCGCGTTTCTTATCTTTACTTCTGTGGTACGCACAGGAATAAAGAAAACTAAGTGTAGAGTTAAGTGATGAATGGGTACATAACTATTAGGTACATAATTATGTATAGAACAATCTATTACATATTATAAAATAAAGTCCCCAAACGTGTTTGTCTGTAATCGACTTTCTCAGCATGTACAAAACGGATTTTTATGCGGGTATCACACATAGATAGAGCGATTCTCGAGGAAGGTTCTAGTGTATGATCTGTTAAGTCTAATCATGGACTTCACAGATCATACACTAGAACTTCTATTACTTCGCAAAATTGTTGGGTAATTATACCGGTATGTTAAGATTTTGATATTAATTTGATGTTAAAACATTAGATTCCTGAGTATACTTAATATATTCTGTAATTCTTAATATGTTCTGTAAGATGCTTTGCTGCATTACAACGGAATAGGACCGGCACGTCCGGGGATGTACCTCTCGCTCACAGGACACCGGCGTAAACGCACGCATTTCAACGACTATTATGCTGGTGTCTATGGGCGTCGATAGTCGTCAAAACACTACGATTACTCGTTTGCCCCCCTGTGTATAAAACCTATTGGCATACCTACCTCTACAGAGTCTTTTATGACAAACATACCTTACTGTGTAAATAAAGTAAGGGCACATGGCTAGACAAACTATCCTGCATTGCATCTGAATTTTGTGGGCACATTAGGAGTATTACACAACGTCGACGACTGGCGACATGTGATGGCTTGACTGCCACGGCAACGTCTAGTGTCTGGAACGTGCCGTACAAATAGCAAAAACGCACGTTTGTATTAGTAAAGGTAATAATTAATAATTAGGTATAATAGTAACCATTGATTTTCAAAAAATGTAAATTAATGTTAGTACAGAAGTAAAAACTTTAAAGGAAAATTGGTTAGAATACAATCGATTCTGTGGTTCTCGAACTCTAATAAAAAAATCGCACATCTATCATCGATTTACCAAAATATATTAATAAATCTGTGTGATTTATAAATGTAATTTTTTAGCAACTAAAGAATCCTTCATAAGAGAATCCGTCTCGTTCTTGGCTGGTTTTTTTATCATAGCAAAATTGATAATTTTTAAACTATTATTGACCCTTTCGGCGAGGTACTTACTACCTGTATGTGTGTATAGCGACTACTACAAATCCGTAGCAACACAAAGACCGCCTTTCGAGATATAAGAAGGCTTAGTATCTAAGCCCTGCGGGGATTTGTGTCTAGCTTGTAACTTGGAGGAGTCAGGGTTTTATTATCTGAGAGGTGGTTATAAAACCGACTTTCTTGTCAGCGGGCTTACACAAGCGTTTAGTAGCGTGGAGTGTTTGTGTAAAATTAATAAGCTTTATCCAAAGATATTTATAACACTTAGTAATATGACTCAATATGAATAAATTGATGTAAGTAATTAGCTTAATTAAGCTTACTTATAATTTTAATACATATTATAAATGAGATTAATTGTATGTAAAGGAACAACAATAATGGTTGTAATTATTTTAAGCGAAAAATACTAAACGCATTTGGATGAAACTTGGGACAGATACAGATTACCATAAGGATAATTTAGATATAGAAAGGAAGCCAATTACAATAACTATGTATAATACATATTATAAAATAAAGTCCAAAAACGTGTTTGTCAGTAGATGTTTGATGTTCTCAAAATATACTAAACGGATTTTTATGCGTTTCTATTCATGGACCCAACAACTTTTGTTACTTCGCAAAATTGTTGGGTAGTTATACCTGTATGTTAAGAATTTGGTATTAATTTGGTGTTAAAACATTAAATAAACACAAAAAATATGTTCTGTAAGATGCCTTGCTGCATTACAACATAATAGGACCGGCACGTCCGGGGATGTACCTCTCGCTCACAGGACACCGGCGTAAAGTGAGTAAAAGTGTACCTGTAGTCGGTGGCCCTTAGGAGCACGCATTTGAACTACCATTATGCTGGTGTCTATGGGCGTCGATAGTCGTGAAAAGACTACAATTCCTCGTTTGTCCTGTGTATAAAAAAATAACCTATTGGCATACCTACCTTTACAGAGTCTCTTATGACAAACATACCTTACTGTGTAAATAAAGGAAGGGCACAGGGCTAGAGAAACTACTCTGCATTGCATCCGAATTTTGTCGGCATATTAGGAGTTCTCTTTTGGTTTA
>JAFELO010001903.1:655514-702791 GCA_017140195.1 Eumaeus atala
ACCAAATCTTCGGACAAAATCGTCCTAACATTGACGTACTGACCACATTGAATTATAATAGAGAGAATACGTAGTGATCACAACTCACTGACAGGTAGTGTCCGACCGAACACGGTTTCGGTTTCGGTCGAGTTTCGGCAAAAAAAAAGTCGGTTTCTTTGGCAAACCTGCCGATCCTACGACCGAAGCCGAAAGTGCATTCGTGAGTTCTTGCGCTGTCTTCTGTCGTTGAATTCCATCTAAGGGTCAATTCATACTAGCGCAGAGTCGAAGCGCATCGAAGCGTCAAATTCCTCACAATCAAAGCGAAGTCGCACGAATGCTCGCGTATTCGCGTGAATTAGCGCGAGAATGCGCGCTTTTTCGTGGCATTAGTGATGGACACCAGTCGCCAGTTGAATTTTTGGACCAAATAAATTAATTTCTCGTCGTTTTCCATTGTGATTCACTTCGACACAAGACAGTTTCCGTCCGATTCCGATTGCCGACTGACCAGACGGCGCGTAGTTCGCCTTATAGCCGCTTGGCTTCGCGCGAATGCGCGCGCACCAATCAGAGTTGCTCGCGCGAAGGCTCGCGAATTCCCTCGAATGCGCGTGAATTCGCCTTTTTTTTCCTTGGAAGAAATGTGTGCATTACATTGTGGAAATAAGGGTGAATTTGCTATATTAAGTTTCGGATTGACGCTTCGATGAGCTTCGACTCTGCGCTAGTATGAATTGACCCTAAGCGACGAAGATATTTTGGACTGGCTTGAGTTTGCTATTCGTTTAGATAATGTTGGATGTGAATTTTCTTTTATTGACATTGCTTTATTTTAAATATTTCAGAAACAATATAATATATATAATGTGTTAAAAAATAATAATATAATAAATCAAGTTAGGATTTGCAATGACTGTAGAAGAATGAAGTTCATTTTTTTAGATAGGTTTTTAGACACTTGCTAATATTATACTCAAAGTAACATTAGTTAGAGAGAAGGAGGAAAGTAACACAACCTCATCATCGTCATCATGAGGCGGACGGATCATTCAGGTCTCGAGCCACTTGCATCCAGGTCTCCCCGTCAGCTTAGCCAAGAACTCAGTCCACCGGGTATATTTACGACTACCATTATAGGGCCGGAGTTACGCGAGTGAAACCGCGGGGTGATGCTAGTTTTATATACTTGAGATCAGTGCGCAGACCACTTAGATAAAGACGTATACTTAACACCGACAGACTAGCGATCTCGCTGTAATGAGTAAGCTGGTGAATGTGTGACGAGGGCGCGAGCGCTACGAACGTTGCGTTGACATTTCCACCAAAAAGTGATTATTGTCAGGAAGTTTCGGTTTATGTCCAAAAACCAGTTTCGGTCGGACGCTAGTGTCCGGAACCCTAGTGGAGTCTGGTCTTTATAATTTGAGGACACTATAAGATAGTAGTGCAAAAAAAAGGAGTATTTGCGCTATTTGTTAAGGTAATAATGATTAAGTTATCAACTTTCGAAAACGAAAAAACGGTGAGCCCTAAGGAATTTGCTAATTGTTTAGAAACGAAATCGCGAACGGAAGTAGGAAGTTTCATAGTTAATACAATAATTCTGGCGCTATCGTGTATATTGTCGGTATATGTTATTATGTATTAACAGATGTGTGTGTGAATTATCGTTTTACGTGTTGTATTTTTACCGCCATTAATCTGAGATTATTTTTATAGCGATTATGCGCCTTGCAGAAATTGTCTGCCGGCCCGGCTTGCGGCTCGCCGGCGGGCGGCACCCCCGCACTCCACAGTATTCGCGCGGTGATCAACGCGGTTAGACGTACGGATATGCGAGAAGCGGCTGCAAGAATGGCCGAACTCGAGTTCGAGGCGCCGCTCGCCCAAGTAGAAGAGGCGGACGATTGCATATCTACCTCTGATTTCCCACAAAAGACCATCAACGGGAACGACATACGTCTGAATAATATAAACAATTTAAAAAATGAGATGGTCAAAATAAAAACTGATTCCAATAAAATTAATGACAACGACGAACTTAAGCCGGTGAAGTGTAAACAGGACATGCAAAACGGCGAAGGCGACAATTTCACGGAGACTTTCTCTGGATCTCTGGAAGATTTGGTGAATACTTTTGACGAGAAGATCACCAAGTGTTTCGGTAACTACGAGGAGAGTGTGGAGAAATTGGCGCCTGTGCAAGTTCGCTCTCAGGAGGAGATTATGAACGAATGCCAGTAAGTACAATTTGCTTATTATTGACGTAGTTATTTTTTCGATAAAAAATTCTGCGTAAAAATTACGATAACAAAACTTTAATTAAACAAGCGTTAATTAGTTACATACAGTTATTATTTGTCTAAAGTGTTCTCTAACATATAGATGGTAAATTATAGGACGAAAAATGTATAAACAAAAGGGCGGGCTTTGCGCATGGCTTTACTGCTTTAGTGACCGATCGATGCCGTGACAGGGGCTGCGCGGGGGCGTGGGTAGTAACTGATGACGCATCGCACCCCTCACCACCGAGTACACCCTACCCATAGCCCAATAGCTACATCACAAGTAAACAATGACAATACATTACCAAGTTAATTCTGATAATGCAAGGATTAACATCTTTCTTCCCGTTTTACGTTACGTTCGTGTTCATCGGTATACCTCGATCATGTATATGCATTTATTTGTAATGATGCATTTTATGGAACTTTAAAAAAGTCAGCTACAGGTAAGGCATATACAGTTAATCAATAGAACTACCCCGTCGAGAAATTGAGGAATTGAATTCAGGTTTCTTAAACATGCTGACAATGACAACTACAGGGCAGCGAATGTTATGTATTCAAGCATTCTATAAATGCAGAAAGTTTATAGTTCTATAAACGTCGATTGGAATCAAATTAGGGAAATATTATATATATATATATAAAGTTATATATATAAAGTTTCTCGAGGTGGCGACCCTACATCGACACACGGACTGTGGGACAATATGACTGAGTAGCTATTGAAAATCATGTAACGCGGAACTCTTTCTGGCGCAATTTCACTCAGCCAGCTAATCGTTGGACTTCCACAAAACAAAACGGCCCTGTTTTTTAAATAGCTAACCCTAATGTAATATGACGGTTCGTGTATACGACTACGACATATATACCAATAATGTAAAGCTCAAGAGTTTGTTTCTTACAACGCGTTAAAATACTGGGTGGAATACCTTATGTTGAATAGTCCATTTATGGAGAAAAGTTATAAGCTAAATACCGTGTCGCCACGATTAATATTGCCGGATCGATGCTACAGTTTAAGATAGACCAAATATTCTACAGTTTTAGATAGTCCACTTATCCAGGAAAGATTGTGGGTATATGCCATATCACGCAATGATCAATATCAGCGGAGTACGCGCGTCATCCAAATAAAACCGAGATTGCTACTGCTAGTCTATTAATAAACCAACATCGAGCAGTAATGAAGGACTTTTTTTATAGTATAGGGGACAAACGAGAAATCAAGGCCTATTTACACATACTGACGCCCTCGAACATCAGCATAAATACTACGGTTGTCACACGGTCCGCGTGTTGTTGTAGGGTCGCCAACTCTAGGACCTGTCTTCCCCAACGGGTACCGGTTCTCCGAGCAACGTGGCCTGCCCATTGCCACTTCAGCTCGCCGACTGTGATGGTGGAAGATGTCACTTTGTGCTGGTATCGTGTGAGCGAGAGGCACCTCCCCGGTCGTGTAGTTGTTCTGCTGCAATGCTGCATGGCACTTGTACTTACTCCCATTGTAGTTTCCCCAATAAGTCCCACTTTTCCTCTTCATAGATTTGTCGTTTTCTATATGGTGTACTTTCTCGTAACTTCCCACAATTGTGTTGTACATAGATGGCTTTCTTATGATACCGTTATGGGAGGTGACTAGTCCGCGCCATGGTCGAACAAAGTGTAACGAGCGAAAGAATGGAATACACAGTACTAGAGATAAACACCGGTTTGTGTTATAGCCTACACTTTGCCAAGAATACAAAAACCTTAGGGCAGATAATAAGGGACAGGCAGAGAGACCCGTGTGACATATGTTATGATCCTTAAAAGATTTGTCTTGCGTGGAGGAACCACACAAAGAAGAACCATGAATCTTCTCTGAGACTCTGAAAATTGTATTTGATAGAAGATTTTATATGAGAAGTCGGAATGAATGTATGAAAATAAGCCTACTTGAAAATAACACATAGGAGTGATAAAAATGTTAGTTGAAATTGTTTTAATTCTAACACATTTCGTGAAGGAAATTCGCTAAGGTTCACTATGACTATTGAGCCTACATTCGACTCCCCCCGTATGTTCCGAAACAGTCCCACTATATCTCTCTTGCCTAAACATTCGAATAACTATTTGCTGATGCTCATAGTCATGCACTATGTATAAATATACCAATTTATAAGGAAGATCAGCTGTTACCTTCGCCCGCGTGGACAGGCAAAACCACGTGCAAATTTATTATTTTCATTGCTTATGTGTGATTCTAGTTAACAATACTATTGCTTATATTTTAGGTAGCTTTTACGCGAAATGGTTACAACATCCATCTATACTTAGAAACATTCACGTTTATAATTTTTTTTTATAGAACAGGAGGCAAACGAACAATAGAGCCTTTTTACGACTACCGACGTCCATGGACATCCTCATAATTACTACGCCGATGCATTGCCCCCCCCCCCCCGCTCTCCAATGGGCTACTGGCTACACACGAACCGCACAAAACGCGACACTGTAGATGCACTATGCATGGCACTACCTCCTCCTATGCAGCGTGGCACTATCTCTTCCTGAAATGCAAACCTGGATGCATAATTCACAACATCTGTCCAGTGCTGGCTGAAAGTAGTTAGCAGTTTAATATTCAATAACATATGTTACATAATTGCAATATTCAAAGTTAGCTTTATGTAAACAAAACTTTATTTTTGGATGTCAAAAACTAATTGGAAGAAGTCCAAACGACCCAAATGCGAAAAAGTGGGGCTAAGCTGATAAATTCTGCACTTCGCGAACAGCCGGGCTGTCAATTAACCTACATTACAAGATACTGCTGAATGCTGATCGGAACACCTTGCTTTTGAAATGATGAATTTTTACCTGATTGTATTTTATAGACGTTGGGGTGTCAACGTTAAATATCAATAAAATCGGAGCTAATCTTAGGACGAGTGGCAAGAATGTTTCTGCCGCTGGCGCTCATGCTGCCGGTGATTATTAAAAAAAAATCCAAGTAATTCAAGGCAATAATTATTGAAGTATCTGCTGCCCTACTTATTCACTTTTACGCTTTTTATTTTCATTTAAGGAATATGTTTTGTATCTCGCAATTAAATGTGCGTGTAAAACCCTTTTTTTTTTAATCCAACGAGTGGAGTGCAAAACCATGGCCAGAATGTACAAAATGTCTTGCGTTACGTTGTCGCCTAGTTGGACTGTTCACAAAATTCAACACGTTAAAATTATTTTTTCGTTCAACCATTATAAAACGGATCCATTGGCTGTCCTGGCGATTTATCGCTTTTGAAATGATGGTATTGATGATACCTAAACATAAAGATGCTAGAGCCACATGCGGGCTCGCGTGTGCGAAAACAAAATCGTGTTCAATTTTCAAATATGAGTGTACTTAAAATTTTCTGTATAACTAGCTGTCTGTAAGTTCGTCTAAAAGAACAATCGCGGTTATTCTAAAAGAATTATGTGTTATAATTATGTGATTACTATGTCAGTAGACCAAGTTGAGTTTAAGTAGAACTTCCAATCGATCAAATAAACCAACGATCTAAGAATAAGCATGTGGAAGAAAGGGCGAATAATTTTGGTGCTCCGCCGTAATGGTTATGTGTTTCTAAGTGGTTGCGGATTGGAGTTTCGCCAAAGTACAAGACATGAGGAACGGGGTTAAATTATCGTATAACAGTCGGGTAAAGTAAAGGACTGGTAGTAAGTAACTTTTACCCGCAGGTAAGAAAAACGTGAGGATGAAAAATGATTTTATTTAAAACAGAAGCCGGTAATTAAAGAAAGCATTACAACCCTAGTTGTTAAACCTGCATGGAATCGCAAGAAAAAATGAGAGGGTCTCAACAATCAATTATATAATTGATAAAGCAATGATAGGTAAACTTGGATAGAGGCGTATCTACACTAGTAGTAATAGAGAGTTATCTGTTTTTCCTTCGTTAGCACTCTTAAGGTATTAACAGAAACCACAAATCCGATATTGTGTTTTGAGGTGAAATTTCTTTACAATTTTTGTGACTCGAAACTCATTTCAACGAATACACGTCACGGCCGTAAATACAGATATACCGTGTGCTGATTACACACACATAACTCAGTAAAATGAATATACAATTATGTAGATGTGTGTGTATCACACAAGATGCCAGTTGCTGAGGATGTGGGCGACAGGTGCACTGATTGCGCCGTGATTCGCATGCACCATGCGCAGATGTGCCGCACATCTGGAAAATACAACGAGCGCATATGCCAAAAATGGTATTTTTAGCGCGTTCCTGCAGGCTAAAATTATTTGAATTTGAATACGGAATATTATTTGCACATTGCATTCCGTTATATGAGCCAAATAATATTTCCACTAACAAAGTCAATACATAGTCATAAAATAAACTTAGTCCGCAAAAATCCGGTCAAGTGCGAGTCGGACTCACACACTGTGGGCTCCGTACCAAAAGCGATGCTAGTTTGACTGATTATTAAATATTGACTGATTGGTAAATTGACCTATTCATGAATAATGCAACAACAATTTCCTTTCCAACTAATTTGAAAGATTCATCACACTCCGTTCTCTTCTCACCTAATTGTTAATTTTGTTAAAAATTTACATTCACAATGTGTTTTTGCAGAATACCTAAAAAATGATAGTCAATTGTATTATACGTATATTATGATGCGCACTAAAGCATACATCTTACACACACGTCAGGTGTTAAATCACGTGAAAAGTAACATAAAACATGCGTTTTCTACGCTTATGCAATATGCTAAAATCAATAGTGATACATATTCTATGTTAGGAGCGGCCAACTAGTTCGTTAGATCGACTTTTTACCGACGAAACACCGAGACATATCATTGATGTATATAAATGATATGTCTTGTAGAAATATAAATAAAGGATTGTAGGGATGTTTATCCATGTTGTTATGTTTATTATAAAGCTCCGGTATCGTATGAGTCTGTGGGTATTGGAAATCTTTTTTTTTTGCACCTTGGCCCCTATTTAAAAAAATGTTCTGGAATTGCCTCGAATGCGCTCGACTCTACTGCGAGGATAAGCCGGGATCGACCGGTTGGCCACCCCTGGTGTTAGGATATGCTTTAGAGTATACTTTTAGAAATAAAGTTCAACGGAGTTGGCCAACATGATGAGAGCTAAACTGTAGTTTGTTTTTGCAAACGTAACACTGCGGTATCTACCAATGACATATAAAACTTGACGACATCAATACTAATATAATTACTGAATATGAAGTTAGTTTAAACGCGCAAGATAATCAGAGACATTTATTGAGGAATGCTGTGGGCTATATGGTACATACGGGACGACAAATATTACTAGAATTACGCGACTGATAACCGCGGGGCGCTGCTAGCCACCAAAGAACACAGTTATCATGTAGACATTTAATGTGTTTGTATTGCTCCGACTATAGGCCGTCGTGGACCGGTTGGCTACCCCTGTTGTACGTGCACCGCGGTAAGCGAGCGCACACGACACACGTCCGCACGACGCACTGTTGAATATTAAATGTCTTGTCAATTGGCTTTTGCATCGACGAATGACCGGTGATTTGGCGATGACGTGGCTGGGGAGCGTTGCCTGTTTAAATAAAAATTCTCTTTATTTATTGAACACGCTACTGGGGACTTGCTCCTTAAGAACGAACATGATTCTGATGTGAAGGATGCGCAATTTAAATGTATTACATAAACTAGGTGCTTGACAAAAAATATCGAATTTGGCCGATCGATTTTTACCAAAGAAACGAATCGATCTTTTGATAAGTGCGAAAACTACGCGTTAGTTAAGCAAAAACTGTCTATGAGCTGCCAGGTTTTTGCTATCCAGCGGTGCAAACATAAGCCTATGGATAAAAAAAAAACGTAACTTCTGGCCTCAACTCTCAGCACTACGGTTGTGCAGAATCAAACAAAGTTTAAAGTCAAAAGAGGTTTAGAATTTCTGGGCCGTTAAGCTAATACATAATTATTAAAAATACATGGTTGTTTTTCACTGCTATCATGATAGAATTATAATACATAATAACAAAATAAATTTTCTATCCTATGTTTGGAACTCTTAAATACTAATATTCCAAAAATCTTATTATCAATCATATTATAAATGTTAAAGTTATATTTGATGAAAAATTACTTCAGATGAAATTGTACACAGATAAAGATGAATCTGGAATAAGCTGACCAATACTTCTTATCCTGAAAAAAGCGATTCCCCTGTGGTAGCTTTTATTCATGCCAAAACCCAGGAATAGTGTCGGCCCTTTCTATAATATAGTCGGCAATGAGTACATAATCTTATTCACGCAGACGCTAATCTGCATAAGTCATCTTAATGTCGAGAGTATAACGTAGAATGTCTCGGTCTCGCTCTGTTATCTTATGCCCCGCTTTTATCAAGTTTGCTAAAATTTGCATGGTTATCAGGTGGACGTACGGCCCAGATAATGTGCGCTCTAAACGTTCACCTTGCCTTTGTTCTGTTATTTCTATTAAGTTAGTTCTGTTGGTCCCTTTTAGAAGAGGGGACTCCACTTTCCATCCACTCACACTTGCCTACATACGGTACAGATATTGTACCCTTAATACGTTCCTCTTGCCTTTGTACTGCAATTTAAATTAGGCTAGTTCTAGAGGTCCCTTTTAGAAGATGGGGCACCACATATACCTTGCGGTAAGTAGACACGTTCTTCATAGTCACGACTTGGAATAGGTTAGGTAGTACCATACAGTACATATTCGATAACATTCTATAATCCAGTCTGACGAGCTTCACTTTTGTGACGCACTTAACTGTACAAATTTGCATTTAAGTGCATTTCGAAAGTAAATACAATAAATCAATCGAATAAAAAAATCGAAATCGCTTATAAGTAATAGATAACAATATTGTAATTATTATATAAATATTCAAATGCATCGTTTATATTGAAGCGTAGCGAGTTTGACATTATATTAAATAGTTCTTGATAAAAGCTTGCTTATCATATATAGTAGGACTTAAATTAAATGACCAGGAGGTAGCGTGGAAGTTCCCGTAGGTAGATGATGTGTTTGATAATTATACACTTATTTTTAAACAAAAGTAAAAATAGACAAGACAATTAAGTTTCCCTATCTTAACAAAATGTATATTGCGTCGATTATCGTATTAGCGCGTAATCGAGTCGCCCACATGCGGGTGGGTAAATGACCGATTCGCCAACATCCACGATTGCTTCTCCATTTACCTGGCACTCGAGCACATTCCCATGAATCCCACTGTGGTGAAATTTGAATCAGGGATTTTGAGAGGACTACACTAACGGCATGTTCCTCTCGCTGAGAAATCAGGCTACGCTGGCGTGTTTCGCGGATCTGATGGATTCCATCAATGAGAAGAACACATCTATGTTATGTGTTTTCTTTGCGATGCATTTAAAATAAGGTAGGCTTTGGATTTACCTGCCCATGGATCGTTATGGAGTTATTGAACTTGGGCAATAGCACATGGTTTCATAATCCCATGAAGGTTGGAATTAGAAAGTATGTGATAAATGGTTTATAGCGGTCGGAGATGAAACAGAACTGTTAATGGTTATTACAAATTCATGTTTCAACGTGGAACAAATCACGGCCTACTGTGTCATACGTATGTATGTATTTAAATCCCAGGCAACATATCTTTAATGAAATAACAGGCGCGACGTTGTCTATCATTTTTTATTAGAAGATGCCATATCTTATTGCTGCTTAGATTAGGAAAAGTTCTTATATTTTATATAAGTAACATTACCCGTATTATAGTGCCATATTTTTAAATTACTTGATAGATTCTATTCTTTTTGTCATGTAAATATGTTTGCCGCTTACATGCTGCAGATGAAGATATCAAAGTAGGTTAAATATAAAGAAAGCGAAAACTCTAATCACTGATTAATTTGAAGCCAAAATAATATGAACAGAGCGAAGTTCCTAGACACATTTTTAGTGGTAACTATTCATAATCGGTCGTATTATCTGATTTATAATCAACCGTGATGATTTTCTGCCATCTGCGACGGAGAGGATGCGACTATCGTACTCCTTTTATTTACCTTTATAATAGGAAGACTAAGTAGCTATAATTAGGTATCCCGTTGAAGGTATGAGTGCAAGGCATCATCATCATCAGCCCTCATCTGTCCACTGGTGGACATAGGCTTCTTTCAATGAACGCCTAGACGGCCGATCTCCTGCTACTCCCGGACCGGCTATTACACGGAGATCGTCTTTCCATCTGGTGAACGGTCGACCAACACTTCGATTTCCTAAAAAAAAGCAAAGCATACTCTCAGATAATAATAGTTACTCTAGCTCATATTAAGTAACTATCGGGATGCATCCTTCACATCTGCGGGAAAGCCACCTCCTTCTGTCGTATTGTCGTCAAAATATTACCTTGACCGTCACCCGGCGTGTCTTATAGTAACCGATGAAGTTGCACAGGACACTCCCATCAGCATGGACAGTCAAAACAAAAAAATACTCATTAAAGTAACGCTCACTTGTCGCATGCTTACATCTTTGTTTTGTCTGTTTTCAATTTAGCGTCCTTATCCACTCGTGCTGATACTCGCGTACTGTAAAATTAAATCGTACTAATTTATTTGATTTGTACAATTTAGGGTCGTCGGCACTCAATAGCCCTAATGTGTATGTGTGTAATAACATGACATCAATTTATTGCTGACGAAATTTCATCTGTAATATGAATTACCGAGTTTCTGGCGCCACAGCTGGGGCGGTGATGAGTAACCAGACGATTCTCAAGGAGCTCCACCATTGTAGTTGAATAAAGGCATATAGTCATTAAGATTTTTTTATAGTATAGGGAGACAAATGAACTATCGAATCTTCTATTGTAAAGTGACAGCTATGTTGTCGCGTTTCGTATTTTACTTCGTGACTTTCAGATGGCCTATTGGATGGGAGGAGGGAATGTAAGCAGCATGTCTGTTTAGCAATTATGCAAATGTGTATGGGCTTCGATAGTAATCAAAAGAATCACTTTTCTCCCTTTAAGCATAGTAAAAAACATATAGGTGTCTAAGCGTAAAGAAATATTTATGTCTCTATAGATTCTACGGACATCAATACATACATGATTACGGAATTACTCATGCAATACTAAGACAGTTTCGTCTTTGTGTCTTCAGCAGTTTACTTCATCAAATAGACTATTGAAAGGCACTGTCCGTCGTAAACATTTGCTAGTTAACAGAAACTAGAAAGCACTAACACATAAAGCAATGAAGAACAAAGGTATACTAAGCGCTACTTCCAAGTTTACTGCACTACTTGCTATTTTCTTGTGCATTAGCGACTGGTTAGATGGACAAGGAACTACCCGCATAGAGAAAGGTCTATTTCACTGGAGACTTTGCACTTACGATAGACAAGCAGATCCTTATCTTTCTGATATGTATGGTAGCCTTCCATCCTCCCTACCACGATTGAGTCATATTTAACCAGCCAAAATGGTGTTTTTTTAAACTGTCAATAAATGTTTTATAATTATTATAAAACTTTTATTGACAGTTTTAAAGAAACATTTATAATTATTTCATCAAAATGATTATACTGTCAGTATTAATTGATTACTTAATTAAGGGGAAAACCACAGAATTTGCTGATTAATTTAAACATCCGAAAACGTACGTAAATGTACAATTGTCGACAACCCGAAAAGAACCGAGACATTATATAAGAGAGAATTCTGGTGAGCCGAGAAATTGATAGGTCAAGCCTAAATCATGAACACTTAGAGCGGCTCACGACGTAGCCCGTAACCCGCTTACACCGCTGCTATTTAGTATGATGTCTGAGGACATATAGCATTTTTAAATAGCCTAGCCGACACTGAAAAAATACCAAATCGACCGCGAAGTGCCCCATATTTAGGCTTGATGCGCTTAACATTCGGAGTCGAAGTGCTACTTTTTCGGTGCCAAACCAAACTTTTCAGCTACAATATGTCTATACTTAGGACAAAATAAACACCCCAAAAGCTGTTTGTGTGTCATGTTATCAAAATCTACTGAACGAAATTAAAGCGGTTTTCACATAGGGATACAGCGATTCCCGAGGAAGGTTTTAGTGAAGCTGTCAATCACGGGCGAAACCGGATCGATAGTATAAGTATAATAGATATAAGTAAAAATTAAATCGTTTATCGAACCGATGGGGCTGCTTGGTGGGTACCAGGAGCTGCTCTTATAAGAAGAGGGGACTAAAGAGCGCCTCCTCGGCGCTTTTTGTACCCTTCTATAAGAAGAGGGGATATAAGGACGTTTTTGCGCACGGGGCAAGAGGCGAGGATGGGAACCTCACCCCATTACACTGTCCCAAAGTGGCGCGGTTGTTTTTTGGTGCGGGACAACCCCATCCGTGGAGGTGATATCGGTGCCTTAGGGAACTGACTTGCCGTCGAGGTGTTCCGAAGATTTGCGGTTCCCGAGCACTTCACTAATGGTGGCACTGATGGCACTTGTTGACGTTTTATTGGGTGTTCGACTCTATAATGTGGCGCGAGGTCCTCTCAGAACCAGGGAACGCGATGGAATGTCAGTGCATTTCCCCGCGTAAACAAAAAAGTAAAGACTAAAGACTATAGATAAAAAAATCTGAATAGACAACTACAAAATCCAGCAAAAATCGTATACACGGTATAACCTACTCGTTTTAGTAAATCATTAAACACAAAGCGAATCAATTGCATGGTTCAGTGAAATGTCCAATTACGAATACAATGGAGACAGTCGGATAAATGGTTGACAACATACTTGTCGGGCAGGTGTGATTGACAATGTCACGATTAACATAGATAAATCGGTAGGTGAACTGAGGTCACACTGAAAGCCAGCGTTGAACAGATATTATGAATTATGCATCCAAATATGCATTTTTACGAAGAGATGATGTCATGTTGCATAGGAGGAGCTAGTGCCATGCATAGTGCATCTACAGTGACGCGTTTTGTGCGGTTTGTGTGTAGCCAGTAGCCCACTGGACACACAGTGCATGACACTACATCCTCCTATGCAACGGAAGGGGGCCGGGACAACCGGGGACGACCTCACGTTCACTTGATAACGGTGTAAAGTGACAGCGTCGCTGTCGCGTTTCGTGCGGTTTGTAAGTAGCCGGTGGTCTATTCTTGCGAAGGAGCGCAACGCATCGGCATAGTAATTATATGGATGTTTATGGGCGTCGGGCCGCTATTGTGTAAAAAAATATAAGTATATCAAAATGTTAATTATTTTTCGATATGTCGCTTCAAATTCTCTTGACTTGTTTGTACGACGACAGTGTTAAGAATGTGGAGACAGAAAAAAATGTACGGATCGGTTCTCTGTTTAATACTGGGATACTGGCGTGAAGATGTGTTGTTGTTGTAGATTATAGTATTTGTAGCCGTGAGCATGAACCCCATGTGAGTGTGGATCCCCACTGCCTCTCACGTACATAACAGTTCTGATAGGAGGTCCAAACCCAAACATCTATTGCAGGGGTTTCCTACCTTTTTAAGTTCATGGCACTGGTGCTGTACTGGTTTATGCGCTTGCGACGCACATACCTATTATAAATTAGATAGAATAAGTACGACTACTTAAAATATAGAAATTACAAAAGTATAATCAAAATATAACGAATTATTCTGAATTATGACGTTATAGGTGCAAAATAATTCCCAACCGTGGTTCAAGCCTTGTCGTGGCGTTGGGACTTGCTAGCCCGGGGTGAACTCAGGCGAAGTCAATTGAACCGTGGGGGATCTTTACACCCTTCTTATAAGAAGAGGGGCTTGAGGATCAGGAGGAGGAATCGCTCTCGGTACCTCTCTTATAAGAGGGGACCTAAGAGCAACAGGAGGTGGCGCTATTGTGCACGGGGCAGGGGGCGAGGATGGGAACCTCACCCCATTGCACTGTCCCAAAGCCGGTGGGGTTGTCCTTTAGTGCGGGGTAACCCCATCTGTGGAGGTGGAGTTGGTTCCTTAGGGAGCTGACTAACCCTCGAGGTGCCCTGATGATTTGTTGTTCCGGGGCGCCTGACCAAGGGTGGCACTGATGGCACTCGTGGTGGTTTTTGTGGGTATTCGGCACTATCATGTGCCGCGAGTGCCACACACCACTGGACCCCACCCAGGGCCGGTGAAGGCGCGTAAATGCGTTGCCCCGCGTCAATAAAAAAAAAGGTGCAAAACAATTAATGCGACGATAACGATAAGTTTTCTGTTTTACAATTGCTGGCCCAAAATTTTTCATTCCAAAGTTAGCGGCGCCCCTGAACGCTGTACGCGGACCCTGGGGCGCGTGCGCTGGGTGAGAACACCTCCAATGTTGTGTTTGACATTGACACTATTAAATGTAAGCAATTTGTGGTTGACACACATACATCTGTTGGGGTCTCATTTTAGTGCTGTACAGCAAGCGCAAGCAAATGAGCAGTCGGGAGTTTGTTGAAGCAGATGTACTGCCCTTATCCTTCTGATGGAATCACAAAACGCGGCAGCAGAGCTGTCACTACGACGTAAATGTAAGCGTCAGGTACCCCCGGTCGTACCGGCACAATTGCAACGCAACGCAGCATGGCATTACCTCTTGCTAAATTTTTTTTACAAACGACCGGCCAACGACGTCCGACGCCCTTGAATATCAGTATAATTATGGCGATGCGTCGCCCTCCTTTCACCTCCCCTCCAATGGGCCACCGGCTACTCACAAACCGCACGAAACGCGACACCGTAGGTGTCACTTTACGCCGGTATCAAGTGAGCGAGAGGTACCTGCCCGGTCGTGCCGGCCCAATTCCGTTGCACAGGAGGATGTCGTGTCGTGCATTATGCACGGCACTACCTCCTCCTATGCATCATGGCACTACCTCTTCCTAACTTTAAATAATAATTAACTTCACGTAACGTTGTAAGCCTGTAGTCATAGCACAGCGTTTAAATCTGCCAACATGTGGTAATGTGACGCATCGCGTCAGCCCGCCATATGTCGCAGTTTCCTTGTAAACGCCAACGCGATACGGCCACCAGCAGGCCACGCACATATAACTGCTCATCCACGCTATAATATATACTAATATCATAGCATAAAGGTCGTTTGCACGCGCTTATCTCAGCAGCTACTGATCTGATCAGCAAACTTGTTTTGGCTATACCATTTATGGAGGCAGGCTGTACCTGTATACCATGATGTGACGATGACGGCAACAGCGGAGTTACTCGGGTGTAACCACGAGACGCCGCTAATAATATTAGTAAATCTGAAGAATTTGTGTGTTTGAACGCGCTCATCTCAGTAACTACTGGTCCGGTGTGTAAAATTGTTGTTAGCTAGCTTTACCGAGTTTTAGCTTTTACCGAGGAAGGCCTTAAGCGATATATCATCACTATCACAAATTCGTCTCATTCATTGCCAAATTATACTCATCACCACCCTTAAGTCGTCCAGGCAGGATCAAAGCAGCTTCTGTAGTTACATAAACTGATATCAGTAGCTGATATCGTATTTTAATACTCCCGTAATTTTATAGGGGGGCAAACGGGAAAATTAGAGCCTTTCTACCACTACCGACGCGCGTGAAGATCCTCATAATTACTATGTCGACGCGTTGCCCTCCTTTTCCTCCTCCCTCCAATGGGCCACGCGCTACTCACACCGCACGAAACGTGACACCGGAGGTGTCACTTATCTCATGTGTGCAAGGGGTACCTCCTCGATCGTGCTCGTCCAGTTCCGCCGCGATACAGCTAAAATATTACTGGTACTAAAATCAAGCTAAAGTTTAGCAGATTTTTTTTTGCTTTCGCTGATGTCTCTTAACGATCTTATCTTACTGAAGTAAGCCGACTGACAGTGTCCACTGTCGATGCGCTGTTTGCGTGTCCGGAGCGATATCACGTGTCGAGGCTTGAACGGTTCCAAGGAATGAAATTGATTCAGAGGTGAGTGTCGCGCTGATAAGCGAGTCTTTCAATATTATCTGTACCGGTAATGAACGTATCATTATTGGTGTCATCAGCCGTTATTATCATAGAGATAATATAGAGAAGGGATGCCATAAAGTTACATGATGCGAGTGGCCGTCTCGGTTAATGGAGAAGAAAGATGACGACGCTTTAACTAATGCAGGCTACCAAGCCTAAGTGGAACTGGTTTTCATAATTCGGCGGTGCCCCCATAGTGCCCGGCGACGATGCGACAGACCCCGACGAAGGTGGCGACATGAAGCAGACTCCTTTCGGAAGGATTGGCCGAATCTAGCTCTAAACAGAGGTGCGGTAAGAGAGTAGAGGGGCCTTTGCCCAGCAGTGGGACACACTTGAATCCAATAATATACACATATATATGCTTAAACTAAACGTCTGTTACAAAAACATATACCGTACGTATGCATTGTTTAGATATACCAAACGAATCCCGCTCACTATGTATAGCCACAAATAAAGTAAATAATTCAGGAGAAGATTTATAGAACTACATTTTCTTTAATAGTACAGGGAGACAAACGAGAATTCGAAGCCCTTCTACGACTATCGAACATCATAATTACTATGCCGATGCGTCGCCCTCATTTTACCTCCCACCCCAATGGGCCACCGTCTTCTCACAAACCGCACGAAACGCGACACCGTAGATGTCACTTTAATGCGGTATGCTTTAACCTCTACATAGTAATTCTAATTTTGTTACAATGTAGAGAATAAAGGTGTTTTTTTTTTAATAAGTTGCTGCTGTCAAAAGGGCTGGCAGTGCATTAAACGGAACGATGCGCGGACAACAATGCCTGATCAATTTACTCCAAGATACTACGGGTTGTTTCTGATATAACGTTAGAGGGCATGTCATACATTTTAGGCTGAAATATATCAAGCGTGCTTAGACTTTGCTCAGTTGAATCTTAGCCGGAGATTGAGCGTGGTCTAAGCTTCCACTCAAACTACCCTCAGCCTTACTAAAAACTTCATGACGAACGAATACAAATTATAAGATGACCTTATAAGAGACCTTAGTTAAATGCATTTGAGTAAAGTCTAAACACGTTTCATATATTTCATCATTACTCTCAACCCAAAAAGCGTACTGGGCACTTCGGTAGGCGCGTGCAGGCGAGGTGAATCAGTGCGTAAACGTGGAGTCGTGCGTCTTATGTTAGCCTACCTGGGGTCGGCTATTTTAGGTGTTTCCTCCAGGACGATCGCCCGGTGATATGGGAAGATATGTATCTAAATGTCCAACGTATCCATTTAAATGTATTTACATTTTTTCGTACTATGAAAATTTGCTTCAGGTTAATTATTAAACACAATAAATAATTAGTTAGAAAATTTGATTAGTACTGAAGTTAAAAGAAATATATTGAATAGCGTACGTAGGAAAGGTAATAATAATGATGATTATTATTCTAATTGGCTACTTCTTTAATGTTTTGCTATATTATACAGCTAGATTAATAGAATTAGTTAACGCAAAATATATTACAGATAAATGTTATATACTTATTATATAATTTATTTGTTTTTAATTTTTCTTCGATTAAAAACATATTGGCGAATATCGACTAATGTTAAATTAAAAAAAAATCAGAAATGAGATTCTATAATTTTTAAGACTCGAGTGTGAAATTCGCTGACTGAGTTTCAAGTTAGCTAATAATGATGTGCGTGCGTTCCCCTTCTGCAGATATTGCGATTTCCAACAGCCAAGTACATAATACACATTACAATCGCAATAGAATTGTACAATCAGAGGGATGTGACGAATGCGACCCACTTGATAACGGGCCCACTCGCGAAAGACAGACGGGCGCGTCGAATTCAATCAGAAACCCAGCACTGGCTTGATGACTACGACCGAGAGGATCAAATCTATTAAGATTATTATTATGGGGATTACCCCAAAGTTACTGTAACGAATCATGTTGATAATTGCATTGAAACTCGCCATTTGCTACTGAAATAATGATGATGAGTATACTAGTCTAGCTAGCACTAGCTAGATAAGAAACACTGTGTACTTGTGTACACGCGTGAGAAGTTACGTACGCTTCCTAGGCGTAACAAGAGAAAAAGCTTTTTAAAAATTTATCTCACTTCATTCTAAGTTTGTAGAAGAAACGATACTAACAGTAGAAAAAAGGTGATACCTTTTTTTCTATTATAATACATTGGCAGTTGTATAATGACGCGTTTCAATACAACTTTCTAGAGAAGTTGAAATCTTGACTATAGCTAGCTTCAGGATGTTGGTTTTTTGGTAAAAAATACTTTCATCGTTTTTCCCTAATGCGCCAATAGAAATATAAATCAAAATGTACAAGCACAGTAGGTGCTCTTAATTTTGTGAATTCGTTGTAAAATTGATAACGATAAGGTCTCGATTCTGTGCAGTGCCTCGATTCTCGTTAAAATATTATTTACTCCGTTAGCACAGCGACCCAAATGATAAATCTTTTAGGCCTCAAACAAGAATATGCCATTACACCTTATTCTGGGCTGTATATTGTCAGATCATAGGTATGTGAATTTCCTTTCTTTTCCGATCGTCCAAATAGGAAAGTCTTTCAGATATTGGTGAAAATATGAAATCCAGAAATAAGAACGCTCTCCAATCATTAAAATATTAAATTAATTGTTTTATGCTTATTATAATTAATGGAACATTGTAGGGGAGAAAGAAAGGAGGGCAACGGCTTAGTAATTGTGAGAATGTTCATTGCCGTCGGTAGTCTTTAAAGAGGCTCTGATTTCTCGTTTACCCTAACGGGCTATTATTTATACTATAACAATTATTATACTTAAAATAGTAATTTTAATAAAGAGATCAAATTAAATTAGCATCATCTTAATTGTAGAGTGTACAACGTTCTTATAACCAATTTCAAAAATGATGAGGTTATCGAGTCGTCGTATTTTTTTTGTTCAAATTCCGTAAATTTTAAGAGTCAATACAAAACAAAAGGTAAAATTTTATTTTCCTTCTTACAGTTTTTAGCATGACTAAGTATGACAGGAAGGGAGCTTCCTTCCTGTCACACTTCCTCACGCTAGCACCCCTCCATTACTCCTTCATTTTGCGAATACTTCACGAAAGATATTTAAATGTACATCAGAAAAAAAGCAATTCGATAAATCTTGGAAATAAAGTAACAAGAGAACTTGCGATATCCTGCTGTGAAATCCAGCTTAATGAGCGTTATAATTAGCTTACACATAATATTAATTAAGACGAACGAAGCTTTATGAAGATGTTTGTCCGTTATGAATTGAAAATTGTTGAATTGACGACCAATTGTCGCAGTTGGTGAGGTAGCGGTTTATTCCACGTTAACGGTAGCGGGTGCGAATCCCGCCCAGGTCATATATGTTTAAATATGTAATATGTATTTCTATAATAGTAATCTTAAATACGTATATACAAGCTCTTAAATTTACAGAAAATAATTACATATATTTCCTTTGCGAAAACATGTCACAGGTCTAGTACCTGCCTGGCACGGTGCTAGACTGGCATGGCGTGATAAGACCACAGATATGTATTGATTGGAAGAATGGTATCAGAATTCCACATAAATAATTTTAGCGACTGTGGAACGACTAATACAAGGTACTAGTTATGTAATTGAAATTGCATGCGCATTTTCAAAGGTTCATACTATATTCTAGTGCTATTTTTAATAATTGTATAAGATATAGGTTATTTAATGACAAATTTGCATGGAGATATGTAGATAGAGAATGGAAGTCGGCCTACGTGGTCTCTCTCTTTTCATTTATTTCTCTACTCGATTCGCATTGTGCATACGAGATTAGATAGCCAGAGACAGTACTGTTTTCACATCTTCTCTACTCTCCAAGACGTCCAGCCGCCGTCGTATAACCAACTGCCTAAGACATCCCTTGTCATAGTTATGTCATCTGTATATAAATTTTACCCGAATGTTTAGCTAATATTCTATAGTAGATAAAATCCTCTTCTCTATACTTTGACGTATTTCTGGATTGCCTCATCAAAAAAATGCCATCTCACTGCATTGATTATATTTAAAATAACATTAACAATCTCACCTTCATTTGTTTATTTTTGTTTGACAATTGTTTAATTAAAAAACAAACAAGATACGCTTGTCCGTTGGTTTGTTTAAACAATATCTCCATCGCTCAAACGTGTCGGTGTGAACTGCACAGAACACGCGCGCTGACCTTCCACCAAATTAAAATAGATTAGTGGGCGCGTGGGTGTAATGCTACCAGGTCACTCCAGTGAGTGGTGTGCTCACTAATGTAATGTTAATGGTAGTGTCATTACAGCGAAAAGGAACCGGCCGGAGAGAGAACCCCGCACATAAAATCGACGTAAAGTAGCTATGCTGTCGCGTTTCGTGCGGTTTGTAAGATGCTGATGGCTCGTGAGGCTGGAGTAATAGAGAGCAAACACGTACATACATATCTATACGTTTTCAGTTGTGTCTATGAGAGAATCACCAAATATCGACATGTTTACAACTTTCTGAATAAAAAAATCCCAGTACCAACATGTGCAAGATATAAACATAAGCGACGAATGACCTTCGTAGCTAGCGATTTTTTTTATGCGTTTCTTAAAATAATTTATTATTCTGAAATTCTTTAATATGAACTCTTTGGTGAAAACATCAGACTCCTGGTAGTAAAATGCAGTTTTGGGATCGGTGCAAATGTTTAATTACATTTGGCACAAAATAGTTCGCTATTCGAGAATGTCCTTGTCATACATTCCAAATTAATTTTTTTTTTATTGCCAGAGTTCTCAGAGGTACCACTGCTAATGAAGAAGTTGGATTGCTTATATAATTCCATGAGCAGTGATCACAATAGTACATTTGTGACGTACATTCCTCTGAGCCTTTACGGTAAATTACGGTAGAAATACGGCAATAATCTTCTGGCGGGAGGAAAATACGAACTGGACGCATATTTGAGCCAGTGATAATGTTGCACTGGAGTTAGATTGGACTAGTGTCACCGGAAAATACGTCTCCTAAGCAGCACTGGAGTGAAGAAACCGTAAGCCTGGCGCGTTTTGTGCGGTTAGTTGAAGTTAGAAAAAAATTTAAGAGCCTTTTGACGACGCCCACAGATATCCGCATTATAGTTGACAAGCAGATAAGCTCTCCTTAGCTCCTCCCCTCCAGTGGATACAGCTGCTCACGAAACGCTTAGCTGTCATTTTGCGCAGGTATCATGTGAGCGAGAAGTACCTTCCCGGACGTGCCGGCTCCATACGGCTGCAATGCACCATGGTACTACATCTTTCAATCATCAAGTTCTGTCTTCCAAGAAATTAAGTTGGTACATGTTTAAGCATTTGAACATGTCATCATCGAGAGCTTTGACACATGGTGCTTATGTGCTTCCTAGAATTTATTAGAGCTGGCCCCGCCTATTTTACATTTTTAGTATCTATTTCATACCCATTCTGTACCTGAGTAAGAGGTATAGTGCCATGCTGAAATGCAGCCTAATTGGGCCTGCACGACCGGTGAAGTAAGGTATACGTGTATTAAATAGGGACCACTGTCTCAAATTGCAAAAAAAAAAATATTGTTAGACCAACTGGAGAGAAGGGCAGCCGTAATTACATCTATGCGCTGTAATAAAAATACATTACTATTATCGTGAAGTATATACTTGTAATATATCTTTCGAATACAGTCACCTAGCGACAGCTATACTGTCGCGTATTCTGGCTCTTTGTGCGCTTCCAGTGGCCCATTGGAAGTGAGCAGGGAACGAGGACAACCCGTCTGCATAACATGTGGATGTCTATCGGCGTTGGTAGCCATCAGATTTCAGCCAGCTTATTATACAAATCTATTTCAAAACTGTATAATAGCGGCTCATTTAGCCGGTGAATGTTTATAAGAGAGGGAATTTTTCCCGCTAATTCAATGTTGTTTATTCGCTGCGGTTTATTTTCGAGCGCACGTCATCCCGCTGGGTTGTATGAATGATTCCATGTATGACTAAAACTACCCGTCATAAAGTGAGTAATCGTTTAACATTGCTATTGTTTCACAAGACGTTTAAGAAAGTGGAAAAAATGTTTATATGAACATGTTTTAACATATTAATGACTACTTTAATATATGAATAACTATCCGTATTGGTAAAACAAATTATACACTAAAACCATACTCGGGAATCATCCTCTATCAATTGACAAAAACCCCATGAAAATTCGTTCAGAAGATTTTGAAAAAATCGAGCACATACAGATAGCTTTTAGGGCTTTGTTTTATGATATGTACTGGCGACACGCCCCACTTTTACCCGTGAATAAAAGGGGACAAGTTATACATTAAAACCTTTCACAGGGATCGCTATATACACGGTGAAAACCGAATGATAATTCATATAGTAAATTTTGAGATAATTGATCACATACCGACAGATAGCGTCTGGTTGGGCCTTTGTTATATAATAAGTAAAGATATTTGCCATCGCATTCGCGGATTGTCTAAATCGCCGTATTTCATTACGGCTAGTCATTTTCGAAAAACAACGGCCCAGCCTCAACCTTCGTGTTTAGGTTTTTTTTATTTCTACTCAAGACACTTGATCTAATTTCATACTGGCCATATTTAGGAAATCATCGCCACAAAACAAAATCGCCCTGTTTTTGAAAGGGGCCAAAATGTAATAAGGCGATTACTTACAAGACCACAACAAAAAAAAAACCGACTAAAGGAAACTGTAGCCTCATAAAAGTATGCCATCTGATCTTTGGAGATGAAAGGTCTTGTGCCGAGGACTGGCTATCGCCGGGGTGTCCTGTTGCTAATAGATCCGGCACACCCCTCCACGACCCTCGAAGGATCTCACAACGATTCCTAGTCGTTGGCACGCTTTTAGGACCGAGCCCGAGAACCAACCGGTTCACCCAAGGACGACTGGACGGCGCGTATGCATTTTTCCTGTGAGTAAAGATGTTTTCACTTCAAAAATTGACATTAAAGCCATGTTCATGCCATCTGTGGAAAGGTGTTGTATTTTTTGGTTTTGTGATAGTCAGGACAAGCCACCAAATGACCATCGGTCCTCTTATCGAATAACACGAAACAGACGTAGATCACATTTATAATTAATTGCTGTAACAATAAAAGAATGCTAAAAGTCTTGGTTGAGACCGAAGTTGCCTTAACTGATATTGTAGGCGTAATATAAATTAGCTTCAGCCAGTGTCCTTGTCACATACGGGCCAAGACAGTGAAGGCCGTCGCCTCCATTCCATCCGGTGCCGAGGGACACCCCACCCACAGATATTCAATACGCATGCTCAGTGTTAGCTACAATATACAGCCTATATCTTGTACAATAATATGTACATTTTTATGCCTCAAGTGTATACGATACCTGTCATTATAAATACCTTTTGACGTGATTTCGTATCATCTTTGCGCTTTGAAACTTGATGAAACGAAAATACGCCAAATAGTGATCATTTTTCATCTCATTAACTTTTTTCTTTTCGCTCCTGTTGTAGTGCGAATTAGGATTGTATAATATAATACAGTATATACAGACATTTTGTTTTTGAAGAATACATTTAAAAATGTTCTAGATAAATGAATAATATTATTTCGCATTGAATTTTAAATAGTCATTTGACATAATAAGTCAATGCCTACCCAATTTCTAAAAAAGATTACCTTGAATTTCGTATATGGAATATAAAGCGCTGAACACATTTGAATTTAGAATCTTGACTGTAGTCCATCTCATAAATAACGGCTTAAGATCGCATAAGAAAAATATTATCTCAGTAGTCGAATACAGATACTACGTACTGAAATAAGAAAAATAAATTAGTATCTTCCTAGAGGGGAAGACTCCAGCGATACCCTGAAGCCGTTCTCCGATATATAATATCGTCGTTTACGCTAATTAATATACCCTTAAAACTTTAAGTACAACATCACGAAATATTCTGTCACTGGCTAAATGTTACGCAAGCGCAAATACAAAACAAACGATAAATCTATGAATACCAAAGTTAGCCATTTTGTTCTAATTAATCCCTCGGCACTAACATGATATTTTTTTGTCAATAAATGCCGCACGTTGGGGTAGTCACCATTAAATGTTAACGTATAGGTTAAGCAATCAGCTCAATGGTAAAGGTTAAAACATGTCCATACATCGGACGGATATAGCCGCGAAAACATACCTCCTCTAAAATAACCTGGAATTTCCTCGCGAGCTTAGAACATGAAACGACAGTCCATAGCGTGTCGGCGAATATAACTTATTATAAGATGGACGTTTCCAGAATACTTCCACACTGTACCACACTGCTAGATATTGCCTTGAATAGTGTATTGATTTCATAAGTTAACGCAAATTTTACCTATTATGTAACTTAAACGGATTATAATCTGGTTAACCAGATTATACTTCTTTCACGTACTATTTTTATTTATAAAATTTATGTAGAAATGTTTTCACTTCAGATCCTATTCTTGATGTCGAAAATTGAATATACCTAATTAGCCAAACTCCCTGTGGCGCCTGGCACAGCCTCTTACCCGGTGGATTGACGACTGGGTTAATGTGGCGGGGAGCCGCTGAATGCAGGTGGCTCGTGACCGTGACCTTAGCTCTCTGTGGGGGCCTATGTCCAGCAGTGGACGTCATCGGGCTGAGGATGACAATGATGATGATGTTGATACGTTTGTGTGTTATGTAACCTGACCTCCAAACGATACTTATATCGATTTCTGTTAAACTAGTTTTATAGACTAATAACTACGAACAATGGACGCGGGGCGATGACTTGAACTTTCTATAAAATTGGTACCCACTGAGTTAGTGTTGCTAGTCCCAGCGGTCCGGATAAATCCGGAAAAGTCCCGATAAATGCGGAAAAGTCCCTTATATGGGCTTTTGTGTGACAAATGTGACGTCCGGTTAAGTTGAACGCAAATAATCAAAAAGGCCGGTTTTAAATATTGTTTACCGTATTAATATTTGGCAAAAGATAAAATAATTATATGGCTCGCCCTTTTTACCAGACCGTGTCAGATGGAGGGTAATGTAAAAGAGTCAGAGCCGGAGAGGGTTGATAGATCTTTACATATGTTTTACGTCATCAGATTTGTGTTGATAAAGCGAGTGGCATGAGGTATATAAAGAAATCAAAATGGTCGTTTTTGGGCGCAAATTTGAGAAGTTCCATTTTTTTAAACAAATATTGAAAGAACATTAAATCCGACTGCTCACTGAAAAAAAAGAAACAAGGTTTCTACAACGGACACATTTAAAATCTAGGCAAAAATATAGTTAAAAATAATGGGGCCCGCCTGTAAAAGCATTGGGTTTTTTTCAGTTGGCAGTCGTTTTTGTCTGTCTGGACAAACTTGCTGGTCTGTCTGGCTATTAGCTTCGACGGTATGGCCACACTACAGTGATTACTATAACAACTCAACAGATGCCCTACATTTAAGGACACTAAGAAAGTAATGGGACCGAAAGAATCTGATTGTTGCAAGAATTGTTTAGATGAAGTTCCAGTATGTTCCAGAACTGGCAACAAGAAAAAGCTGGTATAGAAAGACACTTGAGGATCTAATTCATTCCTTGTTTTATTCTCTATGGTCGAGGCTGTGTATCGATCGGTCGGACAAAAAAGTATAACACGTACGTTAGATGTGGGTTTGTACAAAGGAATTTGACTCGCCAGTTTACATTTATCTTGCTTGTATCACTCATTCTAAAAACAATTGTACTGCAGCTGTGATTTTTTTAAATAGAAGTAACGCTCAGACGTAAGCTCACTTGATACCGCCATAAAGTGACATCTACGGTGTCGTGTTTCGTGCTGTTGGCCCATTGGCGGGAAGCTGAAAAGGAGGGCAACGCATTGGCATAATAGTTATGCTGATATTTATGGGCGTCGGTACTCGCAGCTCTCATTGTTCGTTTGTCCCCCTATACTGAAAAAAAAACCAATCTCCTAGCAAACGGAATTCCAATACCACTCACACAAAAATGCATCAATCCATTAACAAAGATGGCCAAGAAAATATAACACATTCGGTATTACATAATTATTGCTAGCGCAGTCGGGTGATAAAATAATCACCGACTGTTACAAAAATTGTGATTCAGTTGATAAGCAAACGTCGTTTCGTTATGGGAAATGACCAGAGACAAGGGACTAATTTCACGGTAGTTACATTCCTAAATTTTGTTCACAATCTATGGTCGTACAAGTTATTTCAATTAATTGAATTACAAGAAAATAAGATTGTAAATATGTCACTATTATCTGTCGTCTGTCTTTATTCTGCAAAACTTTTCTGTGATTATATACTTTAACTGATAAGTTTAAGAGTAAATATTACAATAGAGTAGCTTTATATATAAGTATATAAATAAACATTACACATATAATTCACACACTTGTCACACAATGTCTTATTTCTAACATTTTCAACTTCTGCCTGATCTCATCCCTGTCGATAATATTCTGTCTAAATCAAAGTCTGTCGTTCTTTTGTACGTTCTTATACTATGAATTTATATCCATTTATCATAATATACGTCCAGTTTAGCTATATAAAAAGTAGAACTCCCCATATTTGTGCAATAAACAGAAAGGGCACAATTAATATTTACGCACTGATATATCTCAGGATCGCATCAGATTCGCGTAAACTTACAAAATCATTATGTATCTAAAGACTATGAGGCGTAAAGCTGTATACAAGTGTTCGGTAGTTGCATACCATAACACGCTGGATTGAGTGACCGTTACAGTATATTTGAACATACGTCTTAGGTGATATTTAGCTAAAGAAAGTCCGAGCCGACTGGCCACGAGCTCGGACCGGTTTGACCGGCCGGCGCAGATCCTTCGTCCTAACTCTTGTTCTTCCGAGACACATTTACGGTGTTATAAACGATTTATACAACAGTGTATCGAGATTTATGTATCGGTATACGATCTGAATCTCGTCTGTGACTACAGAAAAGCATTTCATATTTGTATGACTCGTGAAACAATTTTATTGCTCAAATTTAAATACTTTACATCTAACCCTGGGCCTCTCAAAATTACTGCTATACTTATGGGAAAGATATAATGGATAAGTCAATCAATTTGAGGATCACTAGTTTCTGCATCATATAACGTATCTTGTTAAAGTGTATGATACAAGCTAGAGTATATACGCAGAGTGATCTAAACCACGGAAGGAAGGTTACGAACAGTTCATTGAAAAAAAAATCAGAACTGGCATCAAACTTACACAATTCATCCCAACGATGACACAACACCAATATTATACTCATAACACGAACTAACCGATACCTCGGTCGCGTCCTTTGGCTTCAACACCAGGACACGGATATTTCAAAGCCTCAGTCTTTTATATTATAGAATAGGGATCAAACGGGTAATCGAGCTTTTTTTACGACTATCGACGCCCATGAACATCCACATAATTCATATGCCGATGCGTTCTCCTTCACTTTCCCCCCATGGGCCACCGACCAAACACCGCTTAATCCTACTGCTGACGCTTACGCGTCTCTCTAGTGCATTAAACACATCACTTATTTTATCTCGCAGGGCATGAGTGCTTAGATTCGCTCCCACCATTTTTAACACATATTTTAAAGCCACTAGGACTCACTATTTTGTTTTATTTATAATTTATTTCATTATGTTCAACTTTTTAGGGGCTAAAAGGTTCTACAAATAAATTTGATTTGTTGTGGCGAACCTAGGGTGTTGATCCCCTGGTGATAGCACATATGTGTCCACACTCTGGGGACCGCCAGGGTGTGGACCCGTCCCGCAAAATTATCCTGATACTACCACTGATAATACTGGCATTGGAGAGGTGGAAATATTGCATAATCCTCGTTCTTACATCGGAGTTACATAACGTCACTTCACAGAAGTGTGTACATATCAAAAGTGATGTGCTTCTTTCGTGAAACAAATATTATGCTATGCTAACCATTTTATATAATTCTACAGCCTTTTCTTATAAATTTGCCAAAATGCAGTTACAAATTCCAGTATTCATAAAGTCCTCAATTTTCCTCACATTCACAAATCTAACATCTTCATTGCGAACACATTCCAACATTATATGAAAAACGCCTTCTAGTATTCCACATTCCGAACAAAATAGATGCTACTTCTTTTCATTAGAAATCCAAATTTATTAAAGGGTATGTGTCCAGGACGAAGTATAAAGGCAATCTTTAAAATATTTCGGTTTATATTAACACCCTCAAACCATGGTGATTCTCATGGTATATTTTGAATAGTTCGGTACCCTATGCCCTTTTCCACTGATCTTTCGTCAAAATGAACTTTCCAACGTAGATAACAGTATTCTTTAACTAGATTAATAAACTTTTATGATATATCTCATTACAGATAAACGCTGACGCAGATCAGCAAGATGGCGCCACTAGATATAAGCTATCCGCTGTCTGGTATGGCTTCAATAAATTATACGTAAACCAGTTTTCTAAAGTTTCCCATGTAGAATATAATGACTCGCGTGGTAGTGTGGCGCTGTCTTTGCAATTCCTGATCCCACTTATTTCACTATCAGTGAAAGAGAGAAAAAAACGGAGAGAAAAAGAAATATTTACTTACAGTGACAGTATAATCTTTGTCATTTTTTAACAGAAATCACACGTTCCCGGGTTTAATCCACTTTCGATGAAAGTAAGCTGTTTACGGAATACTTGATAAAATAAAAACTGGCCAGGTGTAAATCGGATGCGCGAACCAAGGGTTCCGTAATATCTTTATGAAACAAACTACACAATTACACTCTTGGGGGACCGAATTAAAATTATTTTATTTTTAGTATTTGTTTTCATAGCGACACTAAAGTACATCTATATACTCTTTGGAAGTTCCAACTGTCTGCTAATAAGAGTTCATCAGATATGGCCTGGTGGCAGACAGACGGACTCGTAATAGAGACCCGTTTTTACCCTTTTAAGTATACGGAACCCTAAAAATGATGTTTATGGATTCCTTAGTAAAATAAAAAAAAACCGATGTTGTGTACTGAATACTTCATAAAACTAAAAACAATACTGTTGACGGAGAACTCCATAAAACATAAAATAATGTTCCTTACGGATTACTTCATAAGACAAACCACAATGTAGTTTACGGAATACTTGATTAAATAAAAAATAACGCTACTCACAGATTACTTAATAAAGTTAAAAACAACACTACTACGGAGTACTTGTTGAAAAACGACGCTGTCAGAGGGTACGCTGCTTCTGGCTGTGCGCAGTGAAACTTAACTCAGACAGTCGAAACGCGAAATAAATTTGTGAACCTTATGTGCTGGTTTTTCGTTTGAATTTCTCTCGACATATACTATCCAAAAAATCGGATAGTGTTAATTTGTATTTTAACTTAAGTGCTTTGTGATAGGAAATTCGTTTTAGCTTATCTCAATTAATCTGAGTAGCTAGGTGTGTTATTAATTTGAATAAAACAGATAAGATAGTTATGACATAATGGCAGAAATTGAAAAAAATTGAACGTGGAGCACAAATGAAGATTTAATTAACGAGATGTATGAAAATTTTAATTCAAATTAAGATCAAACATCTTAATCTCAATTATAAATCACTTGTCTGATGCCGTTAAGTAGTGCTTTGATTGATGAAATAATTGTATCTTCAACTGGTCCATTAGAGGGGAAGAAGAAAGGAGGGTAACACATCTGCATGAGAATAATGCAGATGCCAATGATCGTCTGTAGTTTTCAGAAGGTTCCGATTCTTGATTAGCAATTCCTGGTACGTTTTCTTTTATTAATTTCAACAAAGATAAAGCCAGTAAACGCATAACCTGTGTTATTAATTTGAATAAGACAGATAAGATAATTATGACGTAATGGCAGAAATAGAAAAAAATTGAACGTAGAGCACAAATGATGATTTAATTAACGAGATGTATGAAAATTTTAATTCAAATTAAGATCAAACATCTTAATCTCAATTATAAATCACTTGTCTGATGCCGTTTTCTTAGGGTAATTAATTTAAGTAGTGCTTTGATTGATGAAATAATTGTATCTTCAACTGGTCCATTAGAGGGGAGGAAGAAAGGAGGGTAACACATCTGCATGAGAATAATGCAGATGCCAATGATCGTCTGTAGTTTTCAGAAGGTTCCGATTCTTGATTAGCAATTCCTGGTACGTTTTCTTTTATTAATGTCAACAAAGATAAAGCCAGTAAACGCATAACCTGCCTATGCGCCCAACCTGAAACAAGCTACTAAATGTTGATATTTTTAATTTCAATTCGTATCCTTTATCAATACCCAAACCTAACGTGAAATTTTAATGTACCCAATGTCGCCAGGACTCATTTAAAGACAAAAGTCTATGTTCAAATCCGTCTTTTCCTGCTACGACAGGGAACATAAAAGGCGACAGACGTACACACATACGTTCGAAAAACACTGGGATAAAAAGCAACATGTGATACGCAGACGACGCGCTATACGAACAAGCCACCGGATTTGATTCGCCATCAAACTGCCGCGACGAACTCCCGCGCGTCCGCCGGTCCGCCCGCACACAACGAGCCAAAAATGATTTGGCACTGAGCACAACACGAGGTATACGCTTGCTTCACAAATTTAGAACCTGGGGATCTTATCATTACAGTCTAATTTCACTTGCTTTGAATCCAGGGGTCCATTATGAAGGTAAACATCACTAAGGCCTACTGTTAAGCGTTTACTAATAAAATCAGCGATCACAGGTGAGTTAGAACATGAGTTAATATTTTTGTGCATGTTTTTGAATGTGTGGATCTGTGAATTATGCCTGACAAAGGATGTTTACAAAACTCAATAAAAATACAATCTTCATTGGCATGTGTGACTACAATCGCCCATAATTACACTTATCGGAATATTAGCAGCAACATAATTTTACTGGTGTAAAATATAAAGGGAAATCTTTAATTGGCCTTTATTTTAATTATTCTTAGTTTAGTAAGTACTTTTGAAATGTTTACGTATTATTTGTTACATAGGACAATTCTCTTTTTTTTTGTTAACGCTGATAAAATCGTTTACGCGACTTCACCGGCCCTGGGTGGGGTCCAGTGGTGGAACCTCGACGGCTAGTGCAGCAGCTAGACTGCTCGCCACTTGCCCCGTGCGTAAGATCCTCCTCCTTTTTCTCTTCTCTCCCCACTTCTTATAAGAATATTCCACAACTAAATAATTTTCTATACAAAGCGCAGCCCCCTCGGTTCATTTGACTTCGCCTGAATTCAGCCCAGGCTACTAAACCCCACCGCCACTACAGGGTTTGAGCCATGGCGGGAATAGGACATTTCCTACCGTGTCCTAAAAGAATATAAAGTATCTTCCAATTCACGCTGTATAGGGAGCAATATTTTCCCAACAAAACTGCCTACTTTAGCGCCTAGCCGACCCACGTACTGCACCGACCGCTTACACAACACGTTCGATGTCTTACTTACGAATGTTATCTTGTTGTACATTGGTAAAAATGTTACGTACATGTTTACAAACTCAATAAACGTTTACGACATAGGAGATTCGAAGAATGTTGGTACCAAACGTTGCACCCGTCATGGGACGACACGACCGAGGTATCGCTCATATGATACTGCCGCAAGACTACGGTTTTGTTCTTACGTGGCCCATCGGAGGCGAAGAGGAAATATGCGGATGTACATGGGCTTCTGTAGTTGTGAAAGGGTTATTGCTCGTTGGCCCCCTATACTGTAGAAAAGAGTATCGTGCAGTTTGTGTCCTACAGTGGTCCATGGAGGGGAAAGACTAAAGCTTGCTCTTCCTCTATTTTCACCTTAATTTAAAAAACCGCACAAAACACGACAGAATAACTGCCACTAGGTGGTATCATGAACGCAACTAGCCTCTACGGTTGTTGGCCCAATTTATTTTACCTACGTGCCGTTCATGTAGCATGCCACTCTCATACAATGGAACTCATGTCATGTAGCATGCCACTCTCATACAATGGAACTCATGTCATGTAGCATGCCACTCTCATAGAATGGAGCTCATGTCATGTCTAAATATATATTACCTATACTAATAACTAACATGATACCGGCGTAAAGTGATATCTTCGGAGCAAAGGACGGCGGCATGCGACGTTCATGGCCGTCGCTGGTGGTAAAAAGGTTCCCATTTCTTATAACACAGGAGCTTTAGAAAGAAATAACTTCCACGTGGTTGCGTCTGTAGTCCACGCGGACGAAGCCGCGGGTATACTAGCATACAATATTGCGTACATCCACAATCTCCAACACAAATATTCAAAGCGCATGTACCAAATTGTTCTATTGTGCTGAGACGATTTAAATCTCACAAATCACTGCATCATCACGTAACTCGAGTCTCCGCCGCGACACGTGCACACATACGCGCACGCACACAATATGAAATCACTTTGTACCGTAAGGTTGAGCCTTCGCCTGCTGCACTGCATTTTTGCATTTGCAGCAAGACATGCTTGCATGCCGCATTACATTTCATTTTATTTCATTTTCATTTTATTTTATTTCATTTGCATGTTGCGGGGGCAAACAATCAAGCAGAGCTCTTTGAAGACTATAGACGTCCGTATAATTATTGTGTAGACGTGTTTTCCTCCTTCCCTTCTGTCCCATGGTCCACCGGAAATTCTCAAACTGCACGAAGAGCACTAGAATAGTTGTAAACTAGCTGGCGATATCATGTGACGGTAACCCACCATGGCACAGCCTCTAACTGAAATAACAGTTTCTGTGTATTGAATGTTTTATTCCAATTAACTTCGTCTTGTTTTTTAAAACCTATCATATATGTCATGTATACTTATTTGCATGCATGCATGATAATATGCAATGTAATATTTAAATGAGATGCCTTATGTAACATGAACTCGGTAGAAAGGTTAAATCGATAAGTAATTATGCTCATGACAAATACGCTCGATACATATTTTATGCGTGCGTCATTTTTGCTATCGATATATCGATAAAATACTGTGCTCGTTAAGTACACATTTAATCATCATCATGTCCCATTATTGAAATGCAGTGTTTTAATAATAGGATAAAATTGTAGCCACGACTCTTGAAAGTAGAATGTGAAAAGGCTAATATAATGTAATCACATTATTACATTGTGGTACAAATTACATTTTATCATTTTTGTGACCAATATCATCACGAATTTTATTCTTGTTTATGTACATTACTTCCTGGCTTGTAAATGATAACATAATTCTCGGAGTCCCTATTTTGGTAAACATACAAGGACGAGATTCCTTTTTTATAACGTAAGACCGCCACACTAAATTGTGTATAACTTGTAAATTTGCCATTACGTTTATTTAATGTAAATTCTCAATTAAGGAATCTCGAATATCGACGTCGATAGAAACTCAACCGCGCATACCTAGATGTTCTCGAATTACCACTCACGTTTATCTGATTTAACAAATATGACGGCTCGTCAATTTAATTAGCGTAAACATTCACCGGCGACGTTATCAAATATTATCGACGAAAACACCGCTACACATTACTAATATCGACATCGAAATAGCTCAAGTTACCTGTGTATTTTGATATAATCAAATTATTTGATGGCTCGTCAATTTGTCAATTAACACAAACGGGTCCGGTACGGCCTGGGTGGTACCTTTCATCATGCATATGTAGTATCTGGTGTTTCTAGGCGTCGGCAGTGCCTAAAAGGATGATATGAATGATAAAGAATCTTCTGCTTCGCATAAGGTATCGTATAAATATATATATATATACCGAGGCACATCACTATCATTGCTACTAAAGTTACCTGTTTCTTTTGATATAAAGCAAACTATTTGATGGCTCGTCAAATTGTCAATTAGCGTAAACATCGACGGAGAAAGTCAACAGATTATAAATCAAAGTAGTGATGGGGAAAGCGATAAACTTCGTCGCTGATATATCGGTTTTCGTAATCGTAAATGTCATCAAACCGTATGTTTGGCAATACGTGTTACCGTTTCGGGCAAAACGTCCATCGGTGGGCGGCTAACGGTACGGTGGTACTTGATACGTTGGGTCTTCGTCAATTTTTAGTTAAAATAATTCTATGATTAAGTTTCAATTTTGAAAATGTTTTTTCTTGGTTATTACTAAGTTCTTCTACTTAAGGAATATATAACATAATTAAAGGTCTATCTGTATGTGATTAATTTTCTGAAAATCTACTAGTCAGATTTTCATGCGGTTTTCACCCATAAAACGATTCCCGAGGAAGATTAAAAAGAAACGTAAAATTTGGTAAAGTAGCAATCCGTCCCTTGTTATTCACCCGCGAAGCCAGGGCGGATCGCTAGTAAATAATAATAGGAGCTAAAAAATGTAGCTGCCAAGTATAAAATCTAACTAATCAGAGAAATAAGGAATGGTGGATGATACCCCTATTCATCTGTGAGTTCTACATCGTGAGCATTTTCCCCTAGGATAAGAATATTTAGAATTTCACTCCATTAGGTCATTGGCCGCTTATCAATCACGCGATAATTGTACTTCCATTGTTCGCTAGATAAGGGTGGCAATAAACATACATACATGTCTTACTCGCGCTTAAACATTGCTTGTTCTATGTGTTAATTAATCTATTAAAATAATACTACACTAACCTACGATCAATTACACACACCTACATGAGCGAAGACACTAAAGAAATTTTTCGCGGTTTATTTAAGCTTGGTCTTTTAAATAATCCATGACGTTCTGAACATCTGTGGTCCATTCGTGACCATGGACGCTGTAAGCTGAAATAAAATTGTAAAATACACAAATAAACCGCGATAGAACCCGATGAAGTAGTTTTAATGTAAATAAACTTAAAATCGCAACTTATTTTTTTTCCGGACCTGAGCATTTGCTATGGAAGAGAAGAGAAGCCCAATACAGCTTCATGGGATTGCTATGAGTGCTCGTCGTCTGGCGAGACCAGGCCTGGGGTCGAAAGACGGACCGACCCCCCGTCTCCCATAGATGAGAGAGATGCATCCCGATATGAGAGTGTTTGTAAAAACTAATTTAACTATTATTATCATGGCCACAGGGACCGAGAGGTCCCTCCTCCCCCGTCTCTGACGTCGGGGGCATGGAGAGGATCATGACGGGGGGGCAGTCACAACTTATCCTAAGTTTTTTTTATGCATAGGACGCAAACGAGCGACACCTCTTTCTTCCGAAATAAAATGTTAAAATGTTTGTGAGTAACCGTTGGTCTATTGGGGTAGGGTGGAGGGAGCTGAAAGCGCGTTTGTAGTTGTGAAATGGTCCCGATATTTCTTTCGTCCCGGTACTATAAAAATAGGCAGTACTTATACCGTGTAGTCGTTACGTCACAAAGGCTAGAGTGGCTCCACCGCGTATGATCACCGAGTCACTGGTAAAATCGATTTCCTGCTTCGTGACACGCCGCGCCGGGTGACTTATTGTTAACCACTATTTATAGCACTGGGACATGGAGTTTTCATTGATGGCATGGCAATGTTGGCAAAAAATAATTTCATCCTACACGAATTTCCGAAATCGAGAGCAGGACGGCTCGATGTGCTCGAGGCGAGACAGCGCCAACTCTAAACCTACTAGACTAGGAGTACGTGTTCACAACCTGAAGTGAGGCAATGGTCGTACCAGGAGCGTAGTATTTTCGTATATGGAAACAAATGGACTCCGATTATCTTAGCTAATATTTGTGTTGTTTCTTAAGCAAAAAGACAATCTTTTTGTTATGTAGACACTGACCTTAGGTTTTAGTCAGATGTAATGCCATGCTGTATTGGGCAGGCACAGCCGGGGAATATTGTTAAAAAAAATATCTACGTTTGTAGAAAAAACGACGCTAACAATAGAAAAAAGGTATATAAAACTTTCAGTGTATGTCATTGAAAGTTTTGTTATAAACATATTTATCATATTATGGCAACTTCTTTTGAGAAACTAAAATCTTGACTATCGCTAACTTCAGATTGTCGGTTTTTCGTGACGGTGCGCGCGCATCGTAAATGTTCATTCTCATAACTTTTTAGTAACGCACCAAAAGAAGTATAACTTTAAGAAGACGATACGGACTCCTGTACCATAAAATACGGACAAATGTTTAAAGCTCCCAGATTTCTTACTCGGCATGTTCCCGAATGTACCGAAGCAAATTTATCGCTACCAGCCGCGTACACGATGTGAATTTTCTAGGAAGAATAATTTTATAAAAATGTCAACGTGTATTAAAACCAAGATGGCCGCGGCGTCACAATGGCGACCTACATACACGAAACAGGCCACTGCACCACTTATATAAAGTCCTTTTATAGCGTTAATTATAAATATACAAAGGTTTCTTCATCATCAGATTTATCTGCTTTAGTTTATTCAACACCACACCACGCCACGTCACGTTCCTTAATGGAATAGGCAGAGAGAGTGAAGTGCCACATGTCATGATCCTTACATACCTTGTCTCCTCCACATTCGTTACTCTATTCATACAATCAGTTACTGTTAGTGCATTAAATTTATGCATACCAAAGCAAATTGTGTACTAAAAAATTGTTGCTAATATTGTAGCACCAACCAAGTCTCGTAAGGGTGACAAAGAAATCATTTTTTTTTTCAGGAATTAAAGTGGGTGGGATCTCTCGCGCAAAATCTATGGAATGACAAAGTATTCCATAGATTGTGCGTGAGAAAATATACAACATACATAGAATTTTCCGCTTTTTGTAACATTAGCAGGACAGCGAGATTTATACTTTGAGGAATATTGCAGAAGGATATGCCAATTTCCATGTACAGACAGAGTAGCATTCTGGTCACTTCAGATTCCTGACCTGGGAGCTGTAGATATCTCCAGATGGAGTTGAGCTATGATTAGTTGTTGTTAAAGACGAAATAGGCGATAGCCAGTTCAAGTTGCTTTTTTCCGATCTGAACTTGTATTGTGGCAGCGAAGAGAAGAATACAGCCTTCATCGGATTGCTATGAGTACACGTCTTGCAAAGAGACTACGTATGGGGTGACCCCCGGGGGCAGTTCGCACGGTATAAAATGGCCTCCGCGCTGACGTAACTGCATGGCTCGTGGAGAGGACCATGGCCGGAGGGGGGGGCGCCCCCCCGCTAGAGTTCTGGTTGCACGGTAAACAGTTGCTATGGTATTTACGTCTATTACGCTCGATAGTTCCATCGCTGATTCACATGATTTGTAATCGTTTGATGTAACGATTAATCGTTTCGATTTAGAAACTCATCGTGATGATGATGGTAGCTATGTGGTAACGAATACATATTCGCCTCGCCTTTATTAACAATCGATATCAAACATTACACGTGACATTGGGTATGCGTTAAAATAACATTCGTGTGAATATCAATACAGAATAGACAGGGTCATGCGGTGGGCGATGGTAGGCGGTAAAAATGGGTGTAGGACTGTGACATAACGTGCAGTCTTAGTTATTAAAGTACACAGAACTTTATATTGACGTGATCTTGTGGATCGATAACGCTGGCTGAGTGTATAAAAAGTGTGACGTCTTGGTAACGTTACAAGTAACAGTAATGTTCCGAATGGGTGGAGCCTGCGAGCGAGAGACAACAACAATTCTCTTGCAATCTATCGGGCAATGCGTTTACAAATCTGATAAAGAACCGTTATCACAGAAAATTGTATTTGTTATATTTTATTAGGATTCGGTATCCTTAAAATACTGATAACTAATTAATTCGAGAACTTAGTAATGCGTCCGTCTATAATGCCTTACAGGGGTTCTCTCTTACATAGGATCAGGAAATTCGGCATAAGTGAGATACTATAACATAATTGGTGGGAAATTAACGAAAAGTGGCAATTTAAAGTTATATCATGGAAAACAACCATTACAAACTTAAGATTTCATATGATCTATGGGGAGTGTTCCGAGGAATTGTTCCGCATAATACCAGCAGCAGAATTGCATCTACGGACATCACGACAGAACTCTTGAGTTCCACGCCCACCACCTTGATGTCCGTAAATCCACAACAGTGCGGTTTAAACGCCACTTTTTACCTACAACTGTACTGTGGAACCAGCTGCCTACCACGATAACTCCGATCCGATACGGCTTAGTGATCCGGTATTCCTTAAAGGCCTGCAACACAACTGCAAGACGCCTAATCTTGTAAATGTCTATAGGCGGCGGTAGTAACTACCGCACTACAATTTCTCAACTTTTAATTCCCTGATTCTTGATAGGGAACCCTTGCAACGTCAGTCCGACTCGTACTTGACCTGTTTTTTGTCTAATGATCGTAGTCAACGGAAAGTGCAAGTATCGTAGGACGGGCTTGTCAAGTGGCACAAGATGAATGCATTAGCATACGGCCTTTGCCGCGCCCGAACTATCCGTTTGTGTACGTTGAGTAATGCGTAAGGTTTTACTGGGCTAACATGATGCATGATAATACATGTCTATGCCGTTCGTTATGATTTTAAATATTTTTAAACGGAATTTCTCCAGGAATTGTTTCTTTTTTAAGACCAGCAACTCTCGGCGGTTTCACCCAAAAAAGGCATCGCTAGGGATTCGCAAATTGCCCTCTTGTGAGATCCTACACCGTCAAAAGAATTTCCATGCAAAATTTGATTCTCCTGACACAGTTATGAGATTTCGTGAAGAGTCAGTGACCCTTCATTTTTATATATAAATATAAGGGACAAACGAGCAGATGGCTCTGCTCCCCATACACATCCGCAACACCCGAAACTTTTTTCGTGTTTATTAGTTCTTTAAGTGAACGCAAGAGAAACTTTTATTGCTGTGTTGCAGCCGATTCATGCAGACTCGAGAAGTATTTCTCACATAAATGTCATCACCTGAAGCGCATAAAATAATCCGTCCGGGTGGCCCAATGGAGGCATTGGTTAAAGGAATCAAACGTACCGCATAACATTATCCGATTGTGCAGATGCGTTGACATACCATCATACTATCACATTCTAACCCTGGACTCCCTATAATATAAAAATGCACTTTAGTAAGGGGCAGTGAAATGCTGCATTGCAGCCGAACTGGGCCAGCCCGACTGGGATCACAGTTACACGATACTGCGGCAAAGTGACAGTTCTGTTGTCACGTTTCATGCGGTTTGTGAGTTTCCGGTGGTCCATTGGAGGGAAAAACAGAAAAAGGCAAATCATTGCATAACAATAATGTTCATGTCTATGGATGGCGACAGTCGCCACAAAGCTGATCAGTCGATCGACTTTTAAAAAACTTACCATGAGAGACTTGAAAGAATTAAGCGGGCGACGGTTCTGTTCACATTACAGGCCTAATTGAATTCGATCCCCGATAATGGTCCTTGAACTTGCGATCACAAGGCATCGTTACACGCCGGATATATTTAGTGTATGACGTACGGAGAGCAGCGCAGATGCAGTGTAATCGCATTATATCTGTCGGAATTAATTACGTTACAAGCGTTGTGCGGTGTACTCGTGAACCACATTAAATTTGTGAAAGCAATTACTGTCAATGATACCACCATAAATTAGTTTTGGAGTTGGAGTATTTAGATAGATTAGTTTAGCTGACTAGCTAACTAGCTAAAAAATGTTGATACTTTGAGCAATTAGTTACTAGCTCAATCACTACAATCGTAAGAGGCACTGGATTTTTTAAGAAGTACCATGATACATTTGTGCCGTATAGCCGTTACGACCGGAGAGGTAGGTACCTCTCGCTCACATCCCGCCTCTAAGCGGCACAACGTCATTAACCTGTTAATGCTGTTGTCTTGGGTGTAGTTTGTGAGTTTCTCGATGGCCAATTGGAGAGGAGGGCGGAAAGCTTCTGCATAACAGTTATGAGGATGTTTATAAGCATCGCTAGTTATGAAAATATTTGCTCATTTTCCCCTTAGACTATAACAAAATTGACAATGTACAGGTGATCGCGCAAATACAAGTGCACTCTCTGCACTTTCTTTCTCCTGTTCCGATACCGACAATCTGTTTTGATCGGTTCGATAAGAATTGGATTCAATCTTTTGCCGTTTCCATCGTCATTTCAAATCATCATCAAAAATGTTAGAAATAATTTTTCAATATTCGTCGAAAACGCGTTTTCTCACCATGTTGTTGCCCGACAAGATTAAAAATCTTTACGGTGTGTATAGTCTGGTTGTTCGGATATTTATCGATGTCACTGTACCTACCTATATCAGTTGAATTATAACATGCAAGTCACCAGTTCATCCCAGAGGCATTATGATCCAATCTCGGAGCATTGTTCCGTGATTAAACGGGCAACACTAACTAACATGGATTAATTATTGTACGTGTCTCGTATCCCGCCTACTACTCGCAAGGAACCTCAGACAAGAGTCATATACAATGTTAGGATAATGGCTGAGGATGAGAGTGTCTCGAACCCTCCCTCCTCCTCCCACCTCACACCATAAGACAGACTGTTACGCGGACTCCTACCAGGCTGACTGACTTGCCTAAGGGCGCGGAAAGCCGCTGGATCCAATTGGATTGTGACAGTGACCCGTGGCCCTCTTTGGATATCTAACAGAGCACGTCTTCCGACTGATGATACAGTCATATTTCCACTTTCTGACTTCCTACTCCTCCTATTTTCTTCTGGTTAAATTCATTGCGGGATCCCAAACTATCTAGTTTTGGCTTCTCCCTCGGGCTCCCTGAGATCATGTCAAAGGGTCGTAAGTAAAGGCCGCTGCCGACCTGGCTAGACAGGAGCAGCAGCAGTGGGATCAAGTGGTGGGCCAAGTCAGTTAGTGAAAGAAAAAAAATACTTATTTCCACAGCCTCAATCGGTTATAGGCGGGACATACTGCGATCAATTAAACAATTACGCCGGCTCTAATGATGCACCAATTACAAATCTCTATAAAAAGTGCACGCATGGATTAATGAACTAAAATCTTCAATAGAGATTCATTAAAACTACCAAGTCATTCGGTTCAAATACGACCGAGTCATCGTATTACATGACGGCTATTATTACACGCTTTTACCAGGGCATTAATCGAGGTGCGAGGTGGAAGACACCGCTTCCTAACCATAAATTAATATAACATAAACAAAATAACACTGGAATTGGTGTTAAAAATAGTTTTTTATGACGCTTTAAGCGGATGGTTATCCATATTTTGGACAACCATTGTTTATTTATGGGTCGCTTTTATGTTTCTTTACACTCTAGGAATAGTCGTGCAGGAAACTGTCGGTTGTAGAGATGTACATACGATGCATGAAACGCGACAGCATATCATATGAGCGAGAGGTGTCTCCCCGACCGTGTGAGCTCCATGCTGGAATGCAGCATAACACTAAATCTTATATAAGGGCCTTATCCCTTATCGTACAGTGTCACAGGAGGACCATATTCCCAAGAAGTGGTGACTTTAATATAACCATATAAATTTACAATGTTAATTGAGATATGGATAACTTTATTGTAATCTATTTCTATTGTAATATTTTTAGCAAGAGATGTGTATGCTGAATTGCAGCGGAGGTGGGCCGGCACGACCGGAGGTATCTCTCGCTTGCATAATACTCCCGTTAAGTGTATTTTCGGTGTCGGTCGTGCGGTTTTTGAGTAGCCCACCGGCTCGTCTCCTTTAATGTGGAGGAGGAAATGGGGCAACGTCGTAAAAACGCCCCGATTGCTCGTTTGCCCCCCTATACTATAAACGAAATCAATATTATGACCATAATAGTAGGCATTCACCAATAACATCATTTATGAACGTGCCGTTTTATTACTTTCGTTGACAGTTACTATCTCCTTTCTCTTGATTGCAATCTGGGGCATGCTGATTGGCAATAGCAGGTGATATTTCACTGAGATATTAATCTATTAGTCAGCTCCTCAAACAAGATGCATTAATTGTAGGCACATAGGGCAAACAGAGAAACTAAACGTAGTACCAGTTTCACCGGCTTAAAATCTTACCCAAAAGGAAGCATTCCTTTTTCGTGTGTGATTTCTTTTTCGGTATTTAAAGTAGTAATGTATTTTCGCATTTATAATACTAGTAGGTGCAGCTGGTGTATGTTGTAATGCCGCCAATAAAGCTGGAAGCAAAAAAAATCTCTTGGCTTTGAGTACCTTCAGAGCCCACAGAACATCCAACCCAAATTTCACTACAATACGAACGAATATCAATAATGTCGAACAGACTTGACACACACAATCAAATATAGATTGTATTTGTAACTAGCGATCCGCCAGGACTTGGTCTGTGAATAACAAGGATCGGTTACACGGTAACAAGGTTACCTAACAAATACATTAAAACCTTCCAGGAAACCGGGAACAATAGCTCTATCCATGGGCGAAACCCGCCCATGAATCCATTCGTAGATTTTGGGGAAATCGTTCAAATACAGACAGACAGCTTTAGGGACCCCGTTTTATGATATGTATAGAATTTACACACCTATGTTAAATTGGTCCACGGTCTAGGGTTTATGAAGAAATATCCCTTTTACTAATAATCTCTACACATTTGTAGAGTCAAGCGTAACAGGTAATGCTAACATGATACTGTTACTTTATCTGTGTGAAGAAATACGAAATAATGCACTGCAACCTGCATCATACAGCCATAGAGAGCTGCGGGTGTCATGAAAAAGCGACGGGGTATCCTCGCCTACTGGCGCCCTGTCCATTACTTTCCCACCAAATTTATTGTCATCCGTTACTATAAGATTATATGTTTATTCTCAACAGATTAGCCTCGTAGAGTTTTAGTGTCGGTATATTTGATACTTATACGAGATAGAATGTAACTGTATTTGATGAGATTCTGAGAGTGATTTTTGGGTCGAACTTTAAGTTGTATGTTCTTAAGAGCATGTCGAATGAAGGGATTTTTTTAAGGAATGTCGAAATATAAAGCAAATGTGTCTTACTATCGGCCTCTCTTTTTTATTTTTCTCTGCTCAATTCGCATGCTATACACACATTTTTTATAGTATAGGGGGACAAACGAACAATTGGAGCCTTTCAATGACACGACGCCCATGAACATCGGCATATTTCTGCCAATGTATTGTCCTCACCCCTCCCACCGATGGGTCGCCGGCTACTCACGAAACGCGACAACGTAGTTGTCACTTTACGCCGGTATCGAGTGAGCGAGAGGTACTTCCCCGGTCGTGCCGGCCCAATTCCGTTGCACAGGAGGATGTAGTGTCATGCACCATGCATGGCACTACCTCTTACAAATATATATCTTATCTTTCTGCTCTGTTAACCAGCAACGACTCGCAGTCATGTGACTGACTATGGCTACCCTACACTATCTATATGTTCAAAACTCTTCTCACGCACAAAAAGATTCATCTATCCATACTTAAAGACAGCGAATGCAAAATCCCTGTTGCCTGTTGGCTGTTTATCGTTATGTCCACACTTGAATATGAAATTCAAACAATATTATTCCATTTTAGTTATTCCTCATAATGTCGCTGTCGCGAAAATTGAAGCCGTAACATTCATGAACGGTCACATTAACACCATACGTGTATATTTTGTTTTTGATATATCATCATTCTTAAGCTGTGAGGGCTTAATAACTAAGCTGTCTCAACACTCATTATTAAGCATCAAAAGCCTTCTATTGTTCTAGGTAGTGATACAGGAATGATCGTTATAATAACTTTACTAATAGGACCTGCCGAGTGCCGATCCTTTGTTGTTATATTTTAATGAGGAAGTGTTGTAGACAGCCTACCTGCGTCTCTCAATGCACCTGCTGTTTACAAAAAATGTACACAAACGGATCTATTTCGAGATCCATTATTAACTTCACATTGGGCCATGTTTCAAACAGACAAAAATGTACATTCTGATTTCGTTTGAATGTTTTTGTGTATGAGCTTATTTAATTTATATTTTAAAGAGCTATCTGTCAATTTATTAGTTAAATAGCGATCAGAAATTAATTTAATTTTCATGATATTTGTATTAATAGCGTATCCACATGCCGCAAAAATTATTACATATATGTAATAATTATAATTAAATCATATTTTCACTGGTCGATGTTGCTTTGACATTTTTTAATTAACAAAAAATCCAGATTAAACCAGCACAAATAATGTCTCTGCTATTAGCGAGTTGAATGTAAAACGTAATATAGATTGTTTGCATTAGTGCCATCAGCGAATAAAAAAAAAACAAGCGCGGCTGATATATAATTCTAAATTTAAATGTCTCCCGCTTTTTAATGGGACGCCATTATGTCACACATCGCGGTTTCTCATTCGTAAGTGCTGTTTTAAAATATATTCTTGCGTCAGTGAAATGGCGTGGGATGGTCTATTATAAAGCACCACATGTGTCCAAGAAAACTTTGGGAATTTGGCTTAATCTAGATTTTTAAAGTATATTTAAAAAGACACCAGACGCTGGAATAGCGAGATCATCGTATGTTCGTATGTAGTAGTGTCATATTAGCCGAATAACGGCTTTGACGGCCATCTCTATAAAGACAAGCCATCTACCTGCACGGTACATGTAATATTGCACATATGTATTTCCACGTTCTCCTATAAGAAGGGACGGACGAGGGAAATCAGCATAGATATAATGATCTATGCATATAAAACAGTATAAGTCTCTACGTTAAATATTTTTCAAAAATAATGATAGGGTGAAAAAAAAAACAGTAGTAGAGAAAAACGTAATAACAAAAATTGTCTGTCTGTATACACTAATCTCCATAATTCATGGACGGATTACAATGGAACTTTTTCATGTATAGCTAATATGCCTGGAAACATATTTAAAAAAAAATAAACATATGATGTAAATAAAATCTAATTTTATTTTCAAAATTGAAGATGTACACGAGTCATTGTTTAACGAATCTCGCATGCGCATCGATATAAAAAAACACAGAATACATTGAAAGCCATAACTAGATTATATTAGCTCTGTGGAAATATAATTGGAAATACCTTACTACAAACGATTAACTGCTCTTCAATCATTCAACGCGAAAATATGATATAGAAGTGATTTACTTCACTCATATTTCCGCTGCTGTCTCATCCTAATTTTATCTTAGAACATTTACTGCCTAAGATAAAATCTGATAAGAACTATAGATATGCGGCACAGTGTTATAGAATAGAAAAAAAGTACAGGTTACATGTTATGCAGGCGAGGGATATATGGGGCATCGGGGTCACGGTACAAACGATCAATAGCGAATCTGAGGGTGCAATACGAAACAGGGTCAACGACCGTAGCTATCTGCAACTACCCTCTGCGCTATTTAATTAAAATGATGTTCATTGAATTATTATTGATCATTGAATTAAAATGTTCCACCTTTCGAACATTTTTATAAAATTAATTCTGTCTTTTTTGTAAATGAAATGTCATTGCTTTTTTGCAGCCGAATTTGGAATTGTTTATTTTTTTCTTAACACTGGCCAGAAGTGACTGCTCTTTCGGATGTTGCGTGATCTATGACCCTTTTCTTTTTTCTTTTTTTTTTTTGTTGACGCGGGGAAACGCGTTTACGCGCCTTCACTGGCCCTGGGTGGGGTCCAGTGGTGTGTGGGACTCGCGGCACATGATAAGTGTCGAATACCTACGAAAACCACCGCGAGAGCCATCAGTACTGCCCTTGGTGAGGTGCTCCGGAACAACAAATCTTCAGGGCACCTCGACGCCTAGACAGCCCCCTAAGGGACCAACTCCACCTCCACATATGGGGTTGCCCCGCACTACAAGACAACCCCACCGATTTTGGGACAGTGCAATGGGGTGAGGTTCCCATCCTCGCCCCTTGCCCCGTGCGCAAAGGCGCCACCTCCTATTGCTCTTAGGTCCCCTCTTCTTATAAGGGGGGTGCAAAGATCCCCCTCGTTTCAATTCACTTCGCCTGAGTCCACCCCAGGCCAATAAGCCCCACCGCCACGACAAGGCTTGAACCATGGTGTGGAACCCAATATACCTACCTCAACCTATCTAAATAATGTATAAAACATACCTACTTATATTGTTAAAATATCTAATTATCTTGAGGTGTGCAAATGCCCAGTCATTTGCCGGTAGCCCAAATGATTTTCAAGAAGTAGTGCCATGTACATCCTCACTGGAGGAAGTGCTTCGCTTACCTCTAACGCCGCATGTTGCGTGCGGCTTGTGATGTGTTATCGGTAGCCCATTGAAGGGATGTACTGATGATGAGCGTCAGAGATCACTAGACGGCTCAGACTGCCCATTTACCCCTCATATTTTAAATACAGCACTGGAATTATTCACGAAGTGGTCTCGTAAGGAAACACGTGAAGCGAAAACTTGCATCGCTACAGAGTAAAATTATGTTGACATGTGAAGTTCCCCAAACTCTTAACAACTCTGCGCATATGTCAACTGAGTCCCAGTACAGTTTTTGCGTCGATTCAGTTAACACGCGCCATGAAGATAAACTGTGTCCTTGGTGAACCTCTGCGGTCATCGCAATACGCCTATACTGTTACGTAACTAGGCACTTGTTACATAAATCTAGCTTAGCACATCTTAGTCCCATCTCCCACCAGACTGTGGGCACTTGTTATTGAGACAATAACCATATTGACCCTCGCACACTGCTTGTTCTAGTGGTTTGGTGGCTCTGACGGTTGTTGAATGTAATTGACCGTAGGAAATGTAGGTAAACCTAGGATGAAGGTCTCTACATGGATGCTGTAAAGCACCCAAAACGTGATTTTGTAACAATTGAATGAGCCTCCTAATTCCGTTATGCTTCGCAAGCAATCGCAGCTTTCATTGCTTTCAAACATGTCTATTCCCCGTCT